>JABFDZ020000040.1:3867158-3880761 GCA_019775955.2 Pollimyrus isidori | reverse complement strand
TAGAGCATCTTTGGGATGTGGTGGAACGGGAGCTTCGTGCCCTGGATGTGCATCCCACAAATTTCCATCAACTGCAAAATGCTATCCTATCAATATGGTCCAGCATTTCTAAAGAATGCTTTCAGCACCTTGTTGAATCAATGCCACGTAGAATTAAGGCAGTTCTGAAGGCAAAAGGGGATCAAACACCGTATTAGTATGGTGTTCCTAATAATCCTTTAGGTGAGTGTATATTTGCCTTTTTTAATTCATTGAAATGTAAAGTATTGAGTGAAATTTCATTTCAATTACTAACCCCAGTATCGAATTGAATCCAATCGTATGGTAACGTGGGAATTTCTGAGGTATAAAAAAATCGAACCGTTGGCTTGAGTAATATTTTATCGTATCGCGAGGAAATCTGTGATTTACACCCCTAGTACTAACCTTACATTATAATACACAATTGGGATTTTTACCAAACAGATCAAAAGCTAAATGTAAAGGGAAGCACTGCTGTATCCCTGGAAAAGCCCCCAAAAATTGAGAATCAGTCAGATGACTCCGTGAGTAACCAGACACTCGATCTACCAAGGTCAGAAGTTCCACTGCCTGCATTGTGTGTGTGTGTGTGTGTGTGTGTGTGTGTGCAGTTTGCACATCCTCCTTGGGTTTCCTCCCATATGCCTGCATCGTGTGTGTGTGTGTGTGTGTGTGCGCGTGTGTGTGTGTGTGTGTGTGTGTGTGTGTGTGTGTGTGTGTGCAGTTTGCACATCCTCCTTGGGTTTCCTCCCATATGCCTGCATTGCATGTACATGTATTCAGCAGAAATGAGCACAGCAGCCCCTTGGAAATTAGAACTTTTCCTAGTAATTATGTAGACAATTAGCTGTATTTTTACAAACCAGTTTCATTAAACATTTATTTGTATTAACATAAGAGTATGACCACCTTCTTTACTCATTTGGGATAAGAAAAATAATACATTAAGTTGATCCAAACAATAAGTTGATCCAAAAAGATTAGACCCTAACACAAATTATACTAAATCCAATATTTTGTATGGCCTCCTTGACTTGGAAGAACAGCAGCAACTCTTCTAGACATTGAATGAACTAAAGTTTACGACATGCAGCCAGGTCTATATGTCTACATTCTTGAAGGCTGAGCTCTTTCAGATCCTGAATGCTGGATGGACAATGACACCCAACTTCTCTTTCCAGAACTGCCTATAAATGTTCCTTCGAGCCGAGGTCTGCTGACATGCTCAGCCACTGAATCATGTTCACCCTGTTCTTCCTCAGTCTCTGCCTGGATCTTTTGCATCTTATGTTAGTCTGTTAATTTACTTACTTTCAACTGAAATTTTGCACGTTATGTATATACTGAGAACCATTTTATTACTCTAGTTCTTCATTATTACCGTTACTTTTATTCTGATTTTATTTGTTCAATTTTTTTAATGTCTGGTTCTGTGTCTGTGCCACACTGCTCTAAATTCCTCAAATTGCCCCCCGGGGAAAATAAAGTTTTTTTTAAATTTGATTTGAGAGCTGACAATAGGCGGCAGGAAACCACATTGCATGACACCCAAGTGAGAGGGTATCTGAAAATCACCCACAGCAGCAGCAAACCAGTGAGAATGACGATGAGCCTCAATTCCCATGCAAGAGGCAAAAGAAGCAGGTTCTGAGGTGGTAAATTGAAGGCAGCACTGAAACAAAACAGTAGTACTGAAACAGAGCCTGACATCTGTGACCAACAAGCAGCAATCTGCAGGGTCATATCCTGGAGCTGAGGACCAGAATATCCCGTGTGAAGTTAGTTCCCTTAGCGGCAGGTTACAGTGCCTACCCAAAGGTGGTTATGAATCCCCTGACCAGCCACTTAAGTAATATTTAAATCAGGCTGAAAGTGCACACAACGGGTCGGGAATTAAACTGGCTTGCACATAAAATATTTACAAGTAACAATATCATGAAGAGTAAGAAGACTCGCACCATTTCTCAGATGCTGTAAAATCAGACCCTTTTTATACCAGATGCTGATCTTTAGATGTACATGAATCTTTATATCATGTGTGAAATTCTTGCTTCTTAAAAAGCCTGACTGAAAATAATCGCAAATCTGACATGGAGATAAAATTACACAATGGTAACCGGAAAATATCGTCAATAACACTTAACCGCTCACTGCCTGTATTTTCCAAGGACTAAGTGAGATCATCGTAAATGTTTGTGGAAGTTGAAATGATTCACTGTCACAAGAACGAAACAAAAGAAAGTGGATGGTCAATTCCAGTAAGGAGTTTATTTAGAATGATATGATTTCTTCCTTTAGGGAAGAAGACGCTCTGTACAGGTAACACGGTGTGTTATACATGGCTACTGTAAATGTAAAATGTAAAGTACCTAAGTGTGTTTTGCGTATTTCTTGTGTAATTCCCAGAGGGAAAAGGGGAAATTTTAACACCAGTCCAAATCTCTCTGTTCCATTCAGCGTGACCAGCGGAGCGCGTACTCGGAACTTCATAAAGTATTCTATCCGCTTCGACCTACGTTTACTTTCGATTGTGTGATCCTATGAGCCTATATAACCGCGCAGAGACTAATGAGCCTTTCAGACTCTCGCGTCGTGACACCAAGACGATGGGTCAGATGGGTCTCTGTAAGTGATGCATTGATACTTCATAATGCTGTAATAATACAACTGAAGTTTACGAAATTAATCTTTGTCTTCTTATATGTACTATAATTTTAAATTTACTAATTTAAGGGTAATGATGGCTGATGGCCATGTTGTCTAAAATAAAATCTAATGCTGTAATTTAGGGATGCATTTTCCCTGTACATGCCGTTTTCACTTTAAGGACTTTCTGTACAATAGCTAGTAAATAGTTTAAATATGAATGGGTTCGAAACAGCACAAAAGCAAATGAAATTAAAACATTCCCGTCCGAAGTTATAAGGTCTAGAATGAATTAACGTCCCGGTGCAGATTCCAGTTCATTGAATAGCTGTTTCGTTTCCTTTGGTTTCGGATTCATTTCAGCCCAGTACCGTCTGCCTATTTATGGTGTGGTATAACTACATTTTCAAAATGATTTCATTCTGGACTCTTTCAGGGCTTATCGCTGCAATCATGATTGGAGCCAACACTGCTTATGGCGATGAAGTTGACCCCTTACTGAAATGTCTGGAAGACCCTGACTACGGCGAACTTCTTGACATTGTAAGAAACGGCCTGCCTCATACTAAGACACCGCGATATATCGTCATAGTCGGCGGGGGCGTAGCAGGACTCACGGCAGCCAAATATCTGGAAGATGCGGGACATAAGGTAGGTACAATGCTTTTTGTCTGCCACTCCTTAATGTCCAAACTGCAAAAAATCATCTGCACTTGTAGCTTAGTTAGAAAAGCACGCACGGGCTGACATTGACAAATATCCATATTCTGTAGTCACTTTACACAATAAACCCAATGGTAATTATGGTAATTCAAAACTATATTGCATCTCCAGGTGACAATTATAGAAGGGAACAACTATATTGGTGGAAGAGTAAGAACTTACAAGAATAAAGATGAAAAATGGTATGCGGAATTTGGCGCCATGAGGATCCCCGAATTTCACAAGTGAGTACAGAGCAAGTACGCCCATCCATCTATCCATCTGCCCGCTTAGCCTATCCTGTTCAGGAGTACAGAGCAAGTAGCCAAGGCAAATAGCCGGACCGTTAGACTGTTATACGTACAGTACGGTGCCTGCGGTAACAGCTTTTCCTACTACACAGGTTATTTAGTTGGCCTACCCGTTACTCTACACATCCACGCTCTGATTTACATAATCTCGTTGCCTTACTGCATTTATATTTGCTTTTAACAGTACAATATAAAATATAATCTAACTATGAATTAAGACACACCAGTGCATATGGTCTATTGTTTTTATTTAAGAATATTTTAATATTTGTTAACAATGAATATTAGTATTTTAATATTAATTTTAAGGTATATATTATTTGTATTGTTAGTTTAAAGTTATAACTTCTTATCCGTCAGTGCCTTGATGTTCTTTGAACTGGAATGTATTTGCCTCACCAGGATTTTGTTGGAATTAGCGAAGAAGCTCAACGTTAAATTGAACCCTTTCATCGAGGAGAATCCCAATACCTACTATTTTATAAATCACACGAAGGTCCTCTCGCGCGTGGTAAAGGACAATCCGGACATACTGGGGTATCCCGTGGCGCCACATGAGCGCGGCCAGTCGGCGGCGGAGCTCTTCAACTCCGCTCTGCAGCCGGTGAGTGCGGGCGGGGCGGCACAATACACTGCGGCGATAGCGAGTGTGTCAAAGACCGATTTGCCCGAAAGCATCCCAACATCTTCAAAAACACAGCGCACGTTATTTGTGACCGTGTGTGTTTTACCTTGCTTATGTTATTATGAATTACTCTTAAATACCTTTTTGCAATACACAGAAATATGAAAAAAGCCAACCCTCTCCATTCGTTACAGATCAGAGATGACCTGAAAAGAGGATATAAATGCAAACAAGTTTTGAAGAAATATGATTCCTACACTGTACAGGTATAACCCCTGGAATTGTTCTTTCAGTGGGTGAAATTTTTACCTTTTCCCCTTGAAGCTGTTCCATCTGTATCAGATAGATAAAAACTGATAACAACCATAATATATGTATGCATGTATATTCAACTATAGAAAAATATCTTACATTTTTATTGTAGATTTTATGTAAATTAAGCTAGTTTTTGTTGCCTGATTGAAGCATAAGACTCTCATTTCAAAGGTACAGCTAAAATACCTGCCTGGGTCTCTCACATCGTACCCAGGTGACATCGAGCGTTTTCATCCAACGGTGAACCTTGGCTAACAGGCCAGTATCTGCTGCTCATTGCAGGACTACTTGGTGCAGAAGGGCAACCTGAGCCGCGGAGCGCTGCGCATGATTGGGGACATCCTGGACGAGAACGGCTTTTTCTACACCTCAATGACCGAGACGCTGTACATCCAGTCGGATATCAGTGATAACAACACGTGAGTCTAACCAACAAATTGTCCCACACAATTAATCCCCTGCACACCCACTTTTAGGGGTCAGGAAATACACACGTGCATTTTTCGAAGTGTACACAGTGAAGAAAAACAATGAGGCTAAGCATGTTATGCTCCCTTGTGTGTCCAGGTATGTCGAGATCACTGGTGGCTCTGAAAAGCTTGTAGAAGCGCTCAAAGACACCCTGAAGTGCAGCTTGTTCATGAACTCCAAAGTGAAAGCCATCAGTCATACAAAGAGGAACGTGACTGTTTACTTTGAGAGCGCAGACAGATCTGCCCTGGAGAACATCACGGCTGACTACGTCCTGGTGACAACCACAGCCAGGGCCACCCTGCTCATGAAATTCCAGCCTCCCTTGTCACCGAGGAAAATGGAGGCTCAGAGATATGTGCATTACTCTGCCTCCACCAAAGTCATTCTGAGTTTCAAGGAGAGGTTTTGGGAGAAGGAGGGCATTAAGGGTGGCAGGACCATCACCGACCTGCCCCCCCGCTTCATCTACTACCCCAGCCATAATTTCACAGGCGCGGGCGGGGCTCTCCTGGCGTCCTACACCTATTCAGACGACTCCGACCTATTCGAAGGGATAGAGGAGAGCGAGCTGGTAGAAATGATGCTGGAGTACTTGGTGGAGATCCACGGGGAGCAGATCCGTCACCTGTCCACTGGGGGTGTGGTCAAGAAGTGGAACCAGGACTCGTTCAGCCACGGTGCCTTCGCCATATTCACACCCTATCAGTACAGTATGTACTCAAAGGCGCTGTTCCAGAACGAAGGCAGGGTCCACTTTGCTGGAGAACACACAGCAATGCCCCATGGCTGGATAGAGACCTCCATGAAATCAGCCTTGAGGGCTGCCAAGAACATCAATGACAAAAGGATGTAAGCGGACCGGCGGCTGCGGCGGTCCGAGGGACGTCATTCTACTGCTGGAGCTGAGGACACCCTTGGGGGGGGGTGGTGAGCTGGCCGCTTCTGCATTCGCACTTCCGACCAGCTGATCCACGCCAAAGCTATGGCGTGTGACTGTCTGCGCAGACGGCCATCAGCCGGATGCGCAGTGCATCACACACTACATCTGCGCTCTCCGAGGTCGGCACAGGGCTGTGCAGTCAAATTTTGCAGCGAAGGACAAGGTCCAAAGCTGTGTAGTATCAAACTGAAAGCACCTTCGTACCTGAAACTTCTATTTGTGTTTGTTGTGTGTGGTTTTTATGATTATTTGATGTTGAGAAAAGATATATTGAATAAATGTGTAGCAACCAAATATTTGGAGTTCCTCTGAGGGGGTCAGATATGATGCCTGCATTTTTAGTTCTCATATTTGAAATGAATCAAACATGTGAACACTTATGGCAGTGTACAATATCAATCACAAATAGCATCAGCATGTAGGGTATGATGGCTCAACAGGAAGCGCTTCCAGTATGTTTAAGGGTTCATGGGTTAGACTTTAATGACAGCTCTGCATGTCTAGATGGGCTCTGGTTTTCCTGGTCTCCACACATTATGCATGAACTCTGGCTGTTTGGCCAAACAATTCAGTGCTGCAGTCGCATGCTCACGGTAAACTCCTGTATGCGGACAGCATGTCAGCCCATCCCAGGGCACACGAACACATACATTCATATAAACCAAGCATTTTAGGCTATTTAGGAACGCTAATTAGCCTGGACTGCAGGAGAAAAACAGAACAAATTGGAAAAACTGTCACTCAATGCATATCTAGATACATACAAATCTACAATGACATTTCAAATGCAATTTCATAGCGATTTTTTAAATGCTTGAGTGTACAGTAGGGCCGCAGTATAATTAGCTGCACCAGAGTGAGACGAGTGAGGGTTTAAAAGATAAGCACATCAGACACCACAGCACACATAACAGGCAACAGAAGGAGAGGGTACAAAAGACAGAGCTTGTGGAGGAGTACAGATACCTGCGCAGTATATTTAATAGTATGCTCAGGTTCGCCTCCAACACTGAGGAGATTCTAAGGAGATGCCAGCAGCGGCAGTATCTCCAGAGGAAACTCAGCAGCTTTGGAGTCAGCAAGAACATCTTGAGGACATTCTACCACTCCTTCATTGAGAGCGTCATAACATTCCCAATAACCTGCTGGTTCCATGCCACCACTCTGCACGACAGAGCCCGCCCACAGGGGACAGCCAAGTTGTGCTGTGAAATAATTGGATCCCCAGTCACTCTGTCCTCCTTCTGTGAGCTGCAAACACTGAGAACAGCACACAGAATCCTACAGGACTCTTCACATGTGCTGTTCCCAGCCTTTCAGTGGCTTACTTCTGGGCGCCGAATCCACTGCCCAGATTGCAGGACTCAGAAGAGAAGAGCCACTTTTGTTCCAAGAGCTGTTCAACTTTTGAACTTAGCCACTATTACCCTCTGCCTTCATGCACCAAATCCCATAAAGGTATAACACATTCACAATCCCATAAAGGTATAACACATTCACATTCCCATAAAGGTATAAACACATTCACAATCCCATAAAGGTATAACACATTCACATTACCCCACTACCTACTGACCTCCTCATTTTTGCATCTTATGTTAGTCTGCTAATCTACTTACTTGCAACTGCAATTTTGCACCTTATGTATATACTGAGAACCATTTTATTACTCTAGTTCTTCATTATTACCGTTACTTTTATTCTGATTTTATTTGTTCAATTTTTTTAATGTCTGGTTCTGTGTCTGTGCCACACTGCTCTAAATTCCTCAAATTGCCCCCCGGGGAAAATAAAGTTTTTTTTAAATTTGATTTGAGAGCTGACAATAGGCGGCAGGAAACCACATTGCATGACACCCAAGTGAGAGGGTATCTGAAAATCACCCACAGCAGCAGCAAACCAGTGAGAATGACGATGAGCCTCAATTCCCATGCAAGAGGCAAAAGAAGCAGGTTCTGAGGTGGTAAATTGAAGGCAGCACTGAAACAAAACAGTAGTACTGAAACAGAGCCTGACATCTGTGACCAACAAGCAGCAATCTGCAGGGTCATATCCTGGAGCTGAGGACCAGAATATCCCGTGTGAAGTTAGTTCCCTTAGCGGCAGGTTACAGTGCCTACCCAGAGGTGGTTATGAATCCCCTGACCAGCCCCTTAAGTAATATTTAAATCAAGCTAAAAGTGCACACAATGGGTCAGGAATTAAACTGCCTTGCACATAAAATATTTACAAGTAACAATATCATGAAGAGTAAGACTTATTTTCGACCTAATAAGTTTGTTTTATTTCTACTGAAATACCAAGTTACAGTTTTTAAATCCATTTAAAATAGAAACTGGAATATGGAACAAAACATTCAACAAACTCCAGAACAGTAACACGGACCGAGGGACTAGACGAATAAATTAATCGTAATGAGTGTTCGCCCCTCACATCACATGACGTGATGAAAATTGCTATTTAGTCCGTGCACATGAATTTTATCGGAGTGAGAAGAGGTAGGGGCCCTCATCAATGGACGCCCTTCTGCACCATCTGAGTAAAGCGGTTGGTGATGATAAGGGTCGTGTCGATGAAGCGCTCCACGCAGTTCACAAGACACGTCTCGGTCCGAGCATCCAGCTTGGAGCCTGGCTTTTCCACACATTTGTCCCAGCACACATCTGTGAAGCTGTGTACCTGCAGTACAATGTCATCGTGTTTTAACCATACACCACTTAATCCGACATGCGCTTATTTTGTGTTTTCAGTTTCCGCCGATCATATTTGCATTAAACATTGGCTTTCTGTCCGCGCGATATGCTGTCGATAATCCACAAATATAATTTAAATAACATTTAATGGTCTAAATACGTTTTACACTAAAACAGCAATCTACATCATGCAAGCATACAAACTACATACAGCAGACTCCCTATTCAGCATTGTTGTAATAAAAAAATCCCCAAAATCTCACAATTTAAGGAAAGAAACTGGGTAACGTACCTGCGCCTGAAATTGGGCTTTCTGTTGCTCGATAGCAATCATCCTCTGTAGTTCTGCTGTTTCTGCCGTTTCTGAGGCAGGCATATTGTAGCTGGAGTTAAAATCTGACATCTGTATATATTTTGTATTGTATTTTTATTTCCTCAAAAATCACAGAATAAGTTATACTTCACAACAAAACTAACGACCTTGTCTCTGTGTTTTACGCGAGTCTGCGTGGCTCACGTGGGACCACCGGAAGTTGCTTGAGGAGACGGAACGGCGATATATTCTACTTCCCAGAAATTTTCGCTTCAGTTAGTTCTGTCATTTAAAACATTGACTATGGAAATTAAATTAGAAAAACGGACTCCATAAATATTCAGCTACATTAATGTTTCAGCTGCGTCGTCTATAGCTTGTTCCGTCACTTTGGCTGAAGCTTCAGTTGAAAGAGAAAGTCATTGACGATTTTAGATGCAGGACATCTCCACGTCAAATATCTGTACTGAGCGCGCCTGCGCATTACGGTGCTTCCGGGTCAACCTAGTAACCTTGGTTGTTGCGAGGTGCATCATGGCGACTCTCGTTAGAATAAGTTCCATCTGTTACAAAGGCGTCAAACGTATGTATTTCCATTCGTAATAATATACAGTAATTGACTTGTTCCGCCACGTCTTGAAAATGTAATTCCTATTGTATATGGTTAGCTATACACAGTTGGAAGAACCAAGACCAACACTTAAACTCTCATTTAAATTTTAAAATGGCACGTCTCACCTCCCCTCATTTGCTAGATTATTTTGTCTAGTTGTTTCTCATTGTGTTTCTAGTCTCAACTCTGCATGTAACATGGGGATATGGAGAATGGAAGCACCGTTTCATTGTAGCTGGTTTTATTGAGGAAATGATTGCGTAAGGTTGTCTGTAGGACACTTACTTGACAGAGGTATTAAAACTGCCCTAGTCAGACGTGCACCTTCAATACACAGGGCGGTCTTATTGAATTGAAACGTTTTATAGATTATAGGTAATAGGTGTGTAGTGGACTGTTGTTTCATAAACAGGATTAGACTTTTTCAGAGTTGTCTAGGAAATTCAGTTACATAGAAAGCCCGAAATACTCCTCATGGCTTGTGTGTGTGAGGGCTTGGAAATTGTGGGGATTTGTTATGTTAAAAATTGGTTGTACCTGCCTAACGCCTTATGATTCACTGCCAACGATTTTGTTCTCAGTTGAGAGGTTGCATTGAACTATTCATGTAACATAGCTTTGTGAATGTTTTCAAGTCAGCCAAATTATATGCTGTGCTTTACATCATTAAAGACAAAATGGTAGAATTTATGAAACCTGGAATTTTATCGTAATGAAGATAACAGAGGTTAGAAGACGCATTGCTTGTTTTTTTCTCCCAAACCCCCGTTAGCTCTCTTTCTGCGAAATTCTCTGTTGCTGCGACCTGTTGTTGCTCAAAAGAAGGTTCCACTTTTGACAGCGGATATTCACGCGTCTCCTTCCCACTATGGTGAGTCCAAAGTACCGTAATTGAGTCAAGCTGGTTTTTCTAAATTGCACTACACATTATTTTTGATTCTAAACCATTCGCCAATTTGCTCGACCTAAAATTCGAGTCAACCTTTAAACCAGAAATGTAAAGCATTACCGTTTCGAGAGTAATCAGTGCTTGGTAGTTGATTAATACGTGTGCTGAACATTTTAAAGACTCAGTCTATAAGGGGTATACACGTAACTGGCAATCATATAACCCTGCACCTTT
This sequence comes from Pollimyrus isidori, assembly GCA_019775955.2. Classification (NCBI taxonomy): domain Eukaryota; kingdom Metazoa; phylum Chordata; class Actinopteri; order Osteoglossiformes; family Mormyridae; genus Pollimyrus; species Pollimyrus isidori. Next base: position 3,869,985 of record JABFDZ020000040.1, on the reverse strand, counting down.
CAAAAAGCGATGCCTACTTGTATGCATTTGCGCTGCTATGACAAGAAATAACCTTGTATTTTAACGTTTATACTACAAATTAAGTACGAATTAGCATATAAAGGTTAAAGTGCAAATGATAATTTCTTCTCATATCAGAGCAAATGCACATAAAATAAGTTGACATCTGCGCTCTCAGAACAATCGATTTGCGCACGTACGACTTTTGAAGATTTTTTCGTACCGATCACATGCACCCCTTTCTATCGGTCCGGCCCACAAACGTACCTTTGTGAATGGGTGCCGTTGGATTTGTCATCTTTGCGTGTTTCTGCTGCATCCACTAGAGGGCTGTCTTGAGTTTTTTTTTTAGGCCATGGCTCTGGAGATACTGTCATTTATAAGTGCTTGACAAGTTAACCTCTTTGTCTCTCTGCTGGACAGCAGTTGCTGGCTCTAAGGCGGCATCCAGGCACTGGACAGGGGAGCGACTCTTAAGCGTAATGCTGCTTGGTATGTTGCCAACTGCCTATATGTTCCCTGGACCCATTATGGATTATTCGCTGGCAGCCGCCCTGACATTGCATGGCCACTGGTAAGAAATATGCAGACACATCCCAAAGCTTTGTAGGATGATAAATTGGTTAAGATTGGTAACTGCCAGTATTCATAAAAAAAAATCAAGATATGGGAATCAGTGCGATGTGCCAGTTTGGGCCGAGGTTGCTGATATGGGGGGAGGGAAAGTCAGCGTGTCCGACTTGATATTGGTCAATGAGAAATGCCATGTGCTGTCTGGTTCAACAGGGGCCTGGGGCAGGTGGTGACCGACTATGTTCATGGAGACTTCAAGGTCAAGGCGGCCAGCGGAGGCCTTCTGGTTCTGTCAGCCGCCACCTTCGCCGGCCTCTGCTACTTTAATTACCATGACGTGGGCATCTGCAAGGCTGTGGCCATGCTGTGGAGCATGTAAATGCAGGAGGGGGACTAATGTCTGTGTCTATAAACATCTGACCGATTGTATGTAATTGTATAAATACATGCTTTTTGTGACAAAGGCAATTATTTGATTTACTTAATGATCATTCACTGAGAATTTGTAGGTTTTTCCTCAGGAGTCTTGTATGTTGCTGGTGTCTGTTCCTGTTAATGTGTGATGTACAGTGAAGGGGATTCTTTCCACCAAGCCCTGACTTGTCCTCACGATCAAAGCTTTTGAGAAACGAATTCAAAGCTGCCATCGTGGATGTGACTGAGGAGCATGCAGATTTGAGTCATGATTGGGTTTCCTTTGTGTTTTACTTATGGCTGTTTGCTGGGCCTGAATCCAGCGATGTATCTAGTGATCCCCTCAGTATTAAAAATCTATCTTTTGTAATGCTACCACTGCTCTTCAATGTTTAAAAACAATTTTATGTTTTCAAGAAACATGGTAGGGAAACCCTAGATGAAGACACCCCAACCCTCCGCTATGTGAACCCTTCCTGAAATCTTTCTCCATTTGTGCATTATGCAATGCTACCATGATCTTTCTCAATCTCTTTTACAGTCTGATTAAGAAATTCTGCTGCCACCACATCAGCGCTCAGGATCATGTTCATTTAAGATTTGATCTCTCACGTTCCCAGTTACTATAAACTACTTCAGACCTTTGCTAAAGGAATAATGATAGCAATTCATTGCAGCTGCATATTGTGCAAACAGCATGAGGCCACCATGATGATTAGCTATCATTCTGCTAAATAAATGTTAACTATCGAACTTTAAAAATGTTTTCAAGTTTTTGTTTCCAAAGGACCAATAACTCAACCATGCCCTTGAAATACTGTGGAGTCATTGATAACATTTATATGAAAATTAAATTTAAGGGAAAAATTAAATGGAGAAAAGGCTGTAGAAATTTTATGGTGTTCCACCTATTCTGCACAACGTGGTGTAAATGGATCTGTGATTAAGGAACAAAAATTTCAGTAAAACTTGCCTTTGTAACTCTGTATGGGCAGAAATAAAACTACACCATCACATTAAATGCTTTGCACTAAAATTTTCACTGGTCCACTTCATTGGTATGATGCCATATGCACTGCAATCCATCAATATTTATCAACAAATACAAATGAATTGGTGTCAGATAATGATAATATGACTGATACATAACAGACATCATCTCAGCGTGTTTGAAGAACAGACCAAACTATTACAATCATAAGAACAAGAGAATTATACATATATCTCAACTGTTACCATGACAGCAGGTGGTTAAGTTCAGTTAGGATGATTAGGATTTAGAGAATGATGCTCTCAGATAAAGGCATTTCATTTGAGACCAAATACCTACAACCACAGAAAAAAATTGAGACCACTCTATATTTTAAAACAAATCTACTTTTTTAAGTCCTGGTTTAACGACGGTTCTGCTGGCAAAAGGCTACGCTGAGCAGCAGGTTGCTTCCCGGTTCAAACTGATTAACACAGCAGCACATAAGAACGTCGTGAAGCAGGAGACACTGGGAACGACAAGAAACCAGCCAAGTAATGCCAGAGATGACCGTTAACTTACCCAGTTTCTTATGAATCGTAGGATAACACTGAGTGACCTTTAAAAGGAATGGGAAATATTAAGTGCGTGTGTGAAGTGCACCACTAGGACACTTTATATCAGCCTTCTAGAAGCAGGACTGAAGTCCCATAAAGCAAGGAAGCCTGCCGTTAGGGTTGCCACCCGTCCTTTAAAATACGGAATCGTCCCGTATTTGAGAATGAAATTGCGGGTCCCGTTTTGAATCAATACGGGACGGGTTTTGTCCCGTATTTTTTTAATCATTTTTTTTTAAAGCAGCGTCTCATA
>JABFDZ020000040.1:3778154-3788271 GCA_019775955.2 Pollimyrus isidori | reverse complement strand
ACACGCACGCACACACACGCACGCACGCACATACACACACACACGCACGCACACACACGCACGCACACACACGCACACACACGCACCGCGCACGCACCGCGCACGCACACACACACACGCACGCACACGCACGCACGCACACGCACGCACGCATATACCTATTAAGAAGTATATAGATCATAAATATAGGTAGGAACCACAATGAGATTCTGCCAAAGCCATACAAAACATTTCTGGTAAACATCTGCTTGAAATATCTCAGGCTACTTTTGGCCATAATAATGACAAAGTAAACTAGTCACTGTTTGATGGCTCCGTCACACTGAAAATAGAGCCTCTGCGCTCAAATAACGTCTGTTTTCTGGCAGTAATTGTCTCTCTCTTCACAGCACCGGAGTTGCAGACAGCAGTACCTGACTGAGAATAGCGTTCTGCAGGACCCCTGAACACCCTTCTCAAAGCCCTCTGCAACCCAACACACTAAGCAGGCCATATACCTGTATTCTCTAGATCAAATTACATTGTGCAAAAATTGTTTTTCGTAAGATAAGATTTAATAAATCAAACTAGAGTGATGCAGTTTCCGTTTCAAACAGCTATCACCCCTGATAAAATAAGGCAGTAACTCCAATTCATTTTGGTGCCCAATCCTTTGTCATTCCTGAAACAGGTAGAAGGACAGATGACACAAAGATCCTTTCCAACCAGGTTTGGTTTCTCTCACTGACTACAGTCAATGTAAATATGACAATGACAATCATTCATTGTCCAGCTCTGACCAGGACAGAACTGATTTTGTATGCCGTGAGAACAATTATGTATATTCATAAGGGAAATTAACAGTATTCAATATGCCTATATTAACAAATGTATTGAATTAGCACAATTTCAACTGCACAGTTGGTATTAGAGTCTCTTTGTAATCTAGCACTGACTGATAAATTCAATTTAGATTAAAGTATCAAACTTAAATGAAGATAATTGTGGTAAATTCTCAGTAACACAAGAAACCACACCATCTAGTGGCTAAATAAACAACTGGGTATATAAATAAAGGAGCTGAAGACGCCTCATGAAGCAGCACAATCTGGGAAACTGAAACTGAAAATACACTGGAAACACCAACCAGCAATGGTGGGAAGGAGGGGGGAAGGAATATTCAGGGGACAAACAGGAAGCAGTGTTTGGGAATTTAATCAACTAGCAAAAGCAATTAAATTACTCAGAATATATATGCTCCATTAGCTGTTATTCACCAATCAGCCATAACATTAAAACCACCTGCCTAATATTGTGTAGGTCCCACTCATACCGTCAAATCAGCTTTGACCCATGAAGGCCTGCACTCCACAAGAGCTGCGAAGGTGTCCTCTGGTATCTGACACCACGACGGTGGCTCTTGTTTGCCCACCACATCCCATAGATGCTTGATCGGATTAACATCAGGGGAATTTGGTGGCCAAGTCAACACCTTGAACCCTTTTTCACATCCCTCAAACCATAACTGAACATTTCTTACTGCATGGCAGGGCACATAATCCTGCTGAAAGAGACCGCTGACGTCAGGGAAGACTGCCACCATCAAGGGAATGTATTTGGTCTGCAACCCTGTTTAGGTAGATGGTACGTGACAAAGTAACATCCACGTGGATGGCAGGACCTAAGGTTTCCCAGCAGATCATTGCCCAGAGCATCATACTCCCTCTACCAGCTTCCCTTTTTCCCATAATGCATCCTGGTGCCGTTTCTTCCTCAGGTAAACGATGTACACGCACCTGGCCATACACATGATGCAAGAGAAAATGTGACTCAGACCAGGCCTCCTCCTCCCACTGCTCCACAGTCCAGTTCTGTTACTCACGTGCCCTATAGGTGCTCCTTCAGTGCACAGGGCTCAGCATGGACACTCTGACCGGTCTGCAGCTACGCAGCCCCTTACACTGCAAGCCGCAATGCACTGTGTTTTCTGGGCAGGCGGGCTATCAGACGGGCTACCAGGCGGGCTACCAGACGGGCTACCAGGCGGGCTACCAGGCGGGCTACCAGGAGGGCTACCAGGAGGGCTACCAGACGGGCTTCCAGACGGCTACCAGACGGGCAATCAGGCGGGCTACCAGACGGGCTACCAGGAGGGCTACCAGGCGGGCTACCAGACGGGCTAGCCTTTACTCCCCACACGCTGCACAGAGCACTGATAAATATCTTTAAATTCATAATTGTGAAATTCGAAAGTATTATCTGAAATTAATTTATATAGCTCAAGATAAGACACAAGGAGGGAAAGTAATAGAGATTAATAGAGAAAAATATGTGGTCAAAAATCATTCAAAATTAGTGAACTGCTAATAGAAGGCAACCCTCTGGGGGCATTCAGCACAGAGAGAAATGACTAACTGATAGGAAGGAATATGATGCAGCATGGAGCAGCCTTGTAGTTTGTCCCAGTCATTCGTTCCTGTGGGGGCCTGACCCAGCATTCCGAGAATCCCGTCATACTTCGGACTCAGCGAATATGCATCAGAATGTGGCCAATAAAAGCAGAGCCCTTCAGTGTGAGCGTCTCAGGGCCAGGCGTGAGGTCAAGACCAAAAAGGATGGTGCTCAATCCCCCACCGCCTTTTACTCAAAGGACAAAGTTCCTCTTCACCACCACTAGTAAGTGCCTATTTACTAGTAAGTAAATAGGATGTTTTGTTCTCACACTAAGGCTTGGTTAGAAAAGACTGCCCCAGACTGCCCCGTGACCATGACCTTGGACGCTGTGACCGTGAGGCTCAATCGGCTCTCGTGATGGGACCACCACTCCTGTCCACAGCAACACCCACCTTCGGAAACAGGGGGGTATGGAGGCTCAGTGGGAGGTGACCCTGGTAAGGAGATCACAGTCCAGCCCATCGCAGCCCCTTGGCATTGCATGCACCTTTTCAGCAGTGAACAAAAGGTTGCCGTACTTGTTTTCTACCTCGTCCAAATGTGGCACAGTTTCATTTCACAAATACTAACACATACTTACACAGGAGAACTGATGATCTTTGTTGCTGTGCCTGGTGTTTCTCCGCTCTCTCTGTTTGTTACTGAAAGTTGACGTTGTCCCTGCACTGGGTGATGTTCTATAGCTTTTCTGCCTTCATCCTCCATAACACAATGCTGCTTCCTTCCATCTCAGCGCCACGAGGCTGCCTCCGTCTGTCATGACAACAGAAGAATGCTTTCACCCACCGAAAAACACAAGGCAGCCTCCACCCACCAGAAAAACAAAAGGCTGAATCCATCTGCTATAACACAAAGATGCCTCCCTCATGTAGTACAGCGTAACCAGTCTCTCAGCATCTTACACCAGCTGTGAGAAATAAATCACGTACAATTGTAAGAATTAATTGAATATTATGAGGCGTCAACACAGAATCTTGGCAACCATCTGAATGCCGTTCCCTCAGAATATCCTGTCCTATGATCCCTCAGAATTCCCAATAGCATGTTCATTGTTGCAGTGAGGGGTCCATGCATCTTGCTACTGGTCAATTTCCTCCCATTTTCTCTTCAACTTTCCTAAGGATTATGATCTACTCCAATCCACTGGCCTTCTCATAATATCTCACAGATAATACAACTTCAGTCCCGTTGGTGTTAATGAAGTTGTCTGCAACCTGGGTTGCTGATGTTTCTTATACCACTTGCTTAGCTAAAGAGGCATGATGATAGTGTTCAAGACTGTCACCATCAAGGGAATGTATTTGGTCTGCAACCCTGTTTAGGTAGATGGTACGTGACAAAGTAACATCCACGTGGATGGCAGGACCTAAGGTTTCCCAGCAGATCATTGCCCAGAGCATCATACTCCCTCTACCAGCTTCCCTTTTTCCCATAATGCATCCTGGTGCCGTTTCTTCCTCAGGTAAACGATGTACACGCACCTGGCCATACACATGATGCAAGAGAAAATGTGACTCAGACCAGGCCTCCTCCTCCCACTGCTCCACAGTCCAGTTCTGTTACTCACGTGCCCTATAGGTGCTCCTTCAGTGCACAGGGCTCAGCATGGACACTCTGACCGGTCTGCAGCTACGCAGCCCCTTACACTGCAAGCTAACCCTAACCCTAACCCCTTTACCAATCAGGAATCACTCAGTATCTGTTCCTAATGTTCTGACTTCAGCCTCCTGTCCAGTGTGGAGATCCTTCATATGATAATACACTGGAAAACCTCATTTCACATCAATACAATCATGAGACACAGCTGTGATAAATAAGGCATGTCGACGTCCTGCTTTGCCATTGAACATTTTTTCAAATTTGTTACCATGATTTACTTAATACTTAGATTTTTTTCAGTTGTGGGTGTATTTTCTATTAGAATGCCACCTACTCCACGTCCTTCCTTCCTTTTCCGCAGTGGTCTCAGGGTTAATCTGACACCACTTTGTACACAAATGTCTTCACTGTATTTTTTCCATATTTAAATTTTTTTCCATTAATTATTATCTTCCCATTGATGATCTTCAGCATACATTTGTACAGTGGTACCTCGGTTCTTGAACTTAATCCGTTCCGGACTCCAGATCGAATCCTAAAAAGTTCGAGTTCTGATAGAATTTTTCCCTTAAATAATGGAAAACCAATTAATTCTGATGAGCCACACCTGTTCTTAGAATTTACCTGAGAACAGCTGTGGCTCATCAGAAGCTGGGTATGATAGAAAACCTGCTGGAGAGTAGCTGTCCAGGACCGGAGTTGGAGACCCATGTTATAAATAATCATAACATTAAAAAAGTTAGTTGTGATTAACATGTGCTATAAATGTCATGGAGAAAAAGGAACACAGGGGGAGCATAAATGTGGAGTGCGAGTGAGCTAAATCGCTACCGTCAGTCCTGATCCCCACGCCGGCTTAACAAGCAGACTGCCGCCAATGACAGCCATCGATGGTCTATCAGCAGGCCAGACGCCCGGGCCACACGGACGCAGGCCGATAGACGCGACCTTGTGATGTTACTTGGCACAAGTTCGGATCTACGGGTTTGCGGCAGTGGGCAAGGTTGGCCCAGGGAGGCAGCAGCGAGATACAGGTACATATACAAAAAAAACATGGTGATTCTAAGTTAAAAGGCATTTTTTCGTAACAAACATGTAGACTTGGGCAGTATCGCTCCGTCATGCCGTCAGTTCTAACCTCAGTCTACGTTGCAGATCTATCACTGCAGGAGGTCCCTTCAGCGGGTCACTAAATATCCAGCCGTGCAAATGAGTAAAAACTGCACGCTTCTATCCTATCAGCACTGGCTGAGATACAGACCAACAATAACAAAAATTAATGGCGGCGCGTAAAAAACGCACAGCGCTCTGATGGATTAGCATCCAGACCCATCTCTATGGCACAGTCTGCCCGCCTTCCAGAAATGTGCTCCACAGCTGATGCACATTCCACTCCATGGGCTGGTTACATTCCACAAGTAACTGAAGGAGTTTGGGGCAGAGGAGGAGGCCAGGGGGTGAAATCCATCTGCAGCTCATCTACACTGCAGGAGTCAGCGGCACAGGCATCGCCAGCATAGTCCAGCTTTTATTTTAACATGCATGCCAGGGGTTCTACACCCAAGACTTCTTCCATTTCCTATAATGGAATATATATATTTTTCGTCCATCGACCTGGTTTTATGTAAACAGTGTGATGCATATCCACAAAAAAAACATCGCAAGCATGAAGCCATCCCACAGAAATGCTTACATACATAACTTTCTTTACTTATCAAATGCCTACTTTTAAAAACCATAAGTCTGCCAGCTACCATGAAAATGTATTCTGACAAAAGAGTTGAAGCTGTGTAAAGGTGTTTAATATAGGTAAAGTAATAGACTAAGTATCAGTTCAGCTTTTTAAAGTACCTGCTTCCAGTATTTCCAACAATATCTAACTATCAATACATTCCAAACAGCCGATCAACTACAGTATACTGACTTATATAGTGGGATGTGTGTGTGTGTATGTGTGTGTATGTGTGTGTGTGTGTGTACTTATAGGGCAATATGGAAAGTAAGTTTACATAAAACTGGTAAAATAGTAGCGTTGCAGTTAGAACTTGCTTCTTTTGATGCAGATATTAGGTTCCTTCAGCACACTGTGATCTGATGTCCCATATTCAATTTAGGAAATAATTTGAATATTTCATAAAAAAAAAAAAATTAAGAAACCAACTGTAAAATTCTTCTTCACAAAGATTATTAATTTTACCTACAACTCCTGTGTTTATATTGTAAAATCTTGAAATAGCCCAATACAGTATATATATATATATATATATATATTAATGTACTTAATACATAATCATAAGTTAAGTGTCACAAATGATGAAATGTTTCTGCAAGCAACATTCAACTTCAGCTACCTTTGACCCAAATGGCTTGTAAAAGAGCAAATCACCAACAGCAGAGTAACACGGCTGTGCGGCGCTCAGTGCGAGGCCTGTGATCATATGTGGGGCTCACATGCAAATCACCTGCCACTTACAGAGGAAAGCAGCATCAGCTATGAGACTCAAATAGCAAGTGGAGGTCTGCCTGAAGACTCGGCCGCAGAGCTGCCATTCGCATCAAAGTCACAACTGTCATCGCCATAAATGAGCCGTGTTCCTCTGCCTTCGGGCTTAAAGACCCGACCTTAAAGAAAACCTCCATCTATTCACCAGTGGATCAACTTTTCTTAGGTTGGATTAGAACAGGGGTGGCCAATCTCACCCAGAAAGGGCTGGTGTGCATGCTGGTTTTTGCTGCAACTCCATAATTAAATTACTAGTTAGACACCCAACACAGCTCTTGTTTGATTCAGTTACTATTCACAAATCGCTCTCATTATTATATAAATCCTTAATACTTTAAATGCCTTTATACCGTCTGAATAAAAAAATAAATACAAATCTACAAATGATCATTTCACACTGCCATAGATAGATAATCGTGTTTAAAGTATTACCACAAATTTTATGGTAACACAAAGAGACAGATTCAAACTCCAAACCCAGTACAACAGGGAAATGGGACAGAACTCATATCTAAATTATTAAATTACATAAATGTTTTTTTCAGTCTGGACAGTTTTAGAATAATACAGAGGTGGATAGTTCAGGTCCAGAGAGTAAAAATCCAGACCAAGATTTTGTTTCAACCAACCAGTTGAGCATAAAGAGTCACAGTCAACAGAGAACTGAACTGGTTGGGTGAAGCAAATTAGGGAATCAGCACATAGTGACTCCAGTGTAACACGGTCACAGGAAAAGTCAATCTGTAACATGGGTCAGCGGTTGGTGACTTCATCATGACGTCTAAAGACAGAGCAGAGCGGCTTTTTGAGCAAGTAGCTCAAAAACGATGCCTGAGCGCAAGGGGAAATGGGCACAGTAAGAAAGAAAAAGACATTCCTGTTTAATAAAAAGATTTTTGGAAGTTCCTTAACACACCATCTAAAAACATAAACAGCCAACAAACACATTTTTAAATGACTGAAGATTCTCTGCAGTGGGATTGGGGTCATAGGGCTGCAATAACCACATATAATGACGTCCTCAGCCATACTGATACATCAGGACTGATCTGACTAGTGTCCCATTCTCTGCACGGGACACGAACCCAACATTTTGTATTAACAAACAATGAAGCTCAGCAAGACTACATGTTGGCGGTGTTGTTTCTGGACGCAGGGAAACCAGAATAAGTATTTTTCCTTGCAATAGTGTTTGACTCTCCTTGGGTGTTTCCCTGCAAGGCTGTTGGCTGCAGCTTTAACTTTTGCTGGTGCCAAAAAAAATCTGAATATTTTTCTTTTGTTCAAATGTTGAAAGTGAAACAGTGAGCGGGAGCCACACACATGCTTGTTAAAGGAGGTACCCCAAAAAAAGAGGAGGTGACAGAGGAGGCAGGGCTGTGCCTCTCAGACAGACCACCTTCCTCCTCCAGACAGGGGGGTTATTGCCGGTCTGCTGTCAAATTCATCTGTGACAAAGGCTGTGGAACCGGCCTTCCCAGGAATGAGATCTTCACAGAAAAGGAATTCTGCATAAAGTTACTCACTCACTCCCTTATACTACATCTCCCTCTAATATCACTCTTATTGATAGTCTAAATGTTACTCCTTCAGGGAATAAAATTACAGTTTTTGTTGTATATTTTTAATATATTTTTGAATAAATACTTTACGAATTACTTTTACATATGTTATTTTGCCTCATCTAAAATACAGTTTTGGTAGGAATGAACCGATTCAATTATCGTGCCAAGCCTGAAGCCATGTAATGTAACGATTTAAATGAATTTATCAAAAAAAAAACTCTTTAAATTAAAGTATCTGTCTCTATGGCTCTAGTGCTGTGTAACAACACCGCAACATCTGTTGTAATTTGATTATGGTAAGGAAAAAATATACTGGATGTATTCTTGTCAGAGTAAAGATGATGCTTATATTTCTAAAATAAGCGATATACCACAATGCTTAGCGAAAACAATGACTTATGTAGGATTGAGCCTGTAGGAATTTCATCTCTTCCATGTTGCATTCGCTGGCCGGTGAACGGGCTCCTGTGAGGAATCAAAGGTCAGGCAGACCGGAATCCAAAAATCCAAGGGGTTTATTCTCACAGACACGGTCGACGGCGACGAACATCAGCAAACGTCACGAACGCCAATGACCGATCTCACAAGACCAACTCAGACGCAGACTAACTACACAGGACAAGTCAAGAGGAACAGGAAACAGGTGATGAGAATCGGGAATTAACACGAGGTAGCGAGGTGGGCGTGGCACACAGGAGGATCGGGTGGAGCTGGGCGTGACAGACATGAACACTTTGTACTTCCCTGGGCAGGGCCAGGTTTTTGTTTCGGTAGAAAGGCCATTATTTCACCACATGTGCAGTAAATTGGCATTTCAGGTAAATAAGTGATGAGCTGCAGTGTATCACTGTACCGAGAGAGGTGCACTGTAGACTGCGCGAGCAGAGAGAAACATGGAGACCTGCTTGCTGTGTATGGTATATGTATGGTATATGTTTGGTGTATGTACGGTATATGTACGGTACATGTATGGTATATGTACGGTATATGTACGGTATATGTATGGTATATGTATGTGTATGTATGGTGTATGTACGGTATATGTACGGTGTATGTACGGTATATGTACGGTGTATGTACGGTGTATGTACGGTATATGTATGGTGTATGTACGGTATATGTACGGTATATGTATGGTATATGTACGGTGTATGTATGGTGTATGTACGGTGTATGTATGGTGTATGTACGGTATATGTACGGTATATGTACGGTACATGTATGGTATATGTATGTGTATGTACGGTATATGTACGGTGTATGTATGGTATATGTATGGTGTATGTATGGTATATGTATGGTGTATGTATGGTGTATGTACGGTATATGTACGGTGTATGTATGGTATATGTATGGTGTATGTATGGTATATGTATGGTGTATGTATGGTATATGTATGGTGTATGTACGGTACGTGCAGGAACACACAGGATACTCTTTCTGCACTTTCTTCCTTGCTTCCTTCCACTTGAATGTAAATGAACAGATTTGACTTTTAAGCCACTGCCAAGTTCCCCTAACTGGACTGGCAAGGCTGTGCCAAGGAACTAAAAGGCACCACCATGGGAGAACAAAGAGACCGGTGGTCCAAGGACACCCCCCTAAGCCCCGTTGTCAGGGCAACACCAACAAAGCCCGGTGTAAAATGGGGCGGAGGGTTGGAAGTTACACGAACCCAGGCACCGGCTGGAAGGAGCTCTCATAAGAGCGTGCTGCGGTGGGCCTGGTCCAGAAGCGCGCAAACCAAGCGAGAGAGCCCTTCTATACCCTTCTATACTCTGAATGTCGGAGTCTGGATCCGGAAGTTACACAAACCCAGGCACCGGCTGGAAGGAGCTCTCATAAGAGCGTGCTGCGGAGGGCCTGGTCCAGAAGCACGCAAACCAAGCGAGAGAGCCCTTCTATACCCTTCTATACTCTGAATGTCGGAGTCTGGATCCGGAAGTTACACGAACCCAGGCACCGGCTGGAAGGAGCTCTCATAAGAGCGTGCTGCGGTGGGCCTGGTCCAGAAGCG
>JABFDZ020000040.1:3695019-3705465 GCA_019775955.2 Pollimyrus isidori | reverse complement strand
ACCACAGCCTGTACTGTTAGTAAGTACTCAACCACACCACAGCCTGTACTGTTAGTAAGTACTCAACCACACCACAGCCTGTACTGTTATTAAGTACTCAACCACACCACAGCCTGTACTGTTAGTAAGTACTCAACCACACCACAGCCTGTACTGTTAGTAAGTACTCAACCACACCACAGGCTGTAATGTTAGTACGTACTCAACCACAGCACAACCTATACCGTTAGTAAGTACTCAACCACAGCACAGCCTGTAACGTTAGTAAGTACTCAACCACAGCACAGCCTATACCATTAGTAAGTACCGTATTTTCCGTACTATAAGGCACACCGGATTATAAGGTGCACCTTCAATGAACGGCCCATTTTAAAACTTTTTTCATATATAAGGCGCATAGAATAGAAGCTACAGTAGTGGCTGGGGTTGCGTTATGCATCCATAGATGGAGCTGTGCCAAAGGGAATGTCAACAAGTCAGATAAGTCAGTCAAACTTTATTAATAGAATACAAACCAGTGTTCAGACAACTCCGTTCACTCCCAAAATGAATAAGCAGCTGTTTTATTATTTTTCCCGAGGTAATGTCAGTGACATAGTATTTTCGCGACAAGCTTTATATTTTAACAACAGCAAGGTATAACAGGTAGTGCAATATTTTTATCACGTAGTGGAGGGGAACTTTTCCTCGATTCAGTAAACACGTAAAAGAAACCATCTAATACCGTTACGGTAAATCAAACGTTCATTCAATCACAAGACAGTAACTCTCAAAATAGTGCAACGTTGTTCAAACGGTTAATGTTCATATTCACAGTATGACCAACCTTGTTCAGCTGTAAACACACAAAAGAAACACGTAAATTTCACGTTCAGTTCATTCCTCATCAACGAATCCCTCAAATTCTTCTTCTTGTCCGAATTGAACAGTAGGGCGAATATGGCATCCAACAAGCCCGGCTCCGTCTGGTCACAAATGGAAATGAAAACGCACGCTTCGCGCAGTCGTATATCCCAGCATGCACCGCGTGCTACTTCTTCTACGGGAGAAAATGGAGTCGGCGGCTGCTTCCCGTAGTTGCGAGACCTGTTGCGGCTCAATATTGATCATCAATAAGGTGCACCGGATTATAAGGCCCACTGTCGTCTTTTGAGAAAATTGAAGGCTTTTAGGTGGGCCTTATAGTGCAGAAAATACGGTACTCAACCACACCACGGCCTGTACTGTTAGTAAGTACTCCACCACACCACGGCCTGTACTGTTAGTAAGTACTCCACCACACCACGGCCTGTACTGTTAGTAAGTACTCCACCACACCACGGCCTGTACTGTTAGTAAGTACTCGACCATACCACGGCCTGTACTGTTAGTAAGTACTCCACCACACCACAGCCTGTACTGTTAGTAAGTACTCCACCACACCACGGCCTGTACTGTTAGTAAGTACTCCACCACACCACAGCCTGTACTGTTAGTAAGTACTCCAACACACCACAGCCTGTACTGTTAGTAAGTACTCCACCACACCGCAGCCTGTACTGTTTTAGCGGTGATATTTTCCAACACCGCTCTCACAGAAGCCACCTGAGGTACGTACCACCTGTCGGGGGATGTTGGTGTCGTACTTCAGGGTGAAGTTCTTCTTGGAGAGAGCAATGCTGCCGGCAAAGCAGAGAATGTCAGCGGCCAGGCAGGCGGCGGCAATCCCGCGGCAGAGGCCAGCGCCTCCATCCTCTCTCAGTCAATCAAATTCTGCAGAAAACCTTGGACGCCTGCTGTCGGGACAGACGTGAGCAGAGTCTCTTACCCTCTCTCAGAGCAGAACTGGTAGAACTTCTTACACGTGGCCTGCAGCAGCCTCAGTCCTCCCAAATACCTACAACACAGGCCAGACAGGAAGGCGTGAAAGACCGGAAACGGTCCACGGTGGTCTGTCTCTCTCTCGGTCTGTCTGTCTGTGACTAGAAATCACACAAATGAAAAAATGTATTTAACACCGTAATAAAACGGCGAAAGAAGATCCAAATAATAAGGTTTCTGCTGCAAAACTCACCCTTCCCTCTGGCTGATGGAGTGGAGATCCTGCAGGCTCCCAAACTCCGTGGGATCATTCAAGGGATGCGGCAAGAGCACCTGAGAGAGACGGAGAGCCTTAAAGCAGAGGCCTTCAGGCCCTCAGGCACCATCGCTTACTATGAGGGCTCTGGAGGACCAGCGCACCCCGCAGCCCCGAGGTTCTCACCAGAGTCTGGCTCTCGGTCATGGTGACCTCAGCCCAGAAGTTGGAGATGCTCATGGCGATGGTCTTACCGTGGAAGCCATCTGAGGGGTTTCCCATCAGCCCCACTCTGAGGACCGATGAGACAAAAGTCAGGAGAAGAAATTTTCAGCCAAACTGCAGGCAGCTTTTTCAAAGCAGGTCAGGTTCAGAACGCCGGATCGAATCCTAAAAAGTTTGAGTGCTGATCGAATTTTCCCCATAAGAAATAATGGAAAACCAATTAACTGGTTCCCGGCCCCAAAAAATTACACCTAAATGTGTTTTGTTTAAGCATTTAAACACAAAATGAACCGGATAAAAAAAAGAGCACACACTGTAGTAAACACATGTAAGCACATTTATCAAAACAGTCATTTGTAAAGTAAGAAAATAAATGTATCCAAACAATGTGAAGAAAAAAAATGTCGCGCCGCAGGCAGGGCGTACCTGGCATATGTGCGGCAGGTTATGGGGCGCCCTGAGGTGACCTCCTGCTTGGCGGCGTAGCGGGACAGCCACTGGATGTAGTCTGGCAGACCCTGTGATACGGTGCATGTGCTTCGCTTATAACCCTTATAACCCAGAACTGTTTCCAACGACGAAGCCTTGGTGTAAAATCTTAGTGCTGAATCTCAGACGGCCGATGTCCAGAATCAACAGTCAGATACGTAAAACAAGGCCGCCGCCTCCAATCGCGTCACAAGCCTCGAGGGCACAGAATGTTCTCGATGAAGCAGAACCGCATGCGTATGGTGGCTGGTGTGAGTCATTTTAATAAAGGAGGTGACTCTTTGCCAATGAAGTCGCTCTTAATTAAATTATTAAATTATGATTGGTTGAGTACCAGTAGCAGCACAGGCAGCAAAGCCAACAACTTAAAGGACACTCATGGTTACAATATTTACTATTAACAGAAATACAGTGAAGTGCAAAGCAGGCCGGTAACTGCACAGTCAGTCCTGCTGCCCAACTCGTGCATTCTACATGTGAGGCTCTCCCAGCAGCGTGTGGGGCGTGGTGTGTGGGTCCCATGCCTGTGGGCCGCTCCGAGATGTGTGTGGGGCTCTCCGAGCTGTAACTCCCTCTACTCACCACTTGCCCAATAAGCTGGAAGCCGGTTGGTAACTTCATCCCAAACACAGGTAGTTTCTCGTCATTAATGAGCCACTCCTGAAATGCGACGGACAAGACTGGGGCTACTTCCGATGGTCATTGTTTCAGCATCTCCCAGATGTGATGTCAGACACCAATCGCTCACAGTTAGAATCTAATTGCTAAAGAGGTCTCTGCAGCCCCACAGTGCTACTTAGATTAAGGCGAGTAGAGCAGCCTCTGCTTCCAAGACCTCGATGCGTCTGGGCACCTCCGCAGGGCTGAAGGCCAGACTCTCACCCAGAACCTGCCCAGGGCGCGATCCCAGGCAGATGACTGCAAGGCCAGGAACTGAGAGAGCCTGGGGAGTGTGACTCGGCGCAGGCAGTAAAACACCACGCTGGCCAGGCGGGAGGCCGTGACGCCCTCTTCTGGCTTCTCCAGGAACCGCGTGATCCTGATGCAAACATGGACCAATGACTGGATGACTAGTCATGTGCGTGACTTTCATTCCACGCATTAGAATACGGCACTTTTTTAAGGTGACATTTCCAACTTCTGTACCATTTGTGATGCCTGACCCCACAACAAGGACAGGGCCACTCTTGCATTGCAGCTGCTCTTATTTCCCTCAAAGCTGCTTCAAAATCAAACTTTAACTGCTATCCAGTTCCACCATAAAGAGCTGGAATCCTGAGCTCCCACCAGCAGAGTCTCTTCCTCACCTGTGTGTTTCAGGGCAAACTTCGACTATGCCCCTGGAGGAGATCCTCTCACCCTCCTCCAGCACATAATATATGGCCAGATCTCCAGGCTGAGGCACAAAGAGAAGTACGTGATTTCAGCAGACGAGACACACGCACACGACAGCGCCCCCTGTGCACTGGAGGAACAGCCGCGGCTCAGTCTAATCACACAGAGCAGGAAGGTGGTCCCCTCTCACCTTGGATCTGAAGAAGCGGAGCACCTGGGCGATGTCAAAGTTCTGGTCAGAGCAGAGCATGTCGCCAGCAATCTAAAGGCACAGTGCAAGAAAAAGATCAACTCCACGCCGAGACCTCCCAGACCCAAAAGACAGTCATTCCCGTCCAACAAGACTATTAGAACGCTGGAATGGAATTAGAATTCACAGACTCAAGGGCCCCATTTGGCAAGACTGGATGCTCCGTTCCTGTCAGACTGATACCAAAAGCAAGAGAGGGGGGGGGTTCTCCCACTGGAAGCCCAGCCCTGTTTAGCGGGTCGTACCACCATGACATCCTCCCCCAGCCCTGTTTAGCGAGTCGTACCACCATGACATCCTCCCCCAGCCCTGTTTAGCGGGTCGTACCACCATGACATCCTCCCCCAGCCCTGTTTAGCGGGTCGTACCACCATGACATCCTCCCCCAGCCCTGTTTAGCGGGTCGTACCACCGTGACATCCTCCCCCAGCCCTGTTTAGCGGGTCATACCACCATGACATCCTCCCCCAGCCTCCGGCTCCGGATCACCAGCTCCAGATCGGCCACGGCCCCCAGGCAGTCCTCCGGGGTGGTGCTGCCATCGTTCACCACGTTCTCCGCAGGGAAGCCATTGGCAGTGGCCCAGCGCTCATAGTGTTTATACCTGTAATGAGGTTAATGATAATTTACAGGTAGCGATTACTATTCAGGAAGAACTCCGAAGCCACAAGAATGCCGGATATTGTTTAAACGATACTTGCGTGCGGAGCTCACTTATCTGCGTTCGTGACCAGATAGACCTCACTGAATAACTGCCGCCTAGCAAGGGGGAACAAATACGAAACACAAATTACAGGCCATTCTCAACTGCTCTTAGAGTCTGAAAGTCTAGGTTGGGTTTTCAGTTCAGTGACCCCAAGATGATACATGTTTTTGCTCCCCCCCAGTTCCTTGGTAGCTGGAAGGGAGCAAAAACATGGACCATGCGAGGGTCCCGGAGGACCAGTTTGGGAAACACTGCATTACACAGTGTATACCAGCACTGCCAGTTTTGGTCAGCCCACTAAAGTGAGATTTTCAATTGGAGACCAGTCTGCACACACATGGACACGCATTTATATGCATGTGAAAGTTTTACTGCCTTGGCAATAGTCTGTAGGGTTTGCTAACTATCCCAGCACTTATGACGTGGCTAGTTTTAGGTTTAGAATGAAATAATATAAATTTGCTGTAAGATTTCTAGTATGAGAGTCTGGAAGTGTGAGTCACAGCAGATGTGTGAGATCTGGAAGCCCAGGTGTACAAAACTTACTATAAGCACTAATTTTATAGCTATAATCCTCTATCAAAAGAACAAAACCTGTGTTATTCAATGATAACTGCAGGTAAAGGACTATAGAGCCACCATCAGACATCTGATGTCACTCACGTGTTTACTGTCTCCCACCAGAAGTCCAGGATTTTCTTCCCTCCAATCCCTGGCAGCAGAGCCTTTGGAACCCCGGCCAGGTGGCCGTAGAGTCCACTGGTATCATTCTGAGCAGAAAAAGAAGAATCTGGAATGAACGTCTGTAATTCTTTTCCCCCACATTGGGAAAATAGACAATACAAGATAAGGTGTGCGTATGGTTCATTGGCTAAATAGTCACATTCTGAAGGCAGGCAAGAATCCATTCCTGTGTATGAATGAACTTACTCTTTGTGTGTTCAAGCAACATATTACGCATACATTTATACGTATGCAAATGTAGAATACAGACACTATTCAAAATAGGCAAATGAACGTTACCAAATATTCTGTTCAGTAATAACTCAGGGCAGTGAGGAGACACCTCTCGGGGCTCGACAAGTTTCACAGCCGGTAAAATTTGCCTATCGGGGGGAGAGGGCATAGGGGAGGCCCTGTAGCACTTCTTAAATGCATATTCCCCTTTCACGCATTAACACTCAGCTCGGCGTAACTGTTTGTAGAGAAATGCTTCAGGGCACGCATATCCTGGGGGTAGATACATCGACGTCAAATAACGTCACGGCACAATGACGCCTGTTCGACTCGAAATGCACGACAGAAAAGTACAGTAGGTGTGCTGGGACTTTCTCTTTTTTTTAGCTTTGAATAAATCTAATACTCGTGCACACAAATTAAGTGATGCAGAAAATAAATTATCAACCTACGGATTAGAAACTCCTAAAACATACCGATTATATAATTGTCGTATAACTTGTGGAGCAATGCGCTACGCTGCACAACGAAAATTGCACAGTAGTACGGTTTTTTTCCCTCTCGAAACTCTACACATATCAGGTACGCGTATAGACAGTGCATCCCTCAACTCTCTTCCTCAAACTTCGTATTCCACCTAGGCCTCCTCCCCCTCTTGCATACAACCTCCTGATAAGAGAAAAGAACTAACGCCACGAAGCGCAACCTACCTTGATCTGGGTCTCAAGGATCGTGCCGTGACCGGCGACTAGCAGGATGCAGATCATCGCTTTCCCTTTTTAATATAAACCTAAATCACAAGACTCCGGCATAGAAAAACATAGCGCGCAACTTGCACGTACCTTGAACATTGAACTGTCCTCCCAGGCGAGAGGCGTGCTCCCCTCCCCTTAAAGGAACAGGTCGTGTAATGGGACTTTTTATTGTATAGGTAGAAAGATGTGCATTTTGTCATTTCTAAAAGGACAACAAAAACGAAAACAATAGAACTTATCTAATCCATTTCAGTTTTATTTTTGTTTAAAAACAACCAGATCGAAACAGAAAAAGACCGCAAAATACATTGTTGGACTAGTCATCGACCTAACCCATAATTTAAATTGAGCAATAAAAAGGCGTGCATAACATAAATGTGTTCACATATTTCATAGCAAGACTGCGGCGCTGAAAAATACACATTATAAAATACATCTTGCTAGAAGTCACGCGTATTTGCCTTGAATTTAATCCCATGTCTCTTAAAGACCGTAGCGATGCCTGGTACTCAGCCGGTGTCCGCCGCGGCGGCCGATGAAGGGAGGCTTTGTGCTCGTCGAGTTCGGCCTTGTAGTTTACTCTCTGTAAACCATTCACTGTGTTTACCTGACGTTTAACGTTACCATGCAACGAAGAGTCCCTCGAGTAATGGATACAAGAAAATCGTAATGAAATAGAAATGACTTTTTGGTGTTCGGTAAACAAGTAAAATAAAACACGATTTAATAAAATTTACTCACATGATTATGCATGACAATAAAAGGGAATGCTCATACGCATCAGGCACCTAAATACTATTTAGGACATGTTTCAAAGCTAGCAAATATTACAGAAATGATGGGCCACCCTCGCAGTAAGAGTAACTGTTCTACTTGAATCCGTGCAGCTAATGATTACAACAGCTTGGACCAATGAATACGCATCACAGTACCGATACTGGTACAACCGTAAGTTTACACATGAATTGATGGGGGCGATTATACGGTAAAACGTTTAACATAGAGGTGTGATCTGGATAATCTGCAGAAATCACTCCTTTGTGTAAAAGCATTTAAGTGAAGGTTTGCACTTCATGACAGTAATTACCCCCGCCCACACACACACACACACACACACCATGCCATTCCAGCAGAATTCACACAACAAACGATGACTTTTGCTTAAAATCAACCTAAAAAGGAAAAAAATGCAAACAATTAATCATCTGCAGCAACTCCCATCATGCAACAGTGGCAGAGTAGGATCTATGAGCTACAGATACCATCGATATTAAGGAGCCCAGCGAGACGGCAATGCCTGCATTACGAAGTGGCTTCTGGGCTCATCGGGGTAACTTGGCGGATTCAAGGTACCACAGTTTAAATGGACTTCAGTCGCTCACTTGCGTTTTGCCCAGACGCCCTTAAATCCGACAGGTTACCCCGATAAGCCAGTAACCCGCTTCGTAGTTCAGGCCCCAGATCAGTAAGGCTAGGATAAATGCACCAGAGTACTGTACGCAAATACAGCGATGCAAAGGTTTAGGCGAATTCACAGAAAGTGCAGCCTTTCTATAGGCCACTGGTCAAGCAGATACTTACATCATCTTCTCTGTCCACGGGAGCCATATGCCCAGCCTTGTATTCGCTACAAAACAAAAAACAGAGGGTATAAACCCAGCCCAAAATACATTCTCCTGAAAGGTAAAGACGTTGCACAAGCCTGTGAAGACAGTATAGATCTGCCTGGGGGGGGGGCACAGACCATTCAGCACAGACCGCCCCATGATGCAGCCAGGTGTTTAACAGACACTCAGCAGCAGCAGGAAGACGTTTATTTACTTATTTTTTTACATGTATTAAGAGCAAGAGGAGACTCACCCTTCACCTTTTTACATGTATTAAGAGCAAGAGGAGACTCACCCTTCACCTTTTTCTGTTAAAAGGAAGATAAACATACCAGGATGAGTCAGTTTCAACATCCATCCGTATAGTTTAATTTATTTTTTATTTAAGCCTTTATTTTACCAGGCAAAGCATTAAGAACAACTTATTTACAGTGGCAGCCTGGCAAGTGCCAAGAGAGAGCAGAGAGCAGGCAGCTGGAGACTCACTGCACAGGTATCCTTTCCGGAAAGCGAACCAGAACCCGAGTCCGAGTAACAGCACGAGCAGGAGAGCCACGATGACTCCAGCCACGATGCCCCCCACGTCCCTGTCACCTGCCCACATGCAGAGCGCTCTGTTAGGGCAGGACCCCACCCTGCTCCTGCAGACTCAGGGCTGCATCATGCCAGAGACCCAACACTCCATATTTACACAGGGCCCATGCAAAGAGAGGAAGAAGCCGTAACTCACGGACAACCATCATCTGGGCCGCACACCTCTGGACGGGACCGATGTCGTTCCCGGCCACGCAGTAATAACTGCCCGAGTCCGCTTTGGTCACTGCCGGAAATGCCTGGAACGGGTGGAGACTCTCAGAAACGTACAAAGATGCCCCAGCGAGGCGATAGGCTGCCCACAGCGGAACGGGCACCAGCCCCATCGGAACTGACCAGAGTGCCATATTTGGGGTTCAGTATGTAGCTGAGGTTCTTGAACTCCTGGAACATGTGGGGATGTTCCGGTAGGAGAGCCTCGTTTTTGAACCATTTGTAAGTAGGCGATGGAGACCCATCTGTGTCACGGCAGGTCAGCACCACGAATGACCCTGTGGTCACAGATGACGGTACGTCGCAGGTGGGCACGGAAGAGGGCACTGAAAGGGCAGGAGCAGAGGTCTTAGAAAGGTCCCTCCCCGTCTCACGCTCTTCGGCCGAAGACCGAGTCCACATCCGCCGATGTTCTCCCACCTTCCAGTGAGCCGTCAACGTCCTTCCTACGCTGCCTACCTTCCACAGTGAGGTTTATGGCGGTGGTGCCGTAGATGCTGCCAGAGGAGACCTCACAGAAGTACTCCCCGCCGTCTCTGCGCGTCACCTGCTTCAGCATCAGCCCGTCCCTGTACAGCTGCACTCGGCTTTTGTAGTTTTCTGAGGAAACCGAGAGACGGAACAGGAACTCCCAAACGACGCCCCGCCGTTTGTCCCGCACGCAGAACCGCTGCCGGAAAGCAAGCTGAGCCTCCGCGGGGAGACGCACAGGAGCGAAGGCGTCCTGCAGCCCAAACCGTCCAGGGCGTCGTCTTACCAGTGGGATTATTGTCAAAGACGACGAACACCTGGGACCCTTGCAGATCCTTGAATTTCCATTCGACCCGCGGAACGCCGAAATCCGCAGTGTAGCTGCACTTCAAATCGGCTCCTTGGAACAAACAGAGCAATGAGAAGTGAAAAGAGAAGAGAGGAGAGAGGAGGGTGAAGAGAGGAGAGTGAAGAGAGGAGAGAGGAGGGTGAAGAGAGGAGGGTGAAGAGAGGAGGGTGAAGAGAGGAGAGAGGAGGGTGAAGAGAGGAGAGAGAGAACATCTGCCTCACGTTTGGACAAAAGCCTATACAGCTACTGGCTTCTGTTTACCAAGAATAAAAAAACATGAAAAGGCACCAGTAACAAACCTTGGTATTCTGGGACACTGAGTGAAGGAGTGGATGTGGACACCAAGAAGGCCCAGGAGGCTGTAGGGAGAGAGGAGGAGGAAAACGCCAAATATTAGGGGGGGGGGGGGGGGCGGGGGAGTGATTGTTTTACGAAATGC
>JABFDZ020000040.1:3617285-3630684 GCA_019775955.2 Pollimyrus isidori | reverse complement strand
TCGAACCCGCCGCCGCCCGTGTGCACACACTCGAACCCGCCGCCGCCCGTGTGCACACACTCGAACCCGCCGCCGCCTGTGTGCGCACCCTCCAACCCGCCGCCAGTGTGCATGTGGGCTTATCAACCTTAACTGACACCCTTTCCCAGATCTAAAACGGTTCTCCGAAGCTCGGATCAGAACCAGCAAGCTGTCGACGTTTGTCAGCTTCCCCCTGAAGGAGCTGGACCTCAGGGAGTTTGCTTCAGAGAACAGCAGTAAGTTGTAGTGTTTTTCTCACCCGTGTGAAGGAGGGACAATGTCCATGCTGACGTGTAAACCTGACCCCCCACCTCCACCCCCTTTAGCCAATGCAGTTTACAACCTGTATGCAGTGTCCAATCACTCTGGCACCACCATGGGGGGTCACTACACAGCCTATTGCCGCAACCCTCCCTCTGGAGAGTGGTACACCTTCAACGACTCCAGGTAGGTCACCGCCTGGTCGGGGTGTTGGCTGCACTGGCCAGGGTCTCCGGGCAGGGCTACGTTTGCTGAATGCTGCTTTTAATTAAATGAGCTTTGGGCAATTTCATAGGTGGTGTTCAGTATGCCCTTTATATGATGGAGTTTATACTTTACAGGGATAGTCAAATCTAGATTGTCCATCCATGTCGTGCAGGTTAACGGTTGCTGATAAGGCTCCTTTCTCCCAGAATCCTCTCTGTCCCCCCATTCCAAATGTAATATCAGCTCGTTCTCTGAGTCCTGTTACACTGCGGGGAGAGCACACCATGTGACCCCATTTTTACTCCCACCAAAGCCGGCAGGCGGTCACGTGATGGCCGGCAGAGTGTGGGGGGGTCCAGATTCACCGCTCTTCTCTCCCCCCAGAGTGACGCCAATGTCCTCCAGCCAAGTGCGAGGCAGCGATGCCTACGTGCTGTTTTACGAGCTGGCCACCTCCTCGCGCATGTGAGACCCCCACCCTGGATGAGCCGGAGGAGAAGGGGCAGGAGCCCGGCCCACGGTAACTGCTGACAGAGAGACGGGGGCGGAGCCTAGCATCTGACAGCCCACTGGGACTGCTGACAGAGAGAAGGGGGCGGAGCCTAGCATCTGACAGCCCACTGGGGCTGCTAACAGAGAAGAGGGCGGAGCCTAGCATCTGACATCAGCGAGAGGGCGGTTGCCTCCGCCCCAAATGCCTGCCACGTCCAAGAGAGACATTCTGCAGGGATCCTGAACTGCCCCCCCCTCCCATACTCAGTCATCTAGCTCATTCGACACTCGGTCATGCTCACTCAGTCACACTCAGACAGCCAGGGTGTAGGGGGGGCGGGGGCGGTCTGTGTGTGAGGCAGGGAGGTCGTGTGGGAAGGTCAGAGGCTGGCCGTCTATGCAGCGCACCTGCCGCCTCAGCTCCTCTTAAACGCGCCTTTCTATTCAGGATTGTCAGTCTCAAAAAAAAAAAGACTCGTCACACATGATTTTCCTTTGGCTTTTTTCTTGTTTTTTATATCCAGTCTCCCTACACCTAAAAGATGGTCAGGTTTGTGGCGCCCCCTGCTGGGTATATTAGTTAATTTAAGTTGCCTCCGAGCTTCAGGTTTTGGGTTCTGAAGGCTCACCGCCGCCCCGTTAGCCACACTCCCTCATCACTCCCACAAGGTGGCGCTGTGCATCCTATTCACAAGGCCGTCCTATAACAGTTTCATCTGTGTGGCTGCTATTGATTACTGATGTTTTTAAAAAGTGCTGTGAAAATGACAATCTAAGGTACATTAAAATAATGCTGACAGTATGACATGTCATTGAACAACATGGAAAAGAATGTTTTGGAAACAGCATAAATGTATATTTTTATATTGTGATGCAATATAGAGAATGTAGGACACTGTGGTGCTGCAATGACCCATTACTGTTTTCAGTTAAATTAACAGGCGTAAGATTTATTTATGCTGACTGGTGATAAAGCGATGTCACTTTTTAACCATGGCTGTTAAAAATATATATATTGTATATAAATGTAATTTATATATAATGTGTATATATATATATAAAACAAATAAACTTTCAAAACAATCTTTGCTGCGTTGCACTGAAGCCTTACTGCAATGAGACCCCAGCGTCATTTACTGGCTGTGCTTTGCCATCTGGAATCACACAAGGAAACATTCAACGTACAAACTTCACACACACACCCCAAGGCCTTCTTCCTTTCCACCTTTACTGAGAGGTTCAGCCACAGTTCAATTCATCAGAAGCACAAAACTACAAAACTTGGTTTTTATGCGCATTTTTTTTTTTTTTAAATACACGGTTCTTTGTACTGAGCGCCGTCACAGCCGAGCGATCTTCTGGCAGAGCGCGGTCCTCATCTCCACACCCTGCACGTTCTCGGCGATGGAGGTGAGGAAGTGGCGCATGTCGTCCCTCTGGAGGGCGGAGCTGGAGTTGGGGTGGGCGGTCAGCAGGGCCTGGCACTGCGCCACCAGCTCCAGGGCGGCGAGGCACAGCGACTCCGCCGGGCACGGCAGCATCACCTGCACGTGCAGCGCGTGGCAGAAGATCTGGACGAGGGCGAAGAGGGCCACCGCCACGCTGTCCCCGGGGTCCCCGGCCGGCAGCCCCTCCAGCAGCGACGAGGCCATGCCCCGCACGGCGAGGGCGTACAGGCGGCCCGCATGCGCCGCAGCCCCCCCGCAGAGCCAGGCCGCGCAGCTGGGGCCGCACAGCAGCTGGAAGACGCGCAGGAGCAGCACCGAGAGGCGCAGCTCACCGGCCGCCGGCCGCAAGTCCAGCAGCGGCAGGAAGTCGACGTACTCCAGCGAGTAGGGGACGTGGAGCCGTCCGGAGCTCAGCAGGCCGCGGACGGCGCCCAGCAGCCTGCCCCACTCCGCCGGCGTGCAGCAGGGGACCAGCTGGGTCAGCGCCACCATCAGCCCCTTGCTGAACATGCGCACGTCCTCCGGCTGGCTCTCGTTCAGCCTCAGCCAGCTCAGAAGCTTCTCCCGCAGCGGGTCGGAGTGGCAGCAGCCCTCGGCCCAGGCCAGCAGCCCCGTGCCCGGCCCATACTGGGGCATCTTCAGGGCACACCAGTCCTGCTCTGGCAGCTCGCACACATCCAGCAGCGACCGCGGCACCTCGTTTTTGAAGTGTGCCCCCCAGACGGGCCGGAGGTGCAGGCGGACCGTCCAGTCCAGGGTCTCTGCCTTCCTGTAGAGCCAGAAGAGGGCCCTGGAGTCGGAGTCGGGGTCGGCAGCCCCCTCCCGGCCCACCAGCTCCGCCAGCACGGTCAAAGCCTGGATCAGCAGCTCCCTGGTCTCCATGGACGTGCCAGGGCTGCCATCCTCTGGCTCCTCCCAGCACCTGCAGCTGTCGTCCAGAAGCCGGCCAAGGGTGAAGAGGAGGGGGAAAGGGGAGCAGCTCATCACCCAGTGTCTCTCCCTGGGTCGACAGGCCAGCTTCAGGGCCGCGAGAAGCAGCTGCAGGCCCAGTTCCAGCCTCCAGGAAGACGACGAGGACAGGCAAGGCAGGACAAACGTACGCACCACCTCCTCAGGAGCCAGCAAGGGCTCCAACGCTCCTTCCTGCGTCCATGAGACTGGATCCATTAAAGCAGCAACGAAATGCAGGAACTGCTCCCCCTCTCTGGAGGAGAGCTTCTCCCACACGGCGTCCCGCAGGCAACCGCACAGCAGGCCCCCCCCAGCCCCCGCCCCGGGTTGGGGGCAGCAGAGCCCTGGCAGCTGCTGGAGGATTCGGGCCAGCAGAGAATGGGCCCCCAGGTTCACCACGGCCGAGTGGCAGCAGCGTCGCAGGGTGGCCCGAGGGTCCTGCAGTGCCACGCGGGCGACGGCGGACACGGCCCGGCCCATGCTGCCCTCCGCCCGGCTCTGGATGATGCTGTTGAAGGCCAAGTTGAGCTCCTCAGCGAAGCCCTCGGACAGCGCCTGGGGCAGGAAGCCGCAGAGCCCCCCCGGGCCCCAGGATGCCAACACCGCCGCCAGCGTCTCGTTCTTGCAAGGCAGCGGAAGCTCGGAGAAGACGTCGGCGACGATGGACTGCAGCTTCTTACACCGCAGGACATCAGCCTCCAGCTGGCACATCACAGCAAGGGTGGAGAGCAGCTTCAGCACCAGATCTTTGCGCTGAAACACCTCTTTGTTTCTCTCCAGGCAGCCGATCCACTCCGTCCCGCTGGAAGCCCAGTCCGGCTCCGAAGCGAACCCGAGGGCCACATCCCGATGTCCCTCTAGCCGATGGTCGATGATCGCCATGGCAACGCGAGCCACCTCTGCAGAACTGCATTGTGGGTCGGGGAGAGACAGCACCTCCAAGTCTTTCAGCTGGTCTTTCAGGTCACTCACGTCCCGCCTCTCGGCCTCCACTGACCCACCGGACCCCAGCAGGTCCTCCAAGGCACGGATCACGAGTAGCAAGCTTCGTTTGAGCCTCAGGGTGGCTGAGCCCTGCACCTCCACGTCTGGAATCCTCAGCAGCCCTCGACTCCTCCAGGCCTGTGCCAGGGCGCATGTGGCCCGCAGACCCTGGCAGAGGGACATGTCCTCCAGGTGGAAAGGCGGGCAGCTCCGGCCGCCAGCCTGGTCTCTCTGAGCTTCTCTGATTATCTCCTCCAGCTGAGGACCGGCTGCCTGATCGGATTCCTCCCTCAGACGGACCTCCCAGGCGAGACTGTGGAGATCGGGACCCTTGGTGCAGGCGGCGTGTTCCGATAAGAACGACGAGTACAGAGTGTCCAGGCAGTTGGAGAGGGCGAAGCAGGCCAGACGGGGCGAGTTGACCTGACTCTCCAGTTCCCTCAGTGCCTGGAAGAGCAGTGAAGGCACACAGGCGGCAGGAAGCAGGTCTGGGTCCGTTTTCAGCCGCTTGGGAGCCTGAACCGGGAGCTCGCTGGAGGGGCTGCCGTATCGCGCACACTGGGCGGCAAAAGCCCGGTCCAGACCCGGCTGGCTGTGACGCTGGTCTTTCCACAGCTCCCACCACACCTCCAGCAGAAGCTGGATGTCCTGCGGAGAGCTTTCCCGTCTCAGGTGCTGGAGCAGCCTGCTGAGCTCTGCGCACAGAAGCGGAGCAGGGAAGCACATCAGGAGCTCGCTATACACCCCAGAACAGCCCATTGCCTGGACCAACTGGAACAGGACTGCCCGGCTTATACTGGGAAAAACCTCCTGTGCTGGGAAGAGTGGGTCTTCCCGCCACCTTGCGTCAATGTCCGCTCCGTTCTCCTGCCCCAGGAGCTTGCTCCACAAAATACATATAATCTTTTTTTTCCAGTGAGCACTGTCCAGAGCACCAGACCTGGCGCCCCCGCAAACTTCCGCCACTGCACGCAGAACAGGCTGCTCCACCAGGCTCCAGTCGCCCTTCTCCAGGTCCGCCAGCGAGCGCGGCTGGCAGAGCTGCCCAGCCAGCAGAAATCCACCCTGCAGCACGGCTGTCTTCTCACAGCTTATCCAGTTATCTGAAATAACACCGTAGCAACACATTTCAAAATATGCATCACTGCTCCCTCTGGTCAGCATTACTTGAGTACCGTCTGCCGATGCCACCTATTCTAGTTTAAACAGTCCCAGAGTAGCCCAGCTACAGATAACACAACCGCCAGATTCTGACTCTTACCGTGATCCATGGTTCTCAGAAACAAGCAAACGGCTCCGACAGATGCCAATCAAAACTCAAATTTCACTGGCTCAGTGCTGCAGACCATCCATTAGTCACCAGCGCACGAAAGAGCCATCGGGGTAACATAAATCCCGTTCCCGTCCCGCTAACTGGCGGGACATAAGACAGACACGCCGCGGTTATTTCTGACCTTTAACTTCCGGCAGGAGCTTCCTGCATTTTCAAGAGGGACTCTGTCTGAATCCGGGCTACATACATGCTTTTTAGCGCCCCCTGTCTGTTATGCTCCTCCGCATTACAACAAATGAACTAAAACGACTGTTTCGTTAACATGATCCAGATCGTTAAATGTATATGAATAACAAACCACAGGCTTCTATCGCATTTTTATTAAATCTATTTATTTTTTATCAGATTAAACTCCGTTTTATTTATGATTAATAATGATAATAAAAATATTTCATTATTCACAATCAATAAAGAATGCATACATGCGTGTAAGTGTTATGTTATTACGTCCAGCATGCATAATTCTGTTTTACAGTTCGGCATGTGTTACAGAGCCTTCTGGAAACGAAGGGTGGCCATCATTCGGCTGAAACGAAAATGAAAGTCTGAGAAAACACCGTCTTCATGTTGCGGTCTCTGAATCAGCATGACGGCACTCAAATATATTCTCTTCATCGGTTTGTTTAGCACAGGTGAAATATTTGTAAATGTATTTATGCACTTTTCAAATGCATGTCGCCAACTGCAGTTAGTTTTCTGGTTGTATTCGTCAAATATTACGATCTGGAAGTGCGGCAGCCGGTCCTACTCGGTAGTATGCGCGACATTTGTCTGTACAGTGAATGTGCTTCTTTGGTTTTCGTCAAACACTAGACTAGGTTTCCCTGTCGATCCTCAGCATTACGCAGCGTTACAGGCGCTTTAGGTGGTCTTGGCATAAACAGTACAGTTTATCAGCGCGAACTGAACTGTCCCAGTTTATTCAGCTGGAGTGGTTTGTTTTTCTCGTTCAGGTGCTCTGGGGTCTGTGGCGGGAATCCACTGGCTGCCCTGTCAGCTGGTGGAGGAATTTTTTCAACGGGACTCCGAGGGCCATTTAGAAACTAGTTACCGCCATAGGGATGTATTTCTGCAGTTCGGAAAGTCCGGAGACCTGCCGGAATTCCCCGAGGCCGTTACTTTCCTAGTGACAGGTAACCGAACATGGTACCATGACATGTGTGCTGATGTGAGACTGGCCAGGTGCTCAGACAGTGATCTGTATGTGTCTGTTAGTCAAGGCTGGGTCCAAGACGGACATGCGGCATTACGCAGACGGGGAGCCCGGCGACCTTCGCTGCGAGATCCGGAGGTACAGCACGGCGGGTATCCAGGTGCTCTGGAAAGGTCCTGAAGCCCAGGAGGATGACGTCTGGTTCACCTGCGCACTGCAGCACAGCCAGGGCCTCTTCAGTATCACTACATTCCTCAGGCACAGACCGGCCACCCCCCCCAACCCCCAGGATGACATCAACAAGTGGAGCCCCATTGGAGAGCTGGAGACTCTCAGCACAACCGGTAAGGCCAGCAGGAACCCAGAGGCAGACTGACATTTATTTATACAAAAAATCATTACATGTGGGTGTAGGACTGGAGCAACTGGGCTTCTGCAACATGCAGCTGAAATTTCCACACGTGTGTGGAGTTTGCATGTTCTCCCCGTGTCGTCGTGGGGTTTCCTCAGGGTACTCCGGTTTCCCCCCTCAGTCCAAAGACATGCGGAGGCTGATTGGAGTTGCCAAATTGCCCGTAGGTGTGCATGTGTGAGTGGTTGGTGTGTGAGTGTGCCCTGTGATGGGCTGGGCATCCAGGGTTGTTCCCTGCCTTGTGCCCGTTGCTTCCGGGATAGGCTCCGGACCCCCCGCGACCCAGTAGGATAAGCGGGTTGGAAAATGGATGGATGGTATCCTCATGAAATACGGACCTCGTAGCACCTCCAATCTAACCTGTATGCCAACTACCGATTCTCTACACACGATGGCAGAAAACGTGCTTGTAAAGTTGTTGCACGATCCTATGTCAGCTTCTCTGAAGCCAGTATTCAGGGAAAAGTCTCGAAGGAAAACAGAATAAACATAGATAATAATAAATAATTTAGTTAAACCGAATGAGAATGAGTTGAACAGAAGTGAACTGAGTGAAACTGAATCAGACGCCGCTGCCTTGAGCGGATCTGCGATGTTACACGTTGCCCGTCTGCCCGCAGCGGTCATGCTGGTGCTGACCCGCTCGCCCGCGGTCACCTCGGCCCTCATGCGCGACCCCACACTGCACTGTCACTTCGCCGTGGACCACAAGCAGCCCGACCTGACCGTGGAGTGGCGCCTGCAGAAGCACGGCGAGCGGAGGAAGCTGTACAGCTTCAGCAGCCGCTCCGGCGGCAGCGAGGGCAGCGGCGTGTCTGCGCGGGGCCTCGGCGGCGGCGACGCCTCCCTGCGGCTCCCCCCGGCCACCACCGCCAGCGAGGGCACCTACGTCTGCTCCGTCTACGTGCCCCCGCTGTACGGGAGCCAGGACGTCAGCCTGCAGATCCTGGGTAGGATTCCCCGCAGCTCAGAGGCCGCTCAGGGGCAGCTCAGAGGCAGCTCAGGGGCCACTCAGGGGCAGCTCAGAGGCCCCTCAGGGGCAGCTTAGAGGCAGCTCAGAGGCCCCTCAGAGGCCGCTCAGGGGCAGCTCAGAGGCCGCTCAGTGGCAGCTCAGAGGCAGCTCAGGGGCCACTCAGGGGCAGCTCAGAGGCAGCTCAGGGGCCACTCAGGGGCAGCTCAGAGGCCCCTCAGAGGCCGCTCAGGGGCAGCTCAGAGGCCGCTCAGTGGCAGCTCAGAGGCAGCTCAGAGGCCGCTCAGTGGCAGCTCAGAGGCAGCTCAGGGGCAGCTCAGAGGCCCCTCAGGGGCAGTTTAGAGGCAGCTCAGAGGCCCCTCAGAGGCAGCTCAGGGGCAGCTCAGATGCCGCTCAGTCTTCAGCTCCCCGTCGCTCAGTCTGTCCGGCCGGCTGGTTTTCTTGCAGAGAGCCCCCGCGTCAGCCTGAACGTTGGCCCCACCCTCGAGCTGGCGGAGGGGGAGTCCCAGAAGGTGGTGTGTGACGCGGAGGGCTACTACCCCCTGGACGTGCAGATGGAGTGGCTCCGGCAGCACCCGAGCCAGCGGCTCCCGGAGATCCTGAAGACCGTGCTCTTCTCCAGCCACCGCCACCACTCTGGAGGGACCTACAGCCTGTCTGCCTTCTTCCTTCTGCAGCCGACTGCCGGGGACTCGGGCTACAGCTACACCTGCCGGACGTCCCACGCCTCCCTGCGCACTCCCATACGGAGGAGCTTCACCCTCCTGGTGACGGGTGAGACGCTTTGAGCTCGTGCAGGGCGACGGAGTGACTCTCGTGGTTCAGGGGTGACACGTTCGCAGAGACACACCGGACACCCGCGCTTAGTGGTCATGGGTCGTTATCAAGGGGACCACAGGGAAAAATGAGTTTTATGTGATGAAGAAAAATAAGATTCTCTTTGAAAAGGAAACATCAGCTTTATAAAGTGTTGCTCAGATAATATGGAGTTGTGTCCAGACGA
This sequence comes from Pollimyrus isidori, assembly GCA_019775955.2. Taxonomy (NCBI): domain Eukaryota; kingdom Metazoa; phylum Chordata; class Actinopteri; order Osteoglossiformes; family Mormyridae; genus Pollimyrus; species Pollimyrus isidori. Next base: position 3,621,449 of record JABFDZ020000040.1, on the reverse strand, counting down.
AGTGAGAGTCATACCCAGGATTTAGCTTAATGTTTCACACTATCTGGCTTTTGCAGTGCCTACGAGCTGGGCGGACATCTTGTGGGGAGTCAGCACGTTTGCGTTTGTAGGCGTCATGATCTCCATTCTGGTTCTGATGTTGCGTTACCTACATAGAGGTGAGTCCTCCTACCGTCTTCTTCTCTTTTAAATGTGCCTGATGACCATTTCTTGCTTGTAGATGCAGTCTGAGTTGTAATGCGCATCACCTGCAGAGTTTACTCTTGTAGATTGGTTTACATTCTGAGCCGGTGTTGTTAAAAATGTCTGTAATGTGTTTTTTTCATTCTGCACACAGCGAGAAAAGAATCAAAGAAGGTGAGTGATTTTGTTGGTATAATTTGCTATTTCAGGCTCTGAAATGAATGACGTCGTGCTCACATTGTTGTCATTTGGGGCCTCTGCAGGCTCTGTATGTGTCTGTAGGGGGCAGTGGTGTGGGCTTAGGGAAGCACACTTGTAATTGAAAGATTGCAGGTCTGAACCCCCGACCAGCAAGGCACCATTGAGGGACCCTGAGTCCCACCCTGAATTAGCTGCCCCCTGCTATGTCACATATGGGTTCCGTACAGAGGAGCCATTTCCTTGTTCTGCTCTGTGTGATCACCTTCTCCCCGCTCACTTGGGCTCTTTCTTCAGACAAAGCCGTACTGATGCACGGAGGACCAGACCGTGCTCGGGACGCGGCAGACGATGAGCAGACCTCCACCACCTCATTCTGGCTGTAAAGAGGGAGTCTGGGTTACAGGACAGAGCAGAGGCTGGGGGCTCCATTCCGATTTCTGCAGGTGTCGAGTAAATAATGCTGCTTTGCTGATTCCCGAGTCCCCAGGAGTTCAGAAGGTAGCATTAGCCTAAAATAACCTGCTTAAACATGCAGGTGCGGTTCATGTACAGTTAATGATTGATACATGGAGGAACTGAAAAGCAATGTCTGTCAGAGGAAATACTTGAATCTTACGAAATTTACCTCGAGCGTGTATTGGAATTAAAAAAATTAACCAAATATGTATAAATATCATGCTGCCTTTAACATCATGCTGTGTAGTAAATGTCTCACATCTATATGATTTGGATTCTGTTTAAACATATTCAGAAATGTTTGTCATTCTTAGAAACTCTCCTTTAAATGTTTCCTGTTTTCTTTGCTCTCTCGCTCTCTCAGTCTCTCTCTCTTACACACACACAGCAGTCATTTTCTGATCAGGTTGCCTCGTTAAATGTTGCTCTTATAGTTAGCAATCTCTGTCACTTTCTTCCCACAACAGCTGATTGGTCTCCCGTTTCCGCACAACTTCCGGCATGATCGCTGCTTGCCGAGAAGCACTGCGATCCAAGCCGCACCAATAGCACGGAATGTGAGCCGATTTGCAGTTATATTTTTCGCCCAGAGGTGGTGCCATTACACCAATCCACAGTGACTACACAACTAGCCATGTATTTTAATAGCATGTTCAAGGGTTTTACTCATCATGTGCAAAAGTATGCAGTCAGATCATAACCTTCAGTGAATTATAAGGTGGTAAACTCTGCCATAAAAACAATGAAAGCCGTTAGTCAAGTGCTCCTGAATGCAGCAGACATTTCAGTATATCTATGAAATGGTGGTGAGTAGCTCAGTAATTTACATTTTAAATGTATGTTCTACGTACATGTGGCCTTGGCCAATAGGCGGCGCTCTCGGGACAGCAGTCTTATCGCTGCTACCTTTACTACCGGGATGCTGTATGTCAGTCGCCTGGTGCTTCCAGGTTTACCGTGGCACAGATTTTCTTTTAAACACAATCCTGAGCCTCAGCCTCTCGGGGAGGGAGGTGCTGAGAACATCATGCAAGCAGACTACTAACGTGTGACTGAGTGGATGCAGAACGCGAAGGCGGGATTCGGTTTGGAGTCGAGTTATGGGTCACGGTGCTGGAGTGTAAGCCCACACACGGAGGATTAGAGCAGGAAAGATCCGCAGGCCACTTGCCCAGCCATTAAATCACAGATGGAGACGAGGACCTGCTCCCGCAACAAACGCCCCCCACCCCCCAGGGCAGATAAAGCTGGCTCACCTTCCTCCTCCAGCAGCAGGAAGTGAGGTCATGAGGCCTGGATTATATCAGGCTTTCTGTGATACGGCGCCTGCATCCGTGTGGCAGCCTGTGTTTGCGCAGAATTTCGCCTCAGCTGTGCCTGCTGCCCTCCTGTGTCTCACAGCAGATGAGGGTTAGACAGCCAGCTTCTCCTCTCGCCCTCTGATGGGCTCTGCGTGTTCATCTCTACCCACCCGACGCAACTTACTGTACGTCAGGAGTCTGACTGCGAGAATCATGCTGGTGCCCTCTTCAGCCACACTTTGCCTGTCTTTGTCTTCTGCTTCTAATGGGAACGGAACTTTCTGGAGTGAGCGGGGGTGCTTGCAGAAGCGTGAACAGGACAGCACAGCAGACGCGGTCACCTGCACAGTGTCACACGCACTCTGGTTCTCACTGTGACCCGGTCATCTGAACTCCTCCCGACAGAGAGGGACTGAGATGAGGATGAGGCAGTAAACGCTCACAGATCCACGCATTCATCAAACGAAGCCTCCAGCTTCCCACACTATCAACACAAATCTCACAGAGAGCAGAAGGCATTGTAGGTCTTCATAATGTGCTAGACCTGCCCATGTGTCTGTAGCTTTCTGTGTCCTGTCAGCCTGTCAGTGGCTGAGTCTACAGTGACTGCCATACTGACCTGCCTGTCAGTGGTTGAGTCTACAGTGACTGCCGTACCGACCTGCCTGTCTGCGGCTGAGTCTACAGTGACTGCCGTACCGACCAGTTACTCTAGCTCAGTCAAATTCTGGACACAATAAAACATTATTTATGGCAGGACGGTTTGCTGGCTGTGTGCGTGTGAGAGACTGCAGGTTTAACCTCCTGAGACCCAAGGAAAAAAGTATCTTTCAATTGTATGTTATTTGTCCTTGGAGGCATCACTCAGAGGGGTAAATGTAAGTCAGACAATGGGAGCCTTTCTGTGGCACTGAGAATTTCCTCTGCCTGACAGCCTGGCTTCAATCCAGGCCAGACATGCTGGATCATCCTTGACTGGCCTCTATAGAAAGTATCTTGCCTGTCTCCTCTCCTAATAGGCAGCTCACTCTGGGCCCCACTGTAGGGGTGTGTAGGGTTTGGGGGGGGGGTGATGTCATGCTGAAGTGGGCCCTAGCTTGTGGGAGGACACTGTCGGTTTGGAAAAGTGAGTTTCAACGTGTAAAATTGTGAAGGGACATGTGATGGACGTGTTACAGCTGGTTTTCGCAAAGTCTGGGAACATGACATCACTTTATTTCCTCATGAATCCATCATCACAAGGGCGCCATTACCGCCCTGCCAGATAAGGGGCTGATCAGTCTGAGCTTAAGCCCGCATGTTCTTCTCTACCTGTTCAATGACATTGTATCTGTGCCTGTCTGTGGCTCTACTGCTTTCCATGTTGTGCCTGTCTGTGGTTTTCCTGCCCTCTGTATCTGTGCCTGTCTGTGGCTCTGCTGTTTTCCATTTGTGAGCCTGCCTATGGATTTCCCACTTTCTCTGTCTGTGCCTGTCTGTGGCTCTCCTGTTTTCTCTGTCTGTGCCAGTCTGTGGCTCTCCTGTTTTCTCTGTCTGTGCCAGTCTGTGGCTCTCCTGTTTTCTCTGTCAGTGCCAGTCTGTGGCTCTCCTGTTTTCTCTGTCTGTGCCAGTCTGTGGCTCTCCTGTTTTCTCTGTGTGTGCCAGTCTGTGGCTCTCCTGTTTTCTCTGTCTGTGCCAGTCTGTGGCTCCCTTGCTTTCCTGTGACTCCGTACCAGCTCTGTCCAACATCTCCAGCTTCTAACTGACAGCTGGACGCTCTGCAGATGTTTCTTGTTTTCTTTCTAGATATGACTTTCTCCTTGGCCTGGTGATACCTCGACATCTTCTCAGAGCTGTGAGCGTGAGAGAGGACCTCCTCCTCTTTCCCATAATGTTCCGCCTCCCACCCCACCCCAACATAAACCAGTCCTTCTCCTTTAATCTGTGTTACTGACTCACACAAGGGGGAATTATACCAGTCTGGATTTAGACCCAATCATAGCACAGAATCGGCCTTAGTCAAAGTGATAAACGACTTACTTAT
>JABFDZ020000040.1:3594264-3607960 GCA_019775955.2 Pollimyrus isidori | reverse complement strand
GGGGATGTTCCACGGCAGACGTGAGGTCACAGGGGGATGGTCCCCGGCAGGCGTGAGGTCACAGGGGGATGTTCCACGGCAGACGTGAGGTCACAGGGGGATGTTCCCTGGCAGGCGTGAGGTCACAGGGGGATGTTCCCTGGCAGGCGTGAGGTCACAGGGGGATGTTCCACGGCAGATGTGAGGTCACAGGGGGATGTTCCCTGGCAGACGTGAGGTCACAGGGGGATGTTCCTCGGCAGGCGTGAGGTCACAGGGGGATCAGCGATTCATTCCTGGGCTTTTAATGCTCTTCCTCTTCTGGGAAGGGTGAGTCAGGTGAGGGATTTGTCTGCGACTCGCAGTTTTGTTGTTGTTCTTCTTCGGTGTCCTGAGTGATGCACGCAGAGCACATTTCATGGTTCTCAGGGTCTTTGTGTGGAGCAGGATAAGAATCAGGTGCCTCCAAAGTTTCTCAAAACAGAACAGAACAGAACCTGGCTGTTGTTTATTACCTCGCCTGCCAGATCATTCAAATGCTTTTGGAGGTGAGCATAGTTAGTGGCTGAAATACCTCCAGACCTGCCTATAATCCCCTGTGGAGCAGCCAGCTGTTCACAGCACCCCTCCCCCCCCCCCCCTCCCCCCAACACTTACTCTCCCAGAATTCCTGGTAGCTGATGTCACCGCTCCATTCCCCCCTCAGCCCTATTTCTGAATTCCTTGGTTTGCGTGGAATGTGCTGGGTTTCCATGCATGACGTGCATGATAGGAGTAAGAGAAGGCAAGAGAAGAGGGTCCCTGTGTTAGAGGAAAAACATGTCAATTTAGGGTTTCTCTGTGCTGCAGTGGATGGCCAGGTCAGTCACTTCCCAGCAAACAGCTTCTTTGTGACGAAATGAACTAGACAGGATCTGTTGCTGTAAATAACGTGGACAAACCGGTTAGAGAAAGTTGTCAGATGGATGACGATCTGTTTTTGCCACTGGTTATCTAGGCTGGACGGCACACACTATGTGGCCGGTGAGTATCGGAGTCTGTGAGGGGTTCAAACAGAGGAGAAATAGGGCATGAGATTAACAATCAAAAATAGACCGACCTCGTCTCTTGTTCTTTGCCTTTGTGCTGGAAGGGAATGATGATGATGATTATCAGGCTGGCTATTTCCAGGAACATACCCCGGCCATGCCAACTCCCACTGTTCCCCACTGCTACCCACTGCCACTCCCTGCCAGCCACTGCCAGACTCAGCTACCCACTGCCACTCCCTGCCAGCCACTGCCAGACTCAGCTACCCACTGCCACTCCCTGCCAGCCACTGCCAGACTCAGCTACCCATTTCCACTCACTGTCCCCCAATTCCAGACTTTGCCACCGACTACCACTCACTGTTCCCCACTGCCGCCCACTGAATGCCACTCATTGCCAAACTCTGCCACCTACTCCCGCCCATTGCTATCCACTGCCACACCCTGGCACCCATTGCCTGCTCGAAAGCATGCCCTGTTGGATGTGTATGTTGGCCGACAGTACATAATACCACACAATAGGTGTTGATAAATCTCAGCCTAAAGGAAGCTTACTCATATTTGTCTGTGTATTAAAGAAACATTTCCCTTAAGACTTTTGGGAACAGGGCAATATACCTCTTGCGGTGGGTTGATGATTCTCTTCTGTCTGCTTCTAGAATCCTGTGGAGGAGGAGCCTATCGAGATGGACTCCGCCCCAGGTCCCCCAGGGCTGGAAAATGGCCACAGCTCTGCTCCAGGTAAAATGCCCTCTTTCCACTAACATTCTCGTTTTCAGGCAGGACAGACGTCGAATGTTATTGTGTGCTTGTGCTGTGCTCTTATGTCCACACAGAGAGCTTGGTGATAACACGGGAAGTAAAGTCAGATCTGAGTGACCAACCTCAGGAACAAGTAGCTCCTGTCACCATGGTGATGCCACATTTGCCCATCACCGCAACAACCAAGATTGCAGAATCATCTATCGCCATAGTTGCCAAAACACTTGATCCACCGAGCAGTCCCATCCAAGCCCCGCCCCCTGTAGTAACTGGCAGTCCTCCTGACCAATCAACTGCAATTGGCACTCAGGTGCAGCCAATCCCAGAGTTTATTCATCAATCAGGTGAGGGGATATCTAACTAAACTATGCCCCCTTGAACTCTGTCAGACTTTCACTGTTCATATTTTAATTCCAGCTTCTGCTGTGAAGACATGGACCCCAAGTGCAGTGAGAACTATGGGTTCTGCTCGAGTGACCGGTGAGAGCTGATCCAGCACACCTGGGCGGCTGACCTGCTCTTCATGGCCAGACAGTTGCTCTGTTACATCTTGGCAGTGCCACAATCTCACCAGTCCTTTGGATCTTTGCAGAGAAACACGCTTGTGTGACGGCGGTGGCTTATCCCGGCATCTCCCCCATTACCAGCAACAGATTAGCCGCCAGGTTAGGAGAATCTCTGATGTCAGTTCTGCCGTTACCTGGAGAGAAGGGGGCAATCCGACACCTCACTCTTCATCTGGATCTTCATCTGTTCCTCGAAACACATATACTGATGTATTTCTGTATACTGTATGCTGATATTCGCAGACAGGAGCATCATTAGAGACTTATGAAAAGCCTTCATGGGGGAGGGTGATTATTTTAACGGGAATGGATGAGAATACATTATTAGTGTATTTGTTTTGGGGGAAGGGCTAAAGCCCCATTTAAACCAGTCAGATTATGCACTTAGTCCAAATGACTCCTTGAGAAGGTCTGGAGAGAAGGGTGGTCAGTGAAGAGGCAGCTGGCAGCTACCTCTGTCCCTCTACCTGTCTGTCTGCCTCTGTCCCTCTACCTGTCTGTCTGCCTCTGTCCCTCTACCTGTCTGTCTGCCTGCCTCTGTCCCTCTACCTGCCTGTCTGTCTGCCTCTGTCCCTCTACCTGTCTGTCTGCCTGCCTCTGTCCCTCTACCTGTCTGTATGTCTGTCTGCCTGCCTCTACCTGCCTGTCTGTCTGCCTGCCTCTGTCCCTCTACCTGCCTGCCTGTCTGCCTGCCTCTGTCCCTCTACCTGCCTGTCTGCCTGCCTCTGTCCCTCTACCTGCCTCTGTCCTTCTACCTGCCTGTCTGTCGGTCTGTATCTGTTTTTCTACCTGTCTGTCTGTGTGTCTGCCTGCCTGTGTGACCGTCTGTCTCTCTGTCTTTCTACCTACCTGTCTGTATGTCTGTCTGCCTGCCTCTGCCTGTCTGTCTGTCTGCCTCTGTCCCTCTACCTGCCTCTATATCTGTCTCTGTACCTGTCTGTCTGCCTGTCTCTTTCTCTACCTGTCTGCCTGTCCACCTGCCTATCTGTGTGTCTGTGACACATCTTTCATACTGAGTTCAACTGTCCCTTTGCTCCAGGCGCCTGGATGTGGGCGGGGAGAGAAGAAGGGACCTGCTGAGGTCCCAAACTTTGCCCCGAAATATTGGTGCTCAAGTGCAGCACTCGCCTCTGGAGAAGCAGGACTTGGAGCTGGGCAGGTAAACCTTCTTCACTGCTCCCCAGCTCTTCCACATGAAATGTCACTAACTCCATTTTGTGTTTGTATCCCTGTTGTCATTTTCTGCTCCTTCACGACCCCCCACCTCACCCCCTGCCTTCAGGCCAAAGCTGAAACGCTCCCAGAGCTTTGGTGTGTCCAGTGCCGGCAGCATCAAGCAGGTCCTCCTGGAATGGTGCCGCTCCAAAACCGTCGGCTATCGGGTGAGTGGGGTCCGTCCCCCCCAGCCCCGCCATGTCCGCCAGGCTGGCATCCTGGAAACTCAACAATAGCAGAGCAGGAAGATACTGGGATGTTGGCATGAGTGGCATGAGCAGCAACCCGCTTTTATCACCACACTGTCATTCATGCTCCTGATTCTGACTGCATGTTCAACATACCTGCCAAATTACCAGGGTCTGAATTTTGTCCCTCTTTCTGATTCCGTAAGCAGTGCTTCCATGTCCCGGCGTCTCTGCGATGCCTGAGAATCTGCTTCACGGGTGTGCAGAGGTTCACAGCCCGTCTGGGCTGGAGGGGATGAGTCTGGAAAGGAGTCTGTGTCACGTGATGCGAGTGGGAACCTTAACTTGGCCGTAGTGGGCTGCCGTAGCTCTCTGTGGAGAGGGACGCCCGTCTGTGTTAAATCAGAGTCTCCCCCGTCGCAAGCCGGGACAGCTCATGCCCGCCTCCAAGCGCCCCGGTATGAGGGTGTGCCAAGACCCTGGCATCACAGGCGGTCACCCTGCGAAGGAAGAGGGCTATGGGGCGGACGGGGAGTCTGTGATGACTCTATCTGGAAAGCATGTCCCTGTCCTTGAGGGAGGGGGAAGAGTTTAACTGTCCGAATCTGTTTCCGCCATTAAGGTTTGGGGAGGATGAGCCCTGGAGGAGTTCCACAGTCAAGGAGCAAATCCCCCCGAAAGCCCGATGCTGCTGCCATCTGTGCAAATCCCCACTTTCGCTTGCTAACCCCTCGTTGTTTTATTCGCTTTCTAAACGAGCTCCTGACTGAAGTCCTGCTTTCAGATGTGTGCAGAGGCTCTGCCTCCCGCCCGCAGCCCTCGGAGGCGTCGTCGTTATTCACAGCCATCTCTCTCTCTGTCTCTCCTTCCAGAACATCGACATGCAGAACTTCTCGTCCAGCTGGAGCGATGGCCTTGCGTTCTGCGCCTTGGTCCACTCTTTCTTCCCCACTGAGTTTGACTACGACCTCCTCAGCGCCGCTGACCCCAGACACAACTTTGAGCTTGCGTTCGGCCTGGCAGAGTAAGCGTGTGTCCAAGCGCGCGGCTCTCTTTCTGTTACTGCCGCCGCACCCATGTTGTTTCTCAGCTTCTCTTCGGCCAATTTCATGCACCGTATCAACGAAGAAATACAATTTAAAAGCAGATGTGAACGAAATCAGACAGAGAGCCCATCGGAGCCGTTATTGACTGTGAGGCTGACTGTGTTTGTCTTTATTCATGATGCCCACATCCCTCCCCTACTTAAGCCTCTCTGCAGCCCCCGCTCTTCTCTAGACTGCAACCATTTCTATATACAACCTGCTTCCATTCCCAGCCCACACCCCTCTCCTGCCCACACCCCTGTCCTGCCCACGGCCCTCTCCTGGCCATGCCCATCTCCTGCCCATGCCCCTCTCCAGCCTGTGCCTGACTCCTGCCCACGGCTCTCTCCTGCCCACGCCCCTCTCCTGTCCCTGCCCCTCTCCTACCTGCTCCCCACTCCTTCCCCCTCCCTTCTCCAGCCTGTGCCTGTCTCCTGTCCCTGCCCCTCTCTTGGCCACGCCCCACTCCTGCCCCCTCCCCTCTCTAGCCTGTGCCTGTCTCGTGCCCACGCCCCTCTCCTGCCCATGGCCCTCTCCTGCCCCCTCCCCTCTCCAACCTGTGCCTGTCTCCTGCCTGTCTCTGAGCCCCCTGCTGTGTGCTGAGTTCATGCTCCCCTCCTCCCTGCCCTGCATGCTGTCATCAGTCTTCAGACTCCTGGCTTTACAGCTGGAGCCGATCAGGCCGACCACTGAAAACGGAGCCTCTTAGCCAATTTCACAGCCGTCTCCATAAGGCGCCCGCAAGCCCCCTAACCAGGCTGTCGACCCCCCCGTCTCCATAAGGCGCCCGCAAGCCCCCTAACCAGGCTGTCGACCCCCCCATCTCTCCCTAACTCCAACATTCCTTCAGCCTGACATCACCTTCTTCAGAACACATCTGTAAAACCTCCAACTAAAGTAACATCTAAATAGCCCCCCTTCCTCCCCCCACAGAGAGAAGGCTGGATGCGACCGGCTCATTGAGGTGGGGGACATGCTGCTGATGGGTCGCAAACCCGACCCCATGTGTATCTTCACGTACGTCCAGTCCCTCTACAACCACCTGCGTAAGTTTGAGTGAGGTGCTGGCGTCATGCTGCCTGACAGACTGCCTCCTCCCGAGCTCCGGTCTGTCCTCCATGACAGACAGACGCCCCCCAGGTCTGTAGGTCAGCAGCTGCTGAGACTCCAAGCAGACAGAAACTGGGCAGCCAGATTCTCATTGTTATCTCTATGAAATGATGGTCCTCGGTAGATGAATTGCATTACAGTGGTACCTCTGTTCTCAAGGTCTAATGACAACAACCAGGAACAGCTGATCACATGGGGATTCCACAGGGGGTTAACGAGGGGGCGTGGCACACGGAAGGAGCGGACCATCGGGGCAGGACAGGGGTCATTTTGGGATATCTTTATCGTTTTGGAAGCCATTAAGACAAAATGCTCTTCTTGTTTTATCCTGTTTATTTTCTGTTTAAATGATTACATTTTAAAAAATACACATTTAGGTGTAATTTTGGGGGCCGGGAACCAATAAATTGTTTTTCCATTATTCCTTATGGGAAAAATCAGAACTCCAACTTTTTAGGATTCAATCCGGAGTCCGGAAAGGATGAAGTTCATGAACCAAGATAAACACTGTATACTGTTTCTTGGATAAACAGATTTACATATATTTGCGTAACAGGCTGCAGGTATTGTGGGATTTTTTTATGGACTGTATGGAAACCAACACCCTCCTGGTAAACCCATGTCACAGAATGTGATACAATGTGAAAACTGCTGTTTCAGGAATGTGGGTTTTGTCCCCCCTTCCCCCCGTTTTAATCTGGTTTCAATTTGTTCCCTTAAGTTTAGCTGTGCTTTCAGAAATGTGCCGTTTGTTGGGTTTTTATTCAGCGGCCCCCGGGGGGGGTTGCTGCCAGCCCATATCTGAAATGGCACAGAGACTCTCACCGGCCACAGGCCCAGTGTGCCGCTGACTATCTGGGTTTGCGACATGAGCACCTGCACCGCCCGGCACTACCGGATCAGAGGGAGGTGGGAACCACAGTCAGGGGGTACGAGGTACCCAGGGGGATGAGAACGCGTGACTCCACTGAGGTTTTTGTTCTTCCAATCGTATTCTCACTTTACATGGGGAGTGCTTATTATTTTTTCTAAATGTTGTAGTTTGTGGGTGGAACTAAAACTTTTAAGTGATGATAGCAGTGTTGTAGAATTTGTCATTTCCTGGCATTTGTGTTGTGCTGACACTTTTTCCACAATGTCGCTAAGGTTTCTGCAATGTATGACGTTAAGTGTTACCTCGTTTGTACTGGGCTCTCCCTGTAAATCAAAGAATCTCTCAAGCTTTTTGTCTGATTAAATATATTTTCCAAGTCAAAAGTAACCACAGAAGTGTTGTACTTATAAATACATGACATTTTGCACAGAAATGAAGGGTAACAAAGTGAATCTTCACAAAATCCCGCTTCCTTACACGCTGTGATGCAGCCGCCCAGCAGCACGGCCTTAACCTTCTAAAACCTGCATATTTGTATTCGTCGAGTAGGGGGACTGAGCTTCTACCATGACACTCCATCACATATCGATGGCCAAAGAGAGTGTGGCTGTTTGCCTTGCTTCTCTCCCTGCGTGCTGGGAGACGTGAGCACTGACACACCAATTAACTGACAACAGAACGAAATATTTACTGAGGACAGAAAAAAAACACTTCATGAAAGAACATGGGAACAGCAGAGTCTGCAGGGCGCATGTGAGGGAGTCTGCAGGGCGCATGTGAGGGAGTCTGCACGGCGCATGTGAGGGAGTCTGCACGGCGCATGTGAGGGAGTCTGCACGGCGCATGTGAGGTGCCTCGTATCACGTGAGACAGGAGGGTCCCGTCACTGCGAGTGTGTGAGCGCAGCAGCAGGTCGAAGGCGGAGCAACATTAACGTCCCGCACAGGAGCCGACCTCCGCTTCCACTGGAGCTCTCCGTCAGCGCCGGCTGGGTCCTGCTACAGCTCTCCTAGCTCCCCTTCCATGGTCCGCACCAGAACGTAGAGCTCAGCCAGGCCCACCACCGAGGCCGCGATCACGGCGGAGAGAACTCTCTGCAACATGCCCACAGGACACTTCACAAACCCTCCTGGATGCGCTTCACACAAACATTGTCTTTTACATGAATACATGGATCCAGTCACTTTTCTGACGGCTATATCCATCCGCCATTTTTCTTTACAGAGAATGTGTCTGAAAATCCACAACTTGTGTTTATCTATAAATGAGCTTGTTAGCGTCACCACAGGGTGCTGCGAGGAGAATTAAGACAATGATCCCTTTGACTGGTTCTACAGAAACAATGAGGGCCTCTGAAACATAATTTTTCCACCTAAACACAGTTTGAAACTAGTCAGTTTTCTCAGGCAAACAGTCTACAAATATGGGTGTGGGCGGATCCCAATGCAGGGGCACCTCCCAGACACTGGTCCTGACGGAAAAATTCAGTTCTTACAGCAGTGGTCTCTGTGAAGATGTACTGGCTGCCCAGGTAAGCACAGGCAAACGCAGCCGCCACAGTCACCAGGAAGTTGAACACAGTGACGACAGCAGCTTTGACTGAACGCACTGTGGCAAAGCAGGCAGATGGAGGGTAAGAGAGAGAAGCGCTAAGCCGAGCACCACCAACAAACACAGAGTGGGTGTGATGGGAGCCCCTGCACTGACCTTGTCTGCCGATGTCAGCCAGCGTTCCGGGCCGGTTCATCTCCTGCGTGGATGAAAAGATCACATCAATGTGCGCTGCTTCATGAAAAACACGGGGGCAGAGGCAGAGGGGGACATTTCCCATGCAGAAAGTAATAATCCAAACCAGGATTTTGTTTCAACCAACCAGTGACACTCACAGAGTACTCAACTGGGTCCTCATATGGGTTTTTAATTTCTGAAGCCGAAATGTCCGTGGCTGGTTAGAGGCCCCATGGACCCGTAAGAGAAACCAGCCTTTTAGGTTTGCAATTCCGACCCCGGAGACTGCAGACTGTACCTGGGGGTCGACGTTCCTGGTTATCCTCATGTATTCTTCATTAGCCAGTCTTGCTTTAATCTGCTCCAATCGAGCCACCAGCTGGGGATTCTTTGAACAAAGGAGCAGACGGACGGAATCCTTAATGACCACTACTATCCCTATCATTATTTATTATTATTAATTTATAATTATTAATATTACTTCTGCAGGAGACTGCGTCACACTTACTCTAGGGGGGGGTTCATAGTGAGGTAGATGCACTGAACTGTCCTCCAACAACTCATGGAGGTAGACCGGAAATCCTGCCATAAAAATGACAATTAATACGTTTTACTTTAACAGTAAATCGGTGTCACGCCCGTGATATTTAAGCCATACCGTTATCTTTCAGGTATCTGTGTAACTTCCTCGCTGTGCTGAAAGGCAGGACGAAAGGCTGCTCCTGTTTCAGGAGGGACTCGAGCTCATCCTGCAGGTCTCCCGGCATGGAGCCCTTCTCCAGCAGATTCATCACCCCCTCACGAAATGTGTCCCCGAACTCAAATGACGAGGCCATTTTGTTGTTTCTGACTTCGTTATTTGGGCAGATTGTACTTGAAACTACTTTGGAGAGCTGAAAAAAATGAATCCGAATTCTCCAAAATCTGCCCGACAAATTTTATAACGGTACAAAAATTACAACAAAGGGAAAACTGCCAAAACCTAGACGTATACAATACACTACAAGACCAGAATTAGCAAGACAAGGAAATACATTAAAAATCATACCTCGGGCTTTATCACTTATACATATGCCTCTACCATGCTATCATGCTTTTTTAGCCGGCGTTACCTACCTTGTATAGGTAATTGTTCCCTGAAACACAGAAACAATAATTCGTTTAACATTAACATGACAGAGAGGGCCGCCATAACAGTGTGACGTATAAAGGCGGAAGGTCACTTCCGGACACGTGCTGTTATTATCACGGGAACGCGATGTCTTTGCTTTCAAGTTTAGCAGTAGTATTTCTGCAAACTCCTACAAATTCAATGTAAAATTTAGTGCCACAGTGCATTATCATTGGAAATAATATGGATGTGTTGTATTTTAAAGAAATGGGTTATCAAAATAACACTATTAGCACTGGTCTGTGTGTTTAAGTTAAAAAAAGTGAAATGGTTTGAACAGTCCATACACAAGTGTTTTCGTCACTGAACATTGAGTAATTTTGTATGCAAACTAGTTCGGTGTTTCATCGAATGCCTGAATTCGTGGGGGCTAGCCCCTTTAGTTCTGTTTTGCGTGAACCATGCGTATGTGCTTTGTGTGTCGTGTGATCGGAGCATAATGAAAGGGGAACGGGAGGCACGGTCAGTGGTAGTAAGGAGAAGCCTCGGCGTGCCACTGACTATCAAAGAGATCTTTGAAGTAAAGTATGTTATCCGGTCCATGGAGAACGGTTTTTACATTTTTACCGTTTTATATTATACTTTATGTTGTACTTTGAAATTGCATTTGGAAAGAAAACATTTACAATCATATTGAGAAAATACTTCAAATGTACGTGCATCATATTGTAGTGTGTAATGAATCGTCAGTGTTAAATATCCCAGTGTATTACACAGCGAAATGTACCCGATTAGAAATTAGATGTGAGATATATTTTGAAATTACAGCAGACAAACCATCGTACTCCTTATATTAAACTGTTTTCCTGAAACCAGGTCTCGAGGTTTTTTCCCACTAAACCCGGCAATTCTATGTTTTCTCCACCAGATGTCAGACCAATAAGGCAGATTAAATGCAAAACTATTGAGTTGTAGTTATCCAGGTTCCATACTAGATGTCCGTTTACTGCGGGGTTAGTACATGCTCCTCCTGTGGCAGTTTGCGTGACGCTACGGGAATGATAATCCCTAGTTTAAGGCAGTGCGTAGTAGAGAGAGATACAGTATAATACGAGTAAATGACAATATATTTGTGTATAATAGAAATATGTTTATAACAATAAAGAAATCCACAGGCCAGGGATGCTAAAGCGCAATTAATCGAATTATTGAAGAACCGTTTCACATTCAGAATCATCGTACACTTTTGCGTGATCATTTGCCGCCGGTTTTTCAATATTTGTACCTTTCGATCGGATGGATATTGCAGCAAATATTATGAGCGATGCGTTGTCTAGTACAACACAGTGTACAGTATTGGGTCAAAAATGCAGCGTACATGCTGGTGACAGCAGTATCTTCATCAGACAAAATTTCTTCATGTGGATTAATCCCGGGAATTTGTAATGCTGTGTTAGACAAAATTTTGAGGCATTATGAGGAATAAGGTCCCGTAAACAGTAACGATGATATTTTGCAACACGACAGTGACAGAAAGCAACGTCCTGGAAAACCAAGGATGGACCGGACCCCTCCCTACCTCGCGCTCAGGGGAGCGGCGCGCGCGCTCGTGTGCATACGCACGCATACGCACATTCGACTTGCTTACACAGTCCGATACACCAATGTGTCCGTTTAGAGTAACCTTGTGCTCATTCTCCCTGGATGGCCGATAATTGCGATCCACCAAAACCAGCAGCTTGTTACTCTGGGTGATGTGTGATTACAAACTGCAAGACCGAGGGGAGATTCTGAGTCGATCACGAAACAAATGTGTGACTGGGGGAGAAAACGACAGGATGTCCTTAACGTGTTAAAA
Source organism: Pollimyrus isidori (assembly GCA_019775955.2). Classification (NCBI taxonomy): domain Eukaryota; kingdom Metazoa; phylum Chordata; class Actinopteri; order Osteoglossiformes; family Mormyridae; genus Pollimyrus; species Pollimyrus isidori. Next base: position 3,596,456 of record JABFDZ020000040.1, on the reverse strand, counting down.
TGCCAGCCAGTGAGAGCCACGAGTTCATATTGCCTGGAATATGGACAAACATACCAAACTGATAAGGATGAAATAAACATTTTGCCCGGTCACCTCCTTCTTTTATCAGCGTTAGATCTCGTTCACTTGTCTTAGATGCTGCAGATCTGCTGGAATCCCATGGATTTTAAAAAATATAACAAATATGAAATTGAATTGACAAGGGACATAAGCGAGTTCAGATGTGCGACTTAGTTGTCTCGACCACAAATTAAGTGACGTTCAGTCGTACGCGGAGTATTTGCTGGTACCGTTGGAGTTTGGGCGCTCTGCAGGACTCTGGACTCTTCTGCTTTGCGGCTATGCAGCGGGCACCTTCCACCGCGCTCTTCCCTACATGAGGGCTCCTGTCCGGTAGGACCAGCAGCCAAATAGTCCTCCTGGATTTCGCCGCGAAAAGTATCGCTGTTGTGAGCATCTTCGTTTCGACTGAATGCTTGTTTGCAATGCGCGGGGCTCCTTTTTCACGTGAAGCACTGGATTTTTTGCATGCTCGGTTTTCTTACCAGAATCCGCTTCCCCCCGCACCCCCCAGATAATTATTTTTTACAAGGAACGGATGATTTTAAAGTTCTGAATTGTGCAGGGACTGGGTGGGAGGAGATAATAATATGGACTTTGTGGCGTCCTGTTGTGAGATACGGACATTAAAAGAGAACGTTAGGATACAGTTATCGTATTGTGCACAGGGTAACGTTTACCAGCAAAGTAACTTACGTGAGGTTTTTCGTAATCCGGGAAGACTATTCATAGGAGTGCCATCCCCCGATCGAGGACAGGTGTCGGGCATGACTGCGCTGAGTGTCACGTGGGGCAGTCTCAAAACAAAAACAATCGAACGTCTACAGAAATGGCTTACATTAAATCCTATTATGCGGATGATCCGTTGAACATTTTGCACGGCTTTTAAAATGCATGGGAAAAATGGAAACACTTAATGTAGGATATTGAGAAAGTAGTTTGCATGAGTTGCTGGCAAAGCAGGAGGAATTTTTGCTGCAGGACATCATTCAGGACACATCATGGGAACAAAACAGACTAAGGCTGCAGGGCCGGAGTCTGGAGCGACTCCGCAGCATAGCGGCTGGAAGCGGACGCCGACTAAAGAGCGGAGCGACGCCTTCGCCTCTTTCATGCTGAGGTCGGGGGATCGGCTGGGCCGAGGCGGGACTCCTCCCCCCTACCAGCGACGTATCGGCATGATCCAGGAGATGATGGTGATGGCCAAGCAGGGGAAGCAAGACGAGGCCACAGAAATGTTAAAGACGCTTCGACAGGTACATGACATTAGGGGTGGGCAAACTGCTTGCTTTACTCAATGGTTCTATATAGTTCGATACTTATATAGCCAGTCTGAGGGGGATATTTATGCACATATCGCTGTAATTTTACAACACCTCTACTGATCCCATTTAGGTGAGTAAAAGCCTGTATCTACGTTTTCATATTTATTTTCTAAAAATATATGGAGTCAATAAAATCCCATATGAACATAGTTATATTGGCTACAAAATAATATAATAACACGACTATATTAATATTAGGTTTTTCCTCAGATTTAATAATCGGAATTTGCAGAGGTATAGTGTGATTACTTCCTAAAAGCTGCAGAAAATGCAGTTTTTTTCTTTAATAATTATGATTCAGTTATCTTAACTGCCGCAGTTACCCACTTAGTTAATTGACTGCCCTCGTGGCTGTGGAAATGGGTGTGCTTTATAACGCGTAAATGCGCCACAGCGATCTGCTGAAATGTCCTCCTGCCGACATGATGAATTTAATTAAAGTAATTGCCAATGCTTCTTTTTCCAGGGCTGATTAAATTGCACAGCTAATTGAAATATTTTTCTCTCCAGTGTTCCAGTTCAGTTAATCACTAAAGTCTCCCTGTTCTGGTTCAGTGAACTACAACAGACCCAGAAGCAGATTAGATCTTTACATGTCGTGATATTTGCCGAGATACTTGGAGTGTAAGAATGTGAGATATGACAGTGCAGTTAGATAAAAGCCTTTAGATAAAAAAAGCACATTTGAGGTGGTTGGCTTTGGGTTCCCGTCCATCCAACCCACTTATCCTACTGGGTTGCGGGGGGTCCGGAGCCTATCCCAGAAGCAACGGGCACGAGGCAGGGAACAACCCTGGATGGGGGGCC
>JABFDZ020000040.1:3567332-3580112 GCA_019775955.2 Pollimyrus isidori | reverse complement strand
CCCCCCCCCCCCCCCCCCCCCCCCCGCCTCTGGAAGGAGCATCCGGGGAGCAAAGCGGGAAGAAATTTGGGTCTCCGATTGGAGCTTTGCGGGGGCCGGGGGCCAATAATTACAGGAATCTGTGAGTGGGGCCTGCTTCTCTCATGACTGTCCATCGCCCTCCTGCCAGCATAGGAACCTCCCTGCTGCAGGGACATAAAGAGTCTCAGTCTCTGCGTCTAACTGCTGTGTTCGGTCTCCCCCACCTTCCCTCTGTCCCCCCTCACTGTGTATTCATGTCCCAACCGTGTATTTATTACCCATTTCCTGGACGCTCCCTCCACGTCTCTTACTGTCTGGGATATCGCTCCCATTCAGGCAAATTAGGTAAGAGGTTCCTCTTCACGTCGGTAAGGCTTGACGCGTCTGAGCGCCCCCTTCCCTGTCTCCACCCAGCCTGAAGGCGGTGCTGTCGGTGCCCCCTGCCGGCGACACCCTGGATCTGTCGGGGATCCCCCTCGCCGCGCGGGACATGGAGAGGCTCTGCGGCTACCTGCAGCGCCACGCGGCCAGGCTTCGCGGCCTGGAGCTGGGCTTCACCGAGCTGACGGACGATGCCTTCCTGCTGCTGCTGCCCGGCCTGGCGGCTCTGCCCCGCCTGGAGACGCTGGCGCTCAACGGCAACCGGCTGACGCGCGCCGTGCTGCGCGAGCTCACCGACGCCCTCAAGGACCCCGGCAGCTTCCCCGGCGTCACCTGGATCGACCTGGGCAACAACGTGGACATCTTCTGCCTGCCGCAGCCCTTCCTGGTCAGCCTCCGCAAGCGCTGCCCCAAGCAGGGCAACCTGCCCACCATCCTGGAGTTCGGGGAGAGCCAGGCCAGCGAGCCGGAGAGCCGGGCGGACGGGGACCAGGAGGGGGACGACACCACCAGGACCGAGAGCACGGGGGAGCTCCGCTCCGAGGTGGAGGGCGAGATGGGCGGCGAGACCGAGATAGAGGAGATGCTGGAGGAACTGCTGGATTTCGACCGGGAGGTGCAGGGGGCGGAGGACGAGATGGAGGACGAGACGGAGGACAGCATGTGGATGTTTGAGAGGCGCGGGGAGTCCTCCAGGTGGCAGAGGAGGGGCACGCAGAGGGCAACCAAAGCTGAAGCAGAAGAAGACAGCCAGAGCTACTCATCCCGGCTCTCCTGCTCCAGCCAATCGCAGCAGTCTTCTGAACCTGCGGAGCCAATGAAAGCAGAGGCGGAGAAGCAGCTGATTGGCCATAGCAGCAACCAGACCTGAAGATGCGGCGGAGAGTAGTTCTTGTTCTTGTTTTTTGTCCCTCCAGTGCTCTGTCAGAAACGCATGAAAAGGAAACCAAAGAGAAAGAGAGAGGAGACTCCTGTCATCTCCGAGCGAGGTGACGAGATCTGCTCACGATCATTATTACTGTCCGTAGCATTATTCCAACCTGACACCTGTAATATATACTAAGAAACGTCTCATATGTCAGTTAAGAAGTGGAGGAGCTTATTTCTTCCATCTGCAGCCGTGCATGTCCTGCGAGGGGCCGTCGCATGGCCTAGATCTGCAATGCATTCCTGCTGTGTGCGCCGGCCACTTTCAGAGGGTGGGAGGAGGCCTGCAGCCGTAGTGCGCCACAGCTCTCATTGTGGGCGCATGTCAGCCATGCACCGAGTGGCATGAGAATGTGCCAAAGTGCCGGGGGGAGGAGGCGGCAGGGGCGGAGCCAGGGGATCAGGAAGTGACATCATCACACTATGCAGGACATTGATCTGGAGGTTTGTGCTGGGAGGCGGATGGGGGAAGGATATCATGGTGATTTGTTTTTTTTCTCCATCTTAGAGCAGCTCAGTTTGTTCAGATATGAATCACAAAATCTGAAAAATAATTTGCCATGTAATTTATATATTAGACGTTACATGTATCCAGTAACATTTGATTGTTTTTCAAAATATTTTATAGTACACTAAAGTATTTTTTAATTAGATAATTTATGTTTTATCGTCTTAAGGCTGTATTCTATGCACGTTTGTACAGATCCATGAAGAGTTATACCGGTGTCCAGTGCAGATTTCACTCTCTTTTCTCTTTTTTGTTTGATTCTTTGTTTAACTATTTACTGTAATGCGTTATTAATGCAGATAATACCCTTTTGTCTGTGTATATTAGATGATATCATGTTAACTGTGTGTGTTCTCTGGTGCATAAGCCAATCATTGCTTAGCAAACGTGCTTGTTTTTTGTGTTTTTGATGAGCGCTTTTACACCCCGTCCCTTTAAGGGTCCTTGCAGGCCATCTGCCTCACATTTTAACAGGAATGCAGTTCTGGCCCCGCCCACCACTGTGCCTGTCTGTCCACTTCAGCTCACACCCTTCCCCTTCGCCGTTAGACCCCAGACATTCCCATCCGCTCTTACGGGCCCATCAGCCTTCAATATGCCGTTGTATGAAAGTCAGCTCAAAATCCACCCCCCCCCCCACCTCGGCTTCTCGAACCCCCCGGTGTCCCCACTGGTGCAGGAACAACCAATCCCCATGGGTCTCCTGTCAGCCGAGCATGAAAGAGAAGAGAGAAAAGAAGAAGTAAATAAGAAGAAAAGGACAAGCGGAGAGGAGCCCGGCCAGACTCGGCCATTCACATGCTGACCTGGGAACAGTTTTCATCCAGCTACTTCCTCTAACAGGAAAAATATGTTGTCTGAAAAATGTGCATAAATATGTTTTGTGAATAGGATGAAATATCACAGAAGTGTGAGAATCCCAGGTTTAATTCAGGCCTTTTTTCGCTCTCTCTGAAACTCTGTATACTGGGGTGTTTTCCCGTCTGTCGCAGGGAATGCGCTGCGCATAGGAAGTTCATGTAACAATAAAGATCTGCAGCCAAATCAGAAAGCAAATCTCTTGCTGTTATGCTATTTAACAATCACTAGAATGAGATAGAATCATAAATTGCATTAGACTTGCTGTTAATATAGTGCATCTTTACGGGCAATTTGCAGTATGCCTGACAGTAATTAATCGATTTGTATAGGCCGTTGAGAAACACCGATATTGGTAATAACTGAGCATTATTTCCTGACTCCTTCAACAATGGTGATTAAGGAGTATTCGTGGAATACCAAGTACAAGTGAGAAATGTAGTAAATGCTTTAAAAGGTACATTGATTATGGAGGACGGCAGCCTGAGCTAAACGGTCAGGAAGGGCTGTTCCCGCTGAATGAGTCAGCAGCTTCAGTAGTCAGCCCGCTGGTCCGGTCCGGTCCACGGCCCCTCGGCTCAGGGGGAATGCAGGATTAGCCGTGGTAAACAAATAAAATAATCTGCCAGTTTTATTTCATTCCCTCTTTCGCTAAAAGACGCACGCAACTGAAGGTACACTCTTTAAATTTTTATTTAACGTTTTATTCGACTTGCAGCAGGTTTGTTAATTCAGCACCAGCATGAGGGCAGGGCTTGCTTAAAAAGGACAATCGAAGAATATTGAGCTGGTTAAACAGCTGCCTGGTTAAACCTTTGAAAGCACGCCATTCGTCCATTTGCCCTGTACCTGCTAAGGTGGGCCAATGGATGTCAAGAGATCAAAGTAAAGATTATAGAAATACTGCTGTAAATTGAAGGTTTGTTTCAAGAAACAAAACCTTTAGAATCTCAGCCTGTCTTCAGTCATCCATTTTACCTCTTAAAAACTGAAGCTCTGTACAGGGACTGCACATGTTCCTGGGTCAAAGGTCAAGAGGCCCCACCCTCCAGTCACATGTCAGATAGAGGGAGTAGAGCCACCAGTACTGTGCAGGTGATACCAAAACTGTACCGTTACAGACCACGGACCTTAGTGTGAGCCAAGCCCATTAAATCAGTATCAATCAACTGACTCTCATTTCACGTGGCTTTGTAATCTCCCCTTAGCATCTGAGCAAAACCATTAATCCTCGCTCTATTGTGACATTTATGTTTCCTGTAAGCTTATCCCGTTAATTACAATTCCACAGATCAGTTAGTAATAGATTTTCATGATGGTAGCCAGGGAACTAGCACTATGCAAATCGTACATCAAGGGAGGCATCCATTTTGTCAGGGTCAGGGAAGCTGTTACCGAGAGAGACTGTCGCTGTGGAAACAAGCCACCTGGGATACTGAGTGCTACGGATGATTTTTCATGAAGGTGGGTCCTGCTGGTACAGCCGAATGCTGCAGTTCCTCTGTCGATGACTTTTAAAGGTGAAAGAAAGTTGTCGGAGACTCCCATCATGATTTATGCCTCCTCAGTATGTAGGGGGAGTGTCCTAGCAGGTCTTATTTTGGCCGCTATGTACAGATGCCAGACTGAAAACCTCCTCCCACAGGTGTCCTTACCCATCAAGCAATGCCCTCTGTCTTTCCACTTTTCCCACTTGGGCATTTTCAACTCGCATTTCAGCTCTGTCATTATATTTCACTTTGATATTAGTTTGCATTTGTATGACCGTGTGAAAAAACTCCTTGGGACTCCTTGGAATTGTTAATGATATTTATAGGATGCTGAAATCTGTATACAGTGTACTATCTGCTGAAAGATACTAAAGTTTGCAAAAGATTTTGGTTCACATGTAGTATTTGAAAATAGATTACTTTGTACTTAAAACATCTGAAAGCTTTTGATAGAAAATAGGGCACACATCTCTCCATCCATCCATCCAACCTCCCATTCATCTTTCAGTCGATTATCCTGGTCACTGTCAGTTCAGTCATTGCACACTGCATTACTTCACTTACTTGTATACACAACCAAATCACATGTACAGTAGATAAAATCGCGGGGAATATGTGCTGTGCCATGCAGGTGTCATTGAAAATATATAGTTCTATATACCCTAACATCTATATGTATATATGCTGTTTGTGTGTGTGTGTATATATATATATATATAAATTATTGCGCAGATGTCGTAGATTTTCGGAACGTGTTCCCAGGCAGGGACGACAATTGTTTTATTATTATCATTAAAATAAAACTGGAGTTGAATAAGACTGGAATTCCGTTGTTTTTCCCCCCTTTTACTATCTTATAAAGGTACCTTAATAAACTATTTTCACCCCCTCAGCCTACACCATTCGGCACAGACCAGACTCCAGGCACCCCAACCCACCGCCATAGAGCGCGAGGCTGACCAGGACAAGTACAGTAGTACGAACGAGTGGATGGGTATTACGCACTGTTACTCTGGTAGCCTACATTTTACTGCCACCTGGTGGTATTTTAGACGTAACATTAATTTATTGCAAATTGTATAGAAATGGGCGACACTACGATAACTCTTTGGTTGGGATTGATAGTTGATTCCACATGCGTGTGTACATGTATTTACGAGGAGTTTGCATACATTTTCTGCGTCGTGTGGGTTTCCTCTTCGATTTCCTCTCGCAGTCTAAATAGATGCTGTCAGTCTAATTAGGGATTTCTAAATTGCCCATAGTGTATGGTTGTCCATCCAGCAGTCCATTTGGAGCAGAACGTGTGTAGTTGTTTACGTGCAATAGCGATGGAGTGCCCTGTGCTTCCTGGGATGGGCTCCAGACCAGAGCCGCCCGACCCTGTCCTGGGTAAGCGGTTGGGTGAAGGATAATAATGATGTGAAGGTGGGTTGTTGCAAATAATCAATTTACTTATACAGTTTAATAGTTTATGTACAGAAACTAATAATACACCAACATTATGTGGGTATTTGTACTTTGTGAGCGGTATAAATCAATGTAAAATGCGCAATATCGTACTTCGGGATCGATCTGACTCCGCTGATGAAAACTTTCACCGACAGTTTTTATTTTTTAAGATTTAGATGGAATTTGATGTGAATCAACATTTATTCTATAATATTAAGTATACGCATATAATATGAACAGTATGACTGTCAGTGTCAAATAAATTTAGATTAAACACGAATTTATTGGTCAGTCTAATAAAATAAGGAACGTCCGCCCATCAATATGAGCGAATTAGCGACCTCATCAACATGGCTACCCATGCCTCCCAGAATGATATACTTCCGGATTGCCACAACACCCCTCCGCCTCAGCCACATCCCAAGAAAAAAAAATTCTCAAAAAACATCACATCCGGTTGATGAGGTCAATTTTCCTCTCAGGTCCGCCATTTCAGTTTTTTGAAGTTAGTTGCGACAAGTTCAGAGATTTGATTCAGAATTACAGCGAAACTGAGCCTGTAGGACCCTCTCTAGGTGCCGATATCCCGGGTCACCAAAGAGAATCAACCCTTGAGTGTGCTCGGTATTTTCTTTTTTTTTTTGGCTGGGCCAAGAATATATAAAAAGCTTGCGCGGGTGTCGTGGATTTCCTTAACGTGTTCCCAGGCAGGGGCGAAAGTTTTTTGTATGAGTTGAATACTGGTCGCGCAGCCGAAGAGGCGAAGGGGCGCTTGGGCTGTCAGCAATGGCCGCCAATTTTGACGCCGAGGACCGTGAGAGCTGGTACTGGGGCCGGCTGAGCCGACAGGAGGCGGTAAACCTGCTGCACGGCCAGAGACACGGCGTGTTTCTGGTCAGGGACTCCATTACCATCCCCGGCGACTACGTGCTGTCTGTGTCGGAGAACTCCAAGGTGTCACATTATATCATAAACAGCATCAGCAACAGCCGGCAGTCCGGTACAGGTGAGCGAGAAACGGCCGAGCTCATGGTGCAACTTAACGGCTACACCCCCCGGTAATGAGCGTAGCTGTTGTAACTTACCAGCTGAGTGATTTTACACGAAATTAACGCAATATCTGAATAAACTTTCTTTGTAACCAGTCGTTCGTTTGTCCCTCGATGTGGGTAGGTGGTGCCTGTCCGCTAACAATCTGTTCCTTTGAGAAAGCGTATTTACGTGGCTGTTGTTTGTAATGGACAGCGTGTTATCTGCCAATGTGGCGGCTCTGATGTGGATCTGCCTGGTCGCAGTCGTCCCCGTCGGCCACTGAACGTTATTTCCCCCCCTTCGGGCTGACCCCGGTTAGAGGTCACTGTCCCTGCCGGCTGTGATCTGCTCATTATCATAAAGACACTGTACCTGTTTTTTTATTATTATTTTTAAGACTGACTGATCTAGTTTCTAAAGGCCGAAGATGGGCGGCAAAGCGGACAGCGGCTGTTGATCAGAAAGGGGGCGGGGTGAGCCGCCTTGAACTTTCCTGCCGTGATTCTTATAGACTGCTACCTCCATGTTTGTGGTTAATCCGGGATTTTCTGACTATTTTGATACTTTTATTGATTTCCGCTGTAAAACACCAGTCGCATAGACCTTAGGACCACTTACCTTAGCCATCGGAGCACCTGTTTCTGTGGGCAAACCAGGCCCCTTTTTGTGTCCTGTTGTGCAACTGCATTTGGTTTCAGCCTTTGCTCACTACGTCTCCACACCGCTGCTGATAAAGTTTAAGCGGGATGTCTAGCCATTTGGTGAGCAAACTGGCGTGTACGGACAACCGAGGACGCGTTCGGGCAGGAAACCAGCACACCCTGCGGCGCGACCTTTTCTGGTCTCGGTGTGGTCATTTACGCTTTGTGGTCTTGCTATTTCATCGCACCAAAGACAGTAATTCGTCTCCCTTTGATGCGTGTCAGTGTTCTTTGAAGCAGTAAATAAGTCTAAGTTTTAAGGTGTTTCCAAATGCAGTCTGCGGGGTGTGAGTGGACATGTCAGCTGGAGTCATTGTGTTTGTCATATGTTGATCACCTCGGTGAGTTAAGAGAAATAATGTAATACATCTATGGGGAAAATTGAATTCCCTATGCACAGAGCATCATGCTGCCAGGTGACGATTATATGCAACCCATTGAAAAGAGAATCTAGCCTCTAAAATAGTGCTTTTCCTTCCAGCTGCCCTCCTCAGCGTGTTAGTAATTTAATTTCATTATTGTGGCCTAGTTTTGGCAGCTCTGGTGTACCATACCATACCAAGTTAGTTCTTCATTCACAGCAATTTTCTATATAGCAGGTTTTCCTTGTGTAATTTCCTTGATGTTTTGAATTCAGACTCTAAAGGTTCCATGTCCTTAGCCGCCCCCCCATCAGGCGTCACCTGTCTCTCCCACCCCCACAGGCCATATTGCTCCCCGCTTTCGCATCGGGGACCAGGAATTCGACACCCTTCCGGCACTGCTGGAGTTCTACAAAATCCACTACTTGGACACCACCACGCTAATCGAGCCCACCAGCAAGGCCAAGCACCCGGGCCTGGCCGGTGCCAACGTGGGGGGCACCCCCCAGCGCCCGGATGAGCCCGAGTACGTGCGTGCCCTCTTCGACTTCCCCGGCAACGATGAGGAGGACCTGCCGTTCCGCAAAGGCGACGTGCTGCGGGTTCTGGAGAAGCCGGAGGAGCAGTGGTGGAACGCTCAGAACTCAGAGGGTCGCGCCGGCATGATCCCCGTGCCCTATGTGGAAAAGTACAGGCCGTCCTCCCCGAACAGCGCTGCCACCACATGGCCCGGAGGAGTCACGTCGGCAGGGAATGCCGATGGCGTCCGTGCTCAGCCCTCAGTCCTGGGAGAACCAGGCCCCTATGCTCAGCCTAGCCTTAACACCCCATTGCCCAACCTGCAGAATGGCCCCGTCTATGCCCGAGTCGTCCAGAAGAGGGTGCCCAATGCCTACGACAAGACCGCCTTGGCCCTGGAGGTACCACTCTTCTGTTTTCTTTCCCTCCCAGTCTCTGCCTGTTCGTTCTGAACAGCTTTCTGAATGTCTCTCTGACAGAACCAGCTGGAGAGTTGTTGATGCCAGTAGCTGACCTGTTTCTATTTTGGAAATATTGCCTTCATTCTAATCTACCTAACTATACTCGGGAAGTTATAAATTAGCTCCAAAATAGTTAATTTTTATAAGATAGTAAAAGTAAGATGGTATAGGGGTGTGGCCTGTCGCTCTGCTTGCCTCTGCGGGGGGAGTAGTCGTGCAATGGTCCCTTGTTTCGCTCTGCCTCTGACGGGTATCTTATTTTCAGAGGGAAACTCTGGTTCTAACTAGGCCTGCGTAATGTGCAGTGTTAATATCCACACTGCGTGTTATGCACGTGCAGTTGCCAAATGGCACGGACTGTGATTCCCGGTTTGGGGTAGGGCACGGGCAGTATGTAATATTCCACACTGGCACGCGGTCCAGATACCGTGGCATTTTCCAAAACAAGGCTGTTCTGGAGGCTCTATGCCAGTAGAATTTCTCCAAACTGCACATTCTATCCCGGGAGGCTCTCCTGACATAACAGATTGTTATGTTCTGTTTAGCTATTCTGGATATATTTTCGTTGTTATATTTAAAAATTTGAAGTATTAATCTAACCTTGCTTAAGTTCCATAATACAACCTACTGTTTTTCTGCCACTGTTGCAGTATCCTAAAGAAATGAGTCGTACCCCCCCCACTTACATGCTCTCATCTAGAAAATAAATCATCAGTAACCCAGCAGTCCGCTGAGCAGAAGTTTGTGCTCTTTTATGCTTTTTATTCTAGCATCAATAATGAATAATAAAACTGCCACGGTGTGACTCACACATGCAGCCTGACCTGGGAGGCTCTGGGTCCCCCTGAAAGTAACCGGGCCACAGGCGCTGCTCGGCTGAGATGGGGCAGCCTGACCTGGGAGGCTCTGGGTCCCTCTGAAAGTAACCGGGCCACAGGCGCTGCTCGGCTGAGATGCCTCAGGGCTTGGGCTCGGCCCGCCTCACCACACCCCCCCTCCTGCATGTAAACCAAAGACAAAAGATAAGGAGGGGGGGGCGCGCCTCAGGCAGATTTGCAATGGAGGTGGACCCGGACAGGAAGTGTCCTTGTGCTCAGAATTTTGACCTTTGACCTTCCACATCCCCCATGTCCCTTGAGCAGGAGCCCTTTCTGCTCTGTTCAGAACGTGCTGCTTAATTGGAAGCATTGAAGTTGGTCACTGTAGGTCACACCTGGATTAATGTTTCTTAGCTGCTTGTTCCAACAGTTTAAACATATTTGCACACTGTGTATTAAAATTACGCCAGATCAATTATGCATTTTGTGTAATTAATCATAACGTGGATGCTGTGAATTGTCCGTACATTTCTATGAATAAGGAAAGGCAAAGTAAACAGGTGCCTATTTCCATTTTGTACTATGGTGCCACCTTGTGGATATGGTTGGTTTTTGATCTAATGTAGAATTTGCACACTGGGTTTGAGTTTAAGGTCAGTAATGGCTCAAGCCACAACACATTATGAGGATTTAAGGAGCTGCACCATCTAAGAAGCGTGAGCTTCAGCGCCTGTCCGGCTTGCAGTTTCTACATCTGTGTGGCTCTTAAAAGCCCAGAGCACTGTGCTGGGGGTGCATGTCTACACACACTCAGCGCACAGTGCAGTAAACAAGTGTTCACACTGATATGAGCAATTATTAAAAATGCATTTCAGTTCTTATGATTTATTAACTCAGACCAGTAGTATGTCTGATCATTTGATTGTGTTTAATTAATGGGAGGGTAAAAATGAAAGTTTTAGCTTTGTAAATGTCGAGTTACGACATCGCAAATCTTCTGTTGAATAAGAAATTCAGTAGTAATGTAAAAAGGAATGATTTTTGACTCCTTTGTCTGAGGCTGGTGCAGGTGAGGGATGCATTTCCCCCAAATCCTGCAAGTAGGAAGTAGGATGCGGTAGGATTCTCACGTTGGTGTGTCGCCCTTGCAGATGGGTGACATGGTGAAGGTGACCAAGATCAACGTCAACGGCCAGTGGGAGGGCGAGTGCCGGGGGCGGAGGGGCCACTTCCCCTTCACGCACGTCCGGCTGCTCGACCGGCACAACTCCGAGGACGACTTCAGCTGAGGGCATCTGTGCCCGCCTCCCCTCCCATTCATATGCATACTGTCCTACACACACACACACACACACACACACACACACACACACACACACACACACACACACACACACACGTGAGCAGCCAGGGTTGCACCTCAGACCTCTGATCTCCGCTTCATCTGTTCTAACCCTACTGGTCCACCTCTACAACTTCTGCATCTTTATAGTGGTCCAACGTGCCACCGCCCCTCTTCCTCAATGCCTTTGTTGAATACGACGTGTAATTGGATTCGCCTCATGCTATTTTCTGGTATTATTAGCCTTTGATATCCTGTATTGATCTCGATACTCCAACACACACAGTCATATACACTCTTATGAACTAAAGGACCGTTTTTTTCCCTGTGTTGCCAATGTCTAACTCGGACGTTAATAGAGAGAGGAGGAAAGGGCCCTTGTTTCTCCTGACCTGGAAGCACGCTGTCGGCGATGTGCCCCTCAGATGTTCCACCTGTGTCTGCGTTCCCTCTTTTGACTACGGTGGCACGGAGGGATGCTTTTTTTTTAAACTGTAATCCACACTACAAGTCATAAAGCAAAGTTAAATGTTTTTTTTTGTAATAAAATGAATTACAAGTATATGGAGCTGTATACTATTACATGTTTGGGTGTGTGTATTCTGGAAATATGGGATAAACCTATACATTAATGCAGATGCATGAGGGAGCAAGCGGGTATGATGAGGGCATGGAAGACGAGGGGGCAGATGAGGGCGCCCTTCGCTGTCTGGAGGACTCGTTGGGGGGGGCATGGTTCTGTTTGGGGCCCTATGTATTTCAGTGGGATCATGACAACGAAGAAGTAACAGGCAACCTGTAATAGGTGTGATTTGAACTATTCTGCTATTTCCTTTCTCTGCCCTGCCCCCCACCCAGCCTGGAGATATATGGCTTATGAGATGATAGATATAGGTTCCGTCTATGGGCAGTATTTGTCTGGTTATTACCTCTTGTTTTGTGTTTTTAGGAACCCTAAACCAAGTAGCTAAGAATTCCAGTAATTAGCCTCTGATAACAGGTGTATGTTTGCTCTTATGAACATGCCTGTGTCAGCACCCCCTCTCTGCCTGTGCGGGGATCAGCCGACATCCGTTCCCCGTCGGCCAGGACTCTTAGTGAGTCACAGACGGAGCCGCTGCTCCCGGCCTCATGCAGTCACTCTCCAGCCACGCTTTTGAAGGCGCTCTGGGCTGCGCTGTCGGGCCTTCAGGCACTGGGGGCTAAGTGGACCACGGTTCTGGTGCTTGTGATCTGGCAGATTGTCGTGTCTCTTTAATCCAGTTGACCTGCGAGTAGGAGTCTCCCTGCCGCTTCAGCCACAGAGGATTCTGTTTTTTTAAAATGAAATCTATAAAGTGCTGTATATACTCATATAAAGGGTTAAACACTAACAGTATTTATTAGCTGTCATGAGCTCACTAGCAGTCATATAAATACCTGTGATTGGAGAGTTAGGGAGTTGTTAAAATCTGTTTAACAGCTCTGATTTATATATATATATTCTTATGATGTGGGTCACATGACAGTCATGCCCGGCACGCTGGTAGTACACTGTGTTCTTGGGCTCTGTCTGGCCTGCTCTCGCAGCAGACCTTCTCCAAAAACCAGCATCCGGTTTCAGATGCGACCCGCCGCCCTGTGGGCCAGAACGTGGAAATGTGTTTCTGTGAGCAGAGGCAGCAGCGCCCTCCTCCTCCCTCGTAACGCACTACCCACAATGCACCACTCAGTGACGCTGTGAAAAGCACATGTGACCCTGCACTGTTGAAACCGGGTTCCCCTGTCTAGTAGTAGCAGTTGTAAGAAGTTCAGATCATCTTAGGTGTAATGTAGCTTGGTAAGCTTGGAGAGGCCAGGGGCCTGTTTCAGGAAGCAGGATTTCTTGCTTAGCTGGATAAGTTGTCAGATTTAAGGTAGTCTGGGCTA
>JABFDZ020000040.1:3556387-3566840 GCA_019775955.2 Pollimyrus isidori | reverse complement strand
TACCCCAGACTACCTTAAATCCAACAAGTTATCCAGCTAAGCAAGAAACCCTGCTTTGTGGAACTGGCCCCAGGGGTTAGCGTAAAACTGTGCTCAAAGGAAGAGAACCCGCACAACATCTAGTCAATAAGTGAGCACTATGGGTAAATGACATGGATGCAAAATGCTTTTCATTGTTGCTATGGTAATCCAGATGTTCCACAAAAGCAGGTAACCAGTGTTGGGATTCTTCTTAGGTTTATAGTGTCACCCTTGAGGTATGAGATGCAACTCATCACATCTATGTATTTGCGCTTATTATTAAAAAGATCACTGCTGAAATCTGTATTTAAAAAATGCACTAAGTTTCGGTAAAGTTTAAAGTCATTTACCTGGTGGATGAACTTAATGCATTTGAAAGCGAGTTATTTTGGTGGAGGTTTTTGGGTACACTGATGAACCGGAGCAGCCTCAAATTAACCCCGACCTAAAATCTGTATAGCATGTGGCTCGGCAGAATAAGCAAGCCTGACATACCGGTGCCCTTATGGGAGATGCATGTCTGCCTGTGGTGTCACATCACTTGTAGGGCCTCAAAGGAAGCCAGTGTGTCGCCAAGGTTACTGCCCCCCGGTTAATAACTTACTCCGGCATACAGATGCTTCACAGACCAAAGTTTTGTTCTTTTTCTTTGATCTGAACAGACTTTACTAAAAAATACTTTTTGTATTTTTATTTTTTTTTGCCTGAACTTTTGTATTTTCTGAATTTTTTAATTCAAATTCCAGGTCATTTGGGGAAAATGAGTCATAGTTAATTATTTCATTTGTCTCACATCAGAATATTGGTTCTCATGTAATCTGTTAATAATTGTCATTCATGCCTATATATATATATATATATATTTTGAAAGTGTCATATTTTTGTAACCTTTTTTTCCTTGGGGGGGGGATACAGACTGATTTTAAGATGTGCCACTGTGCTATAACAGTATATTCTCCGAAGGCAAATTCACTTTATTTTCTGTAGCATGTAATATGTCATACTTACAAAATAAACTCCCTTGGCAAAAGGCAAATTGCCTCTCGTAATCTCACCTTTAAACGCATCCTTTCTGTTTTGCAGTAATGATTCCTTTTATTGCCTTAGCATCATTCACAACTTTATTTTTAACTTTTCAAAATAAATTAATTGCAAATTATAATCAGGTGTAAAAAAGCTTGACTTCAGCTCCATTTATATTATTTTGCCAGATGTTTTTATCTAAAGCGACATGTCAGTGTCAGTACTGGGAGTCAAGGGCCTTGCTTGTGGGTTCAACGGCAAAATCACACTATATCATGCCTGGGACTTGAACCAGTGACCTTCCAATCACAGTTATGGTGTTCTATCCTGCTGAGTCTCATACCACCCCCATATAAAAGTTTTCTTCTTGACTTTGACTGCTTTACTCTTTAAACTTTGAATGCTTTCAGCAGTGGGTATATGCAACTCCACACAATCCTTTATGGTGAAAAACATCACTAATTCTGCAACTTGCTCTCTGATCCGAATTTTCATCAAGTTAAGATACACACAACCGCCCCAGTGAATCTGTCAGCCGCCGTGCCTCATTTGTACAGGATGAGTTATTCTTGCTTTAGGTGAAAATAGGCTCTGCTCCCTATCCCAGACAAACCCCCAGCTTCTGGCTGGTTATGTAGGAACCTGGTAACCATGGTCATTAACAGATGCAGCACCGTTACCTAGTTATGAGTAGCTTTCCTTTAGCATGGCACTTAAACTTAATAGGTCCAGTACAATTTAAGGAGGTTGGTTGGCCAATTTGCTGGTTGCTGTGTGTTTGTAATGGGAAGCGATTTATCTCCATCATCACTGGTCCACAGGAAAATCTCTAACGGATCAACATCCGAGAAATATGAAGAAGATGAAATGTTAAACATGTTTATGTATCAGAATAAGCCAGCCATTGAGGAATTCCTTAAAACACGCCTATCCGGGGGACACTGACTGAACAACTGGTGGCAAATACATAGACGACATTTTTTTTAGAAGAATGTTAAAGGTCAAAATGCCTTGTGTGTGTTTTTACCTGTATTGTCACACATGTTTTATTCACCAAAGAAGTTTCTCTACAGGGAAAATACAGTTCCTGTCGTACCCTGTGCTTATGTCCTATCCTGTGCTTATGTCCTACCCTGTGCTTATGTCCTACCCTGTGCTTATGTCCTATCCTATGCGTATGTCCTATCCTATGTTTATGTGCTATCCAAAAATTGTAGTTTTGCTCAGTACCAATATCAATCCTAAAGTCTTCAAAGGACCAAGATAGGAGCCAGAAATCATGAAGGTGGGCTTACTGAATAAGTAACGTACTTGGTTTCACTACTGCTTTTATATGTAACATGCACAAAATTGCTAGAAACCTGTAAAAGGTCATGTGAATTAAAATATTAAACATGACAACTTCTGACCATTTCTGCAGTAAAATCTCACCCTACACTAGGCCACTTAGGAATATTAAACAGGCCAACTATCTATTTAACTACCACTAGTGTGGACGCCATAATTGTTTTTTGAGCACTACATTTGCTATAAAGATTTATAACCACGCACAAGTGTTTCCATGGTGAGGTCGCTATAGTGTTGAGCTCGAACAAGAAATGAAGGAAGCACGGTCTATTATGGGGTGTATGAGTGTGAGAGACAGAAAGGGAGGCGGCTATGGGTGTGTGGTGGGGGGACTGGCTTGGTTTCCCGGATGGAGTTCCGTCGCCATCTTTACTCCAGTGCTACCGGTAGAGTGGGGGACGCCGCTCAAGCCGCCGCTGCTCCGTTAGGAACCGCCAACAGAGACAGACTTGCCCGTCGCCGAGGCTCCGCTTCTCCGCCCGCACACCGACGCCAGCCGCGGTTCCGAGCACTATGGGAGACAGAGACGATCTAGTCTACCAGGCCAAGCTTGCCGAGCAAGCAGAGAGATACGACGGTAAGCGCCGAAAGCCACGGCTCCACTGGAAGACATGTTCGATAGCGCATAGATTTCTCTCCCATTCACTCTCTTCCGCTCCTTCTCCCTCTAGCGGGGACTCTGGAAAAGAGGAGAGGTGGTTTGAAGATGGAGATGCTGGAAGAGAGATCGTGAAAGATACAAAATGGCGGGTCGGGCAGATTTTAGTAGTTCGCGAGCTCTGCAAGGCGGCCTGAAATTCGGCTATAAGCGAGAGATATACATAGCTGTATGGTTGAAATCACTGTAGTTTAGTCGTTAGTCATTCATGTTAATCTCGAGATGGCTGGAGTTTTAGCTTGTGATTAAGCAGCAACGTTACCAACCTTGCTACATAGATTTGCGTGATGAATGTTAAACTTGCCTGCCAGTTTTGTAGCTACCCACTTGAATTGCTTCAGTTAGATAAACAAGTTTGCAGTCTGTATATGGTGGATTTAGTTATGAAGTAAAGATGCGTGGGTGCTTGGCTAAGCTAACGCTAGCCCAACTTCGGACGCACCGTTATTTTAAAGTCGTCGTGCTGCGGTTGCACTGGGTTGCGCGCGGGCGCCGGGGCTGGCTCACTGGCGGCGCGAGATGCAGAGGAGCGCGTGCACTCGCCCGGCCCAGACCGACGGGCGACACCGGGCTGGATTGGGGGGAGTTCGGCGTCAGACTTACCCGACCCCCACCCCCGACACACGTGGGTAGCCCGTTTATCGAAGCGCTTTAATAAAGGTGATTTGGAGTAAAGTCAGCAACCGGAATGTGACCCATTAATTCGATTTAAGACTGCTGGCTCGCGAAGCGGTGGGACTGTCACTTTGTGTGTGTGTGTTTTTTTGAAGGGGTGGGGGTGGTGTGTAATGGGATATGGATTTAGGAGAATAGCAATCTGGAGTGTTACCAGTTGGGATTTAAACAAAGTTTCAATTACTAGTCTCAGAGCCAGTTTCATATAAATGCATGCGATCCCTTTGTCCTTGCCATTTAACCTACATCGGGGCGGTTCGGTGCGTTTGGAAGCTCGCTATCTGGTCGGGGGTCCTGAAAGCAAACTTGTCTCATTTGCTATTAATAAAGCTAACTAGGCAAACGATGAAGCAGACAGCTAGTTCAGATCACCACCCGTGTAAAACCGCATTGTATGATTGTAGCGGCCACACTTCTCAGTGTTAGGCTGGTAATTTCACGCCCAGTACTTCAGTGACTCACTTTAAAAGCCAGCATGTAGCTGCTGATGAAACCAAACGTGTAGATCCACTACGCCAGCGGTCGTTAATAGTTTACGCTAGAATTCAGCTGGTAAATTGCCTCAGTGATGCGCTGCCAATTCGGGTAAGCCGGGCGTTTGCTGATGTGCGAGTTATTTCAGTTGTTTATGTGGGTGTGGTGAGCAGCGTATCGCATGCTTACTTACTAGCTCATTTTAAAATACCATCTTCTTAATATCGCCAGCACTCGGGCTACGTACTGTGCAATCCAGACTTTAACTGTAGTTTGTTTGAAATAGAGAGGCGGTACAGTATAATCTGCCTCTGAATCGGGACGAGTGGGTGTGGATTTCCAGCAAAGATGGCGATGATGTGCAGATAACGTCAAATGAAGGACTGCGAATCCCGGGCTTGTGCATATCTTAGCGCACGCGTTTCGGCGACGGGCGAATGTCTCCGTGAGCGCGTACCCATCAGCTTTTCACTGGTGAGATAAAGGGTGCAGGCAATGAAACGAACGGTGTGCCATAATTATCAAGTTAAAGTCTCCTCCCTGATCTTGTCCGATTCGCAAAGTTCATTCATTGGAGATAGGAAATGAAAATCTACCTCTCCCCGATGGCTACATTTGCATCTATTGTTATTACTATTAGCGGTAGCTGTTGTAGTAGTTGTAGTAGTAGTAGTCGTCGTCGACGTAGTAATAATCAAAGCAAAATATGCCTGGATTTCTTTGTTGCCAGGCAGGGTCTATTTTCAGAGTCATGACGGTGCGACTCCATAGCAGAGAAGCCCGTTCAGGTTGAGGGGGCGGGGCTGCATATGGTTGCACTGTAATCGGCGCTATCAGATTTTGACCTCTGTTTCTAAAAAGGTGACATGGGGTGTTTGTCACCTTGCATCAGCCCCACCCTTTTTACTATGCACAAGTCCGTGTCGCGGGGGGCGAACCCATTTCCCCTCGACTCCACCTCGGTAATGGGGTGTTATCGCTGAGCAGGAAGGCTCGATCCATTGCCGATTTCTGTAAGGCGGGCCGATTCATGCGGGTACAGTCACGCACGTTATGTAATGCATTTTATACAAGAACATGAAAACTAGTTGAAATACTATTTTTAGAAGTACCTCTCCTGGAAGCCCAGACCAACGAGGCAGACAGAAAGTTGTCCTTTTTGCGATTTGTGCCTGTTTGGGAGGCAGCTGAAGTGCAGGTTTTTTTTTGCTGTAACATATGGATTATTTGGTCAGGGTGGGGTTGATTGGGATGGCAGTGTAGCTGTTGGGGTACTGATCCTTTACCAATGTGAATGGATGCAATATTACTGCATTGTCAGTGGACTTACTATTTTCTCTGTATAGTTTTGGGTAATGTGAGGTTTGGATTATTTTAAATTTCCCATTTAGTTTCTTTATTTGCTTAGAAGCTGCAGTTTTTCCACATTCAAATCCTCTGTGGAGGATGCCATAGAATCTCAGTTGGGAATGACTGGAGTGCAGTGATTGCTGCTGGAATTTAGGTAAACGTTCCTTAAACCCTAGTACCCAGAAAAATCTGGGGTGGAATCTCTGGGCCCTCTTGGGAGTTTTTGCTAGTAAACGCTGTCATTAACCTGGCTAAGAACATTCTAGAGGGCCACTCTGTGAGAAATAATTTCACCAAAGATCATTGCAGACTTGGTAGTGTCAGTGAAACAAAACTGCGTTTTGCCACGGCATGGAAGAACTTTATAGATATTAGTCATAAGAATAAGATCCAGTGCAGACAGAACATGTGTGATTATGGGCTGGAGAAGGGCAGTCTGCTACCTTTGCAACTGAAAAGGAAACTCGAATCCATCTCTCCATCTGTGCAGGTCAGCACTTCAGGAAAACCTCTGTGTTTCTCAAGCATGAGCATCCTGCTTCCATTAAGCATGAGGAACCACATTAACAGTAAATGTAGATTTCCAGTTGGCTCCTTCATTTCGAACCAGATTTCAAAGGAAGGGAAGGACGGCAACAATAACTGTGGTATTTTCATTACCTCATAATTAATGTGCAAGTAATTTTAGCAAAATTTAAACTGCGTTATCCAGCACAATATTGGTAAAACCTGCGTCGCGGTTTACGTAATTGGCGAGTATTGTTGCATGCATGACTGCCTTATGTCATTTCACTGTGTTGCAGTCGGAGTGTCAGTAAGTACTAAGTACATTTCCAGTTCTATCACTGCCTAATCAGCTGGTACATAGAATCAGAATTTGCACAGTAGGTTATTGGTTGCTTAAGATGTTAAGCAAATGAGGTTTTTATACTGCAAAGATGAGTTCCTTTGCATAAAATTAACTACGAATTAAAAGGCAAAGAAGTTCTCTAAGAGCTTGTATAAGTAAGTATAATGTATGGTGTTATCATTTAATTTAAAAGCGGTACACTGTGAAATAGTAACAGGTTTACAGGTTCGAGATTCAGGAGGGTTAGTTTTTACGGAACTTGGTAGACGTGCAGCTGATAGAATGGGAGGGTCTGGCCGCTCCGGATCGGATGGGCCGCTCCGGATCGGATGGGCCGCTCCGGATCGGATGGGCCGCTCCGGATCGGATGGGCCGCTCCGGATCGGATGGGCCGCTCCGGATGGGCTGCTGAAGTGATCTCTCTGTGCTTCCAGTACCCGCTGTTTGTGTTAATTTTTAAAATATGACGCTGTAGGCCTGGCCCTGCTGTGAAATAACGAGAAGTGATATGGGAGCAGAGACTCTATTTGTAATTAAAACATTCCCTTTGAAGGGCGTGCTAAGGAAGAGGGCTGCCTGCTGTTTTCAAAGTGGGATGGATGGATTGCTTGACTCCTTTTTACCTGCGGCAAGGAGGAGTTGCTGTATGTTTATTGGTCACTTTTTCAGCGCACTAACGTATCGAAAGAGAGCTTTGTAGCCAAGGCTTCATGTTGAGGATCTTCCATGTCGTTTCCGATGGTAACCCTGAAGTTCTAATGAAGTGAAAAGGACATGTACCGTTCGGCGTTAAGGCTCTCATTCTCAAACGGAGCATTTGAAAGCCTGTTCCTCATCGTCCATCTGTCTGCTGCTGCCATACTACTCCAACCTGTTCCATACTGCGATGCCGCGAGTGCTTAAGGGCTCCTCTACTCTCTCAGAAATGGTGGAATCTATGAAGAAGGTAGCAGGCATGGACGTGGAGCTGACCGTGGAGGAGAGGAACCTGCTGTCCGTGGCGTACAAGAACGTGATCGGTGCCCGGCGGGCCTCCTGGCGGATCATCAGCAGCATCGAGCAGAAGGAGGAGAACAAGGGTGGGGAGGACAAGCTGAAGATGATCCGGGAGTACAGGCAGACGGTGAGGCAGTGCCCGCCAGTGCCCGGCTTGTACAGGCAGACGGTGAGGCAGTGCCCGCCAGTGCCCGTCTTGTACAGGCAGACGGTGAGGCAGTGCCCGCCAGTGCTCGGCTTGTACAGGCAGACGGTGAGGCAGTGCCCGCCAGTGCTCGGCTTGTACAGGCAGACGGTGAGGCAGTGCCCGCCAGTGCCCGGCTTGTACAGGCAGACGGTGAGGCAGTGCTCGCCATTGCCCAGCTTGTACAGGCAGACGGTGAGGCAGTGCGCGGCTTGCACAGCAGAGGGCGCCCTCGCCTCCCGTACTCCATGAGACTGCTTGTCATGGCTAAGCTTTTATCAGATGAATCAATCCACTCAAAGAAAAATAATGCGCATTAGGATGGCCGATGTTTGCAGTCGGTATTTTTATGAATTCATCGGCCAGATGTGATTGAGTTTATTCTGAAGTGCGTGTGTTTTTGGTTTTTTTTCCCCCCTGAAGGTCGAGACAGAACTGAAGTCCATCTGTAATGACATTCTGGACGTACTGGATAAGCACCTCATTCCTGCCGCCAACACGGGCGAGTCGAAGGTTTTCTATTATAAAATGTACGTGTGACTCCCGCTGTGCAGACCGGCCGAGGGGCCCCTGCTCGGCGCTGCCTGTGGGTCGCAGTGGACGTGGAGGGTTTTCGCGAGGAAAGCGACCCACCCGCCTTCTCTCTCCTGCCCCCCAGGAAAGGCGACTACCACAGGTATCTGGCGGAGTTCGCCACAGGGAACGACAGGAAGGAAGCGGCGGAGAACAGCCTGGTAGCGTATAAGGCGGCTAGTGACATCGCCATGATAGAGCTGCCCCCCACACACCCCATCCGCTTAGGACTCGCCCTCAACTTCTCCGTCTTTTATTATGAAATCCTCAATTCCCCCGACCGCGCCTGCAGGTGGGTGCCGCCCCCTCCACTCCGTTTCTTGGTTTTTGTACGTTTTTCTTTCTGCCTCTAACCGAAAAAGCCTTTCGTAAAAATAAACGAGCGTCCCTCCATCTGTCGGCCTTCCCGATGGTGTATGTCACCGGTTGGCTGGACGGGACCCGTCTCCTTGGTGCCAGTGAGTGGCGGCTGGTTTGCACTGCCTTGCCTTGCAGGTTGGCGAAGGCGGCATTCGACGATGCCATCGCTGAGCTGGACACGTTGAGCGAAGAAAGCTACAAAGACTCCACCCTCATCATGCAGTTGTTACGCGACAATCTGACATTATGGACTTCAGACATGCAGGGAGACGGTAAGGAGCGGGCGACTTAGAGACGGGCGATGCCACGGGGCACAGCGTGTCACCCTTGTTGCTTGTTCGGTTTGGGCACGGAGGCCGGTTGCAGGTTGTGTGGGCAGGTGGATACTGACCCAGTTGTGTCTCTCATCTCCTTCCTTCCAAGTAAATCTCTCCGTGCCCCCCTCCGTGCCCCTCTCCGCACATCTGACCCACAGATCTCTGCTTCTACACCATAGTGATTCATGCTGACTCTTGCCCTACATTTTCCTTCATTCCCCTTTTTGTGTAGATTCCTAAGGGAAAAACCCCCAGATCCTCATTCCTTATTAAAACTGTACGTTGTAAGTGATGTTTGCTGGCCTGCGTTGCTCTCTCTCACTAACGTCACTGCATCACGTTTGCCGCACTGGTTTGCCTCATAGTGCTGGCCGGCTGAGGCCGTACATTCCTCACTTCTCCAGCTTCTCTGGTCCCATGATGGTCGATCTTCTTCAGCTGGGCAGCACTATGAACACTAACACATTCCCATCAAATTGTCAGAAAAACAGAAAAGGTTTCACTCTTTGCTTAAAGTGCGCAGTATCAGTTTCCTGTACGAGTTTCCATCAAACCACCTCTTCATAAAATGAACAGCAGCTCACAGCAGTGTAAATAATTCTCTGCTCGATCTCACCTTCTTGCGAATAACTCTAGATTGAAGTAGGTGGTTCTCTCCCCTTCACTCAGTGGTCCATGTTGAATGAGCAGATTACTGGTTACTCTTCTCTGCTATATGAAATGTACCTTCTGACCGACTGTTACTAATTGAAATGTGGGCTCTAAACTCCAATCGTTCATTTTAAAGCAGCTCCCCATTTTACTGAGTGGTTTTTCTCAGGGCTTGATTCTCTTTGCATGAGTGCGGTTGGATGGAAACATGGCTGATAGAGGATGGGTGAGGGTCCCCTCGGTCCTGCACCCCGCCTTGCTTCTGGGCTGCTGCAGGGGGGGTTAGCGGCAGTGGACTCGACTAAGCGCCGTGATCAATCCACTAACTGGGAGTCATGGTGGCAGCTCTGGGCTGGGGGCCCCACACTCTAATGACTCGTGTAATGGAGCACAAAGCCTCTGAGGCACCCCCCCCCCAACTTCTCTGCTAATCTGTTTTTGACAAAATCAATGATGTTAAATCTTGAGCAGATTGAGCACATTCTGGACTGAGATTCTAACACTGACTGTTTGAGATTTGATATTTGGTTATTTTTGTTTCAGTTTTTGCATTTTTTTTTTTTTTTTTTTTAGCTTACCCCTGGTTTTTGAGTTTAACAATGATTGTCCTGTGTGTGTGTGTGTGTGTGTGTGTGTGTGTGTGTGTGTGTGTGTGTAAGCTTTATTAGTAAACACTTTCTTCAGAATCTTGCTTGTGCATTATCGCATTAAACCTGCAGCTGCAAGTCTGTCTGGTTAGCTAACTGGTGGGATGCAGGCAGAGGGATGCGAGCATGCGAGGGGCCTTGGGCGAGGACCTGAGTGCGGTGTGCTGGTGCTGAGAGGGATGCGAGCATGCGAGGGTCCTTGGGCGAGGACCTGAGTGCGGTGTGCTGGTGCTGTGAGGGATGCGAGGGTCCTTGGGCGAGGACCTGAGTGCGGTGTGCTGGTGCTGAGAGGGATGCGAGCATGCGAGGGTCCTTGGGCGAGGACCT
>JABFDZ020000040.1:3540846-3552860 GCA_019775955.2 Pollimyrus isidori | reverse complement strand
TGTGCTCTTCCGATCTTCTAAAGGTGCCCTCCTACCCCCCCCACACAGCCCACCCCCATCTCAAGGTGCCCTCCTACCCCCCACCTCAAGGTGCCCTCCTACCCCCCACACACAGCCCACCCCCATCTCAAGGTGCCCTGGCCATCCTGGCTCCCATTTCCTGCTGGTGCTGGGTGGTGTGGAATGTCCGTTGAAGGTCACTGGTTAAAGGAAGTGGGCTGCTGTCATTTCCTGTTTCACCGGCTCCTTGTGGATCAGGACACACCCATTCCTCTCACATGGGACATCGACAGTCACACCCAGACGCATCCATTAAAAGTCATTATTTGGCCTGCATGGCTACAAAGTATTTAATGCGTGTTGCACTGTGGCATGTGGCACTGCTGATATGCCACTTTGGTTCTGCATTGTTTTGACCACCAGGCACAAACGCCAGTAGGAGGTTAGGGTCAAGGTCACATGTCTGCCCCCTTCACAAGACAAACACCCCCCTCCTGTACCCACCTCCTCCTCCCTGCCCTGCTTCTTCATCTCTTTCTCGTCTCAGAAATGTAATTAAAAGTGGAGTGAGTGGGTTTGAGAGAGACCTGGGGGCACTGGGGTGGAGAAGGCAAGGAGGCAGCCGACTGCATCCGAGGGGGGGGGGTCAATGGAGCGAGCTCCTCCAGTGTTTATACTCTGGGAACATCCAGGACAGGATACCGGTCCAAGAGGAAGTCCTTCGATAGCCAGCCGGCGAGCAGGAACATCGATCAGAGCGCAGGGGCAGGCTGAGGGGGGCAGGCTGAAGGAGGCACTGACGCCTGAGGCTCCCGCTCACAGACGCTCTCCTCCCTTCCAGCTTCTACCATCTCTCCCTCACCTGTGCTGACGACCGCACTGCCCGTCCTCCTCACCAGGCTGCCACCGGACGGACAGACGGACAGGACCGAGGGGCGGCAGCCATGATGGAGCTTAGGATCCAGTTGGTCCCCACAGGGGAGATCATTCTGCCCCCAGGAAAGAATGGGGAAAGCTACTGCCCCAACTGCAGCAAGGTGGGTAAGCAGTGCTGTCCCGGGGGCCTGGGGAGCTGGGCGACTGACTGTCCCTCACTCATCTCCGCTGTTGTAACCCCTTCCGAAACCTAAACGTAACATCTGATTAACTTTCTTGATATTTTCTGACCAAAAGGCAGATTATTGTCATCCGTAGCTGGAAAAAAACATGCAAAGCTGCCTCACGCTCTGTCCTCTGCGGTTGAAAACAGGGTCAAAGTTCTCCGTTTAATATGTGATCGTTTCTGGACACAGAGGAGAATTGTGAGCTTTGGTCTGAGCGAAGGAGATGGTGGCATGACAAAGAAATTTACCAGATGGACAAGGATCTTGCTTTAGTGCAACTTAGTGCAGGGTGTAGCTCTGTACCGAGAGCAGGAGATGCTGAGCCTTGATGTTTATGAAGGTTTCTCCTTGATTTTAACAGAATGATCTAGGCCTTCGCCGACTCTCCATATTAATGTTCTGATATCTCCAGCCCGCCACCGTTGCCTTACTTCGCGTGAATTCCTGTCCCGAATCGACGAGGTCGTCCCAACGTGCTGCGTGCATTGTCGATAGAGCGGAACCGTTCACCAGGGTTCATGCGGACGGTAAGCTGGAATTGGCGCTGCTGTGCGCTTTGTGGCAGCCAGCTGTTTGCCCGCGAACGTAGATCGAGGGGTAATCAGCACTGACATTGGCGAAACACACAGAACTCACACATTCCATTTTGCTCACATCACATAATGTATGTACGCGCGGGAAGGTTAGGTATGTAATAAGAGCATCTACCGCCTGTTTTCTTTTGCTTCCTTTATCAAAAAATAAACAATGGCAGTAATGGCCGGCTCCACACAGCCAGGGCAGACATGTGGAAACACTCCCCGAAGTCAACGCCCGTGCCCGCATGTGCAGTGTTGGTTGATAAACAGGATATGCGTTTTCCTCTCACCGGGAAAACTCTACACAATGACATTAATGCAGAGCTGAGGTCTAGGTAACGTTACCCCGGGGGTTAGCTACAGCAAAAGAGTCGACTGCTCCCTCCTCTGGCGGTGGAGTTGTGCTGCAGGCCCGCATCTTATTGACAGACTGCTTTAGTCTAAGGTTACTCTCCCCTCCATTTCATGCGAGTTGCGACATTTCTTATCGCGCTGGAGTTGAGGAGTTTTTACAAGGTTCCGGCCAACAGAAATGCAAACATAAGTTAGAACTTAAGAGAACAGACTGTAATGTTATTTTCTCAGCCATTTAACGAAATGGTTGAAATTTGTACATTTGCATTTTTATACGTGATTTAAACAACAGCAGGAAGAATCCTATCACCCGCTTTCGCCTGGTATCGCCATTTAAGATGCGTTTACTTTAACTTAAAATCCGCAGCTGCTGTTGACAGGCAACTTAATGACTAATGGTATTTAAGGAACATAGTGACAGCCAGCTCGTCAGTAGATAGTTAAGGGGGCGCGGGCCCGAAGAGCCGGGCCGAGCCGAGCCGAGCCGAGCCGAGCTGCAGCACGCTGCGCCTTTTCCTCCCACGCGCCAGAGCATTTTTCCGGAACCACTTTCCAGCAAAATAAGCATCATTCTATAAGAGCAACACTGTAAACCTGTATATGAAGCACTAGTTTCAAACAACCAGCAAGCTGGTGAAAGAACTATAGAATGATGTAATGAAATTCGCGTTTAGAAAAATGTATTGTAGAGACGCCAAGGTTTTGTTATTTATTTAGCTGGTATAAATAAATGGGGAGTCGACATCTACTTTAAACCATGGTGACGATCACGTGGCCGCGCCGCATGTTTAAAGTACACTTTAGCTTGTAAAGTCGTCTCCGGCTGAACTGTCACCGTGATATTGGCCGCAGTTTGAAGCGCTGGGATTGGCGGAGGAACTTCCTGGTACGCGATCCCATCATCTGCTTTGAAGGAGGAGATTTGGGCAAAAGAGGGCTGCAATCAGTTGTTCCGTGACTTAATGTGGGAATTGAGTATACTGTGCCTGGACTGAATAAAGTTATATATACCGTTTATATAATATATGTATATCTCCTGCCGTACAATTTCGGAATATATTGATAAGCTACTCGACATATAAACAGATGAAGAGGCGTTTGGCAGCTCAGGAATCTTTTAAGTGTTTCACCGGAAAGGGTTGAGTCAAAACCGATTAACCGATGTCAAGAGAGCCAGGCACCTCCGAAGGTTAACAACTGGATATATTAGGGGAAAAAACGAGGAACATTGTGCTGGTAGAGGTCGTGGGAGAGAACCGCCTACGAGGCTGCACATCTTGGGGATTAAATCTGTGATCTGATTCCCGCATTTGCATGACTTTGTCCATCGGGGAAAACCTGCGTTGTAGGTTAATCACATCGCCGCGTCTGACTTCGGCTTACTGGGGAAAATAGGAGAATCAGGTAGGAGCGTCTCCCCTCTTTGCCCTCCGGCATGCGTGTCCCACAACCTTCGTCGCCCAGCATTTTGTCACTGGGCTTGATTTGTTTTGTCAGCGTTTGGCGATAACGATGTAAATGCTTAGATATGATTCTTGGAATGCAGGTAGCACCGTTTTGCCTGTGCAAAAAACAGCTGCTGCTTTCAGTTTAGCGTATAGATGACTCGTAACAGAAGTAAGGTCCACGTTTTATCGACTACAAGTGAAAATGTGCCTTTCTTCACTCCCTGCTGACGGTCAGCTCTGTTATTGCCGCTGAATAGTGTCATGCGTGTCGAGGTATTAAAGGTATAAGTAAGGCTTAAAGCTAACATTCTGAGCCGGGGCTGGGGGGTCTGGGCTGAGCCAGGCCACGTGGGTCTCCACTCCGATGCCGATAGCAAAGAGATCCATAGTTTTTGGGTCACGGTGACAAGTTCTGTCCTTTCTTGAGGCATGGCAGGGTGTGTTTCTCATACGTAAACAGCCAGCATCCAGGTTATACAAAGCCTTTTGTTCTCATGTGTGCGATCTGAAGTAATATTTTTGTGTGTAGAGCTCATCAGAAGTCTGTCTCAGACGGGTGTCACACGCCCATCTGGTTGCTGTAGTGCTTGGATATAGTTTATCAGCTGTCTCAGAGCCCCGTTGAAGCATAGACAAGTCCCAGTATCGTCGTAATCAGTGACTGCTTGACTGACAACTTTACTCCTAGCTTTATAAGTGATTTCTGGGATGGGGGAAGTGGGCAGGAATGTGGTCTAACTGGTATTTCCCTTCCCCAGAATTAAACAAAACTCTTTTTTTTTTTTTGCCCAGAATGATGGACAATTTATCTAAAAATTTACCCTCTTTCAGAATTTCCCATTTCTTTGTTAGCGCTCCCGGAAGAAAGTGAAGAGGGCGGGTATGTGTGTCCGCACAGGCCTTTGCCACTCATGAAACATGAGCCTGAACTGGACTCTGGATCAGTATTATCTAACTGTACGCCCCTTATCCTCACAAAGGCGCGGCCTACAGCTTCACCTTCAGAAGAGCGACCTCCGTCCATCTCCGGGTCTCTCCTCTCACTTCCTAGCTTAGCTACCTGTTGCCCTTCACTGTGAGGCAGTGGCTGTGTCTTATACCGCACGTGTGCCCCATGCTCCAGTGCCCTTGGAGGGCCGGAAGGTGGCCCTTCAGCCCGGTCACGCGCTGCTCGGAGGCTGTATCCACTTCTGACTGTTTGCACTAATTGGTCTCCAACTGTTTAGTTATTCATCTGTTGGCAACATAGTGGAATGTGAGATATTTTGTAATACAATTAAAAATGGCCGCTCCGTGGCTGTTTCTGTCTGTTCTGGGCTGTTTTTCCGGCTGCTTGTAAGTCAATGATTGTCTGTTCAGAGAACAGACACATACATTTAGTCAAAACTCTGGTTTATCATGAATTTTTGTCCAGGCACTGGCAGAGGAATGTGTCTGTGTGTGTGTGTCTGTGTGTGTGTGTCTGTGTGTGTGTGTGTCTGTGTGTGTGTGTGTCTGTGTCTGTGTCTGTGTCTGTGTGTGTCTGTGTGTCTGTGTGTGTGTGTCTGTGTGTGTGTGTGTGTACGTTTCTGTGTCTGTGTGTGTGTGTGTCTGTGTGTGTGTGTCTGTGTCTGTGTGTGTGTGTCTGTGTATGTTTCTGTGTCTGTGTGTGTTTCTGTGTCTGTGTGTGTGTGTCTGTGTGTGTCTGTGTCTGTGTGTGTGTGTCTGTGTGTGTGTCTGTGTACGTTTCTGTGTCTGTGTGTGTGTGTGTCTGTGTATGTTTCTGTGTCTGTGTGTGTGTGTGTCTGTGTGTGTGTCTGTGTACGTTTCTGTGTCTGTGTATGTTTCTGTGTCTGTGTGTGTGTGTCTGTGTCTGTGTGTGTGTGTCTGTGTGTGTGTGTCTGTGTGTGTGTGTCTGTTTTGCCGCCTTTTCCTCTGGGTTTTATAGCTTTGCTGAAATTCAGACCACAGTTGAGGCTGAATCTATCTCCAGCTGTTTCCATGTCATTAAGGAGTGTGATGCGCCTTCATCCCCATTAGAAAGGTGTGCTGCCCCTCTGCACCAACCCCGCCAATAGCTGTCACCATACAGCTCTGTTATCCCGCCTGCTCACAGCTTTCATTGGTCGTGTGTAAGTGATCGACAGCTATTGGCTCTGGGGGTCTCCCAATCATCTCTTTGGTTGCTTGTACGTGTGCGTGTGTGTTTTCTTCTTTGCTTTTCCCTGGGGCTCCGTCAGCGGATACAGCTGCCTGCTCCCCCTGCCGGCTGCACTCACAGGAAGCTGTCAGAGTCCCCCCCCCCCCATCAGCCGCTTAGCTTTGCGTGTCAGGAGTACATGCTGCACGTCCGTTTGGCTGCTTGGGGTGGGAACTGTGCCTCATTGCTGGGGAAGTGGGGGAGATGGGCACTGTCCTTTGGTCCTGCCCTTGACCGTTGAGTGCCTGAAAATGGGCTTCTTTCATTGGCCGCCCATGTTCATTGAGTGCCCGGAAATGGGCCTCTCTCATTGGCTGCTCGTGTTCGTTGAGCGCCTGGAAATGGGCCTCTCTCATTGGCTGCTCGTGTCCGTTGAGCACCTGGGATTGGGCCTCTCTCATTGGCTGCTTGTGTCTGTTGAGCGCCTGGGATTGGGCCTCTCTCATTGGCTGCTCGTGTCTGTTGAGCGCCTGGAATTGGGCCTCTCTCATTGGCTGCTCGTGTCTGTTGAGCGCCTGGAATTGGGCCTCTCTCATTGGCTGCTCGTGTCTCTCTCAGTTGTCTTTTAGCGTGGATCCTCACCCTTGACTCACCTTGACGAAGAAAAATAATAGTCGTGCTCTGCAGCCATTTTATAAAACGGAAGGCAAATCAACTGAGGGGAGGAAAGACATTAAAGAAGGCCTGTGGTGGAGCCCAAAGCAGGTGAAAGAGGAGCGCAGTGGGGAAGCCCCAGGTTCGAATCAAGGTTTCCTTAGGAGAGGTTCACAATTGCGGTTTGTACGCTCGTGAAAATGTTGACAGTTGTGAACCACCCCTTACAGATGATGCACGGTTTTCATGTCACCAGCCAAGAAGGGGGGAGGAGTGATCACATGACCCCTAAGTAAACAGTCCGCGGATGACGGAGCCTCGCCTGGGTTCTGCTGCCGCTCTTCCGCCCCAGGCCCGCGGTCGCCCTGCCCTCGGGCTCCCAGCCCTGACCGCACGGGACGTTTGGGCCCGACCTCGCCGTGTCTCCTCCTGCCTGGGCGAGGCCATGCCGCGCTCCCACGGGGCACCTCCCTCAGGTCACTGGAGGAGTGCCACTTGCATGCCACTTCACTGACACGCCTGGCAGAAATGGCCTAAGCTGTACATAGCTGTGTCTCTGCAGCACAAGATGGCAGCCGCTGCAAAAATGTTTTAATATTTATTTCCTCTATATAAAACTCATATTCAGACGTTAGATATTTCATTTAAAAATCACTTTTTTTTCCAGTGTTTTCTTTTCTCCTTTTCTGGCTGTTGTCTCCTTATTCTACATGGCAAGACTCTTCCTTTAATCCTCCCTCCCTCCCTCTCCCTCTCTCTCTCTCTCTCTCTCTCTCTCTCTCTCTCTCTACATCCCTCCCTCCGTCCGCCTTTTTCCTGTCCCTCCATATCTGTCATTCTTTCCTATCTTCCATCACAGTCAGACACTGACTGACTTGGCCTGGGAGGTGTGGGTTGGCTCTGGTCCCTCAGCCTCCCCCTCATCCTCCTCGACAGCCTCCATCGCTCCATCACCCTCTTTCCCTCCACTCTGTCACTCTGCTGTCACTCTGCTGTCACTCTGCTGTCACTCTGGCTTCTGCGGATTGGCCGCCGCCCCCATACTGTGCTCTTTGTGCTTGACAGCAGCCCCTTGTCTGCAGATCTGTGCCCCTCCCATTACTGAAATCCACAGCTGTCAATCACAGGGTTTAGCCCAATGGGACGTGAGTAACAAGCCATGCGGCGATGTGACAGGCCGTGATAATCTTGAACACCGATAGTTAATGATTAGTGTGCTAAGGGCTCATTGAGAGGAATTTTATTTCAACAGCCAATAAAAAACTTCCTGTTAATTCCTCCTTGTGTGGAGGCGCTGGACTGCTCAGCTCCTTCAGCACTTTGAGTAGCTTAGTGCAGCCATGGGCACGACTGTGGCGGTCAGGGGCGGCGCTTCACGTGCCTGTGTTTGTGTGTCTGCGTGTGCGTGTGCCCGTGCATGTGTGTGTGTGCCCGTGCATGTGTGTGTGTGCCCGTGCATGTGTGTGTTTGTGTCCGTGCCCGTGCGTGTGTGCCCGTGCGTGTGTGCGCGCGTCTGCGTGTGTGTGTGCCCGTGCGTCTGCGTGTGTGTGTCTGCGTGTGTGCGTCTGCGTGTGTGCCTGCGCACATGTGCGTGTGTGTTTGCGTGTGTGCCTGCGTGTGTGTGCCTGTGTGCATCTGCGTGTGTGCGTCTGTGTGTGTGCGCGTGTGTGTGTGTCTGCGTCTGCGTGTGTGTGCCTGTGCGCCTGTGTGTGTGTGTCTGCGTGTGTGCGTCTGTGTGTGTGCCTGCGCACGTGTGTGTGTGTGTGTGTGTGTGTGTGTGCGTGCGAAGAGCACAAGGCCACGCTCCTTATGTGTTACCAGACGTGTGTTTAAAGACCCTCCCTCGGACCGGGATCCTGCAGGAATTTCACGCTGTGAGCTCCCCCCCCAGGCTGGGTTTGCGCTGCGTCAGCTGCTTCCTGTGGCCGCTCCTTTGTTTGCTGTCTGCCTGGGTGTCTGCGTGCCTGCGTGACTGCACGCCCTGCTGCACAGTGTTCCTGTTCTGTATAGTGTAGGTATTCCCGTAGAGGCTACGCAGTCACCCCTATAAACACACTCACTGCGTAACACACCTGCCCGTCGCCGGCTGACTGACGCTCCTCCCATCTTAACCGGAGGTGTCTCACACTCCGCATCTCATTCACCTTTCATGTGGCTTTTGTGTGAAGCGACACACCAGGCAGGTAGCAGACGGGATATATACGCACTGTAGGATCTGAAAAGCTGTTCAGGTTACATCTCCGAGAACGAAGCAGCCAATCGTGTGAAGGGGGGGGGGGCAGCACCACGCTTGGGAGAATATCTGGTGCGAGATGCAGTGGAGGAATTGGAGGAGGTGTTTGCCCACGGACCGAGGAGGTCCCGATGAGGAGCTCGGGGGAGGTGCTGCTGCTCCTGTCAGCCGATAAATCGGCAGTAACCAGGCGGCGAGACACTGGCCCGCTTGCTCTCCTTTTCCATCAGATTTGGGGCCATTTGCTTTGGGCAGTGCAGCTCAAGGCAGCCTGGCCATCCTGGGGGGGTCTGGAGCCTTGATCTGCTTTCGGTTTCCCTGCAATGATGCCTCCGGGCCACAGAGGGGCGTTCCTGTGGCCTGGGCGTGTATCTGTCTGGCCGTGTCACTGCAGTGAGTGTGCACTGGTGAGGAAGAGCAGCAGGAAAGAGTGAGTCACTGAGGTCGGCTGGATCCCAAACACACTCTATCCCTGTCACTGTCGTGAAGGAAATGTCAAAATGTGCTCATTTCCTGAATGTTTAAGAAGAAAAAAGAAAAAAAAACAGTGGGAGGGACCAAGGAGCAGTTGGGTGACTGACAGCTGGCCTGACCTGCCCTATAGGACGAGGCAGCGGAGCATGGCCGTCATTGGGCCCCGCCCCACTCTGCAGCCTGACCTTTCCTTATAAAGGCATCTTGGTATTAATATCCCTGGGCGGGGCTTCTCTGAGGGGGCGGGGCTCAGCCGTGGCAGAGCAGAGCTGTGCTTCCCCCTGGTGCTGCTGGTAGGGCCTCTGGGTTTCTGTTTCGCGTGTCCTCGCTGCCTGCAGGTCTCAGCTTGTCCCGAGTTCTCAACCCTGCCTGTCTAGTGTCTCCCCCCCCAGTCACACGGCATCTGCCCTCCCTCACCACCAGGTGACAGCTGACACCGGCCACGTCCTTGGGGGCGGAGCCTCTCTCCTCCTCCCCGTTCCCCGCCAGCTGAGCCCCCCCCCTCCGCGGCCCTCGCATTCTTCAGGCCTGACATCACCGCCGTCTCGCACACCCCTCCTCCCGTGGCTTTGCCTCGTCCCCCCGTCGTTTCCCACACTTTCTCAGCCTTTCCCGCCGTCTTCCTCTCCTCCGTCCTCACGTTCCTCCTTCCCTCTTTCACGCTTCGCGAGCTGCTTCCTGGCTCCTTTCGTTCACTAAGGAGCGTTTTGTTTAGCGACCAGAGGAGATCACTTCGGAATCTGGCTAAATGACGCACGTATTTACATCTCTCGACACCGACGTCTTGAAGCCAGAGAGCGCCCCCTGTTGAGGGGGCGGTAGTCACACAGTGCCTCCCTAGTTGCCTTTTCTCAGTGTAACTGGGGGCTGGACACTGGGGGCCCCTCCCCTGGCCCCTGGCCCCCGCAGATGCGTCCAGCACAGCTCCCAGCAGCTCTATGAGAGCCGGCTGATCCCTGGACCTCTGGGAGGGATCGCAGCTGGGACGGTTCGAGGCCGACTGCCACACCGCAGAATGCCGCCCCCCAGGAATAGCTCAGCCCCAACGTTTATAAATAGCTCACTGGGGGGGGGCGGCGGTATCAGGGCTCAAGTGAACTATGTATATAGAAGCACTGAAGGCAGCTGCTTCTCATGTGTTTCATGTGTTCGGAGTCTTGCTCTCCGCTGCTAATTAAAAGGCGTTTCCTGGCATCAGAGCTGCAGAAATCCCTGGCGGGGGGGGGGGGGGAGGTTTTCCTTGGAAAGCTGCACTGAGGTGTAGAACCTCGCTCTGTCCTTCGTCTCTGCTCCCTTCTGGGCGGCGAGACAGACGCCCGCGGGCTCTCCATGCGCCTCGGACTCTCTGGGACCCGAGTCGCCTTGACGACGGCCCGTGACTCCTCTTCACCTCCCTGTGACGCTTGGTGGCGTGTGCGTCTGTGTTACAGGAGGCTTGGGGCTCGAAGGCAGGCGAACGAAACGACGGAGTGGCAGAGACGTGTTGGGCGAATGGGAAGGGGCGGGGGGGCGATGACAGAACAGTTTCGGGTCACATGTTTCCATCTCGAACTTCCCAAGGGCCACCAGCCAATCACGCGGCAGCATTTCTGTCAGCTGGCTTTCCTCCCGAAGCAGCGACATATCGGTGAGGATTTTTCTGAGTGTGATTTCCTGGCAGCCAATAGGGCAGCACTGGCACTGAAGCCAAGGTGTGTCTGCTGTGGGGGGGGAGGTTATAATCCACATGGTTCTTTGTAAACGCCAAGCCGTTGTCTCATTCATAAGCCTTTTTGTCTGTGTGTTTGTGTGTGTGTGTGTGTCTCTGTCTGTGTCTGTCTGTCTCTGTCCGTGTGTATATATAATATAATACACACATACCGCCTCTGCCTCTCTCAGGGTGGTTAACAGCACTTGTATAAGTCTGTGACACATCTTGCCTATTGGGCCTCCACAGACTGACTTTGTGTCTCTGGTTGCCGCGGTGATGGTCTCACTCGCAGGCAGAGAGTATCTGTCTTTACTGGCCTGCTGACATGGGGGATTGAGAGCCAGTGGAAGCCCCAAGGCGGGTATGCGGAAGGGCGCCCCGGGCAGCCGCTGTTTCCGTGGCATCTGGGTGGCGCCACATGGGCAACTTTTCAGTGCGAGCAGTGAAGGCTGGGCTGGCGCTGGCTAATCGCACCGGGGGAGAAGATCTGGAACATCTAACACATGCTGATGGTTGGGAGGGATCGGAGATGGAGGCCTGAACTGAGGCAGAAATGTTGTAAATGGCCAAGCCTCCCCCTCAAAGGCTGTGATGGACCCGTCTCTGCCATGCTCTGCTTATCAGTGCCGGGGTTCTGGGGGGTGGGGGGGGGCACTGCTCACATTCCTACAGACCTGGGAATCCGCGCAGAGGATCAAAGACGTTCAGCTGCTGTCACACGGTACTGCTTTTAAAAGCTGGAAATCAGTGACCGCAGTGGAAAATACTGGCTTTTCTACTTATGAAAGCGACACTCAGATTCCACAGTCATTTGCTTTGTGTCACCACTAGAGGGCAGTACGCCTGCCCTAACACCCAGTGACCTTCACCTGTGGTCTACCTGCAGTGCACATGGTTATGGAGCAAGGGGGCGGAGATCTGGGAAGAGTGCCAGCCATGTTTATCAAATATTTATTGCCAACCCCCCCACCACCCAGGAGAAGTCTCTGTTCTTCAGTTCGGTTTCCGCTCCAGTGACTCGACGCTGCAGTTATTTCGGTGGCTTCATCGCAGCTGACAGCAACAAGTACAGAGAGTACCAGAACCGTCCTGATAATGAGCAGGATCGGGCTGTGACCCTTATCAAGTCGGTGGCAGATTCTGGGGGGGGGCGGGGGCGAGGAATCTCACTGCAGCGTGACTTCAGCCCAGCCTGCTAATCTGAGGCGAGAAATTAAAGTAGCAAAATGTTTCATTTTCAGACAGAAATTGAAACGTAAAACTGTATAGAATATTGAGGGGGCTGGTTGGGAACTTGACAGTGCTGGAATGGGGGGGGCGCGGGCCCCGCCCCCCCGCGGCGGGCGAGGGGGGGGGGGGGG
>JABFDZ020000040.1:3513113-3524214 GCA_019775955.2 Pollimyrus isidori | reverse complement strand
TAAAGAGGGAATCATCGACTTCACTCCAGGCTCTGAGCTGCTCATCGCTAAAGCCAAGAATGGACATCTGTCTGTGGTGAGTCACAAACCCACAACCTTCCCCTCTTAGTATGCGAAATAATAAAGGGCCACCATTCATATCAAGTAGCCCTAGGCTTAAAATATTAAATGTTTTTGTTTTAAAGATAGATAAATGAATAAATAAACGGACTCCCTTTCAGACGGCCCCTCGACTCAACTCAAGATGATGCGGAAGAACCACAGAATAAGTGACCTGCTAAGACATTGGATCATATTTGTAAACATTGTCTTCATTTCACCAATCAGATGACTGCACATGGCCCTGCTTCAGCCAATCAGATCACAGTTAAGGCCTATGCATGGAAAAAAAACCCCATTAAAGGCCTATGTATCTGGAAATTCCCATTAAACTAAACACTAATTGTTTTTTTTTTTTTTTGTTTTTACATTAACATTATTGTTCCTCAGTAATACTACTATTATGAGTTGTGCTCAAAAGGAGAACTGGTTAGATGTTAGTCCGCACTGTGGAGGGATAGCGTTGCTGAAACAGGAAGGTGAGATTTCACGGTGACTTCAATCGTGCCGCTGAAATGGGGGCTTATATGTTTCAGGCGCTGTGTGACTTTGTCCTTACATGGCTGCTTCTCTGCAGCGAACCTTCAGTCACTTTGCTTTTCAGTCACGCCAGGGGCCAGTTCCACAAAGCAGGGTTTCTCGCTTAGCTGGATAACTTGTTGGATTTAAGGTAGTCTGGGGTAAATGTAACTGAACGAAGATAAAGTTAATTTAGCCCAGACTACCTTAAATCTGACAACTTATCCGGCTAAGCAAGAAATCCTACTTCCTGAAACAGGCCCCTGGTTGCTTCTATCTCACTGCCAGATTTTGCCCGCTACTGAAATGCTGAAAGGTGGCTGGCGGATCCTAGGTCACAGCAACAGTACATTGGATATTTTACGCACGTCTTTTTCTTTTTCCCTCCCAAACACGAGGTGCCTTCGTGAGTTTTGTTGCTGGAATGTAGTCCGTACATGTTAATTGTATGGAGACACTCACTCAGCTTGTCTGCACACCAAATTATCAATATCAAAGCTTTAAGATGTTTTTATATACAGTGTTTTCCTTTTTCCCCCTGATATTGCCTGTCTGTCGTTCACTGACCCCCCCCCCCACTGCACTCAGGGGGCTGTTCAGGCTGTCTAAGCCTTGTGTTGACATGGTAACTAACAATACAAAGGGGGTGTCTGAGAGAGATTACTTAATATCTCAGAAATTGCTATTTGTTACACTGACTTGTTGGTGTTCTAGCCAAAATGATTCCTTACTGTGTTTTTTTCCTTTTGATACTTATCACAAAACACACAGACTGAACTGGGATGATTTAGCATAGATACAGAGATGTTTTATTTTCATTGGTCCCTCACACAAATTGTACGTTAGAGTTTTGGGTTTTTAAGTGAGTGTAGTGGTGACATTTTACTCAATTGTTCTTGGAATACTGTCATTTTCAAAGACGTTTCAGAAATCATTTTAATATATATTCTTCCCCACAATATCTTTTTCCCCTCATGTTGTGAACCCAAAAACTACACTAAATGTTTTGTTCATGTTGTTGTAGTAGACATTAAATGTTCACTAGGTGTGTTTCATAGAATCTAAGAATTCACTTCAGGTAAATTCCAAATGTTTAATAAAAGGTGCAAATGGGCTACATTTTCCACGGCAAGGTTGAGGAGGTTAAATGCTTATGTTAAGCCACAGACGAATTTCACACTGTGTATATGTAAACTCTCTCTACTATTCCTCTACGTAGTACTTAATATGGAGGCTACATCAACCATGACTTTTTGTCCAGATGTTTTTATAACGTGTCACGCCCCTGCTTTTGAATAGTACTCTCTCATTGACTGTAATTAGCTCCTCCGTCTTTTTGCCCTTTCCATGATTGGCGGAGCCGTTTCTCTTTCATTCTGTCCGTGTTCCCACCCCGCTACCCTTCACCACCTCGCCCCTTGGTTCCTTACATGTGACCTACCGAAGGTCGAGAGAGACGGAGGGAGAGCCCGGAAGGTTGGGAGTTGAGGCCGGTCTCCCCGGTGCGCTAACGCAGGGATGATGCTAGCCAAAGAAACTGTGTGCAGTACACGGACACGCGTATATGCCTAGCATAAGGCATTGTTTTTTTAAAAACACAAAATCTTTCTAACGTGCCTTGTATTTCAATGTAAATGAAAACTCATTTTTATTGAATATCTTTTCCAAGATGCATCTCAGCGTGTTTTGTTCTAGTTTTCCATGTAATATATCTGCTGCTTTTCTACTATTTTACTGTCGCCCGCTACGGCAGAGGAACACCTATGGTTGTAATATGAACAGAAATGCGTATAACCTGCAGATTCTTTCCATACGTTACACGTCCACGTGTCCGCTCTCTTCTCCGTATGCACTATAGACCTACTAAAAGGTCTTGCATAATTTGTATTCGTTCGTGAGATATTATATAGCCGTATACATGCTATTGTGTATAATCAAATGACACCCAGGGATAGAAAAGAGAAAATCTGTTCAAAGTTTCAAAATAAAAGCGGTGACATGATTAATGAATGTGTGGTTTCGTGGATGTAAATTAATAATCGCATGCCGTGGTCGTCAACCTGATTTTACTTCCTGATGTGACAATCTAGGTAAATCGCATTTATATTCCCTGTTTAGTAAGAAGCGCTCAAATACTGTTTTTACATATATCAAGTTCTATGAAAATTGTTTGGCAAGGCCAAACTGTAATGCATGTAATATATAAAATCCAGAAGGATAGTTTTCTATCTTTGGAATTGTGGGTCCTGAAATGTAGCGATTAATATTTGTTGTCAAAAATCCTATATGGATTCCTGGAGTATATAACTAGTACCCTTAAGTACGGGACAGCTAGGCTATATGGAATACGGTAAACAAAGTGCATCACTCTGAATATGCAACTGTAAATTTATGTAAGCTATGTAAAATATGCGTTTGTTCTACAGAAAACGTGTCGCTTGTTGAATGGTTTTGTAAGTTATAACTGTAATTTTAGACTAGTGACAACGCTACGCACGTAGAAGTCTGCTTGCTACCATGTTTACCTGTCATGTTTCATGTGTATTTCATTAATATTTCATATGAGTCATCGTGTCCTTTAATGCGTATTTCAGGTGACGCTGCAATCGCGATATGTATCTCACGTCATTTGAGATTTTGGGGTCTGTCGCCGACGTTAGTGGGACAGCGCTGCGTGCCGCGAAATTGAAAGTATCCCTCCCTATAACCTGAGCCGTACGCCTTTATTGTCCAGATAGTTAAATTGCCAGTGTTTCTAAGTAAAATTTGAGCTGCTCCCGACTTAAATTATTTTCACTGCAGAAAGCTAAACAGAAGTTTAACTAAATTTTATTATATTTTAAGGAAGTGGAAGTCAATGACTTTTTAAGTCCATAACTGGGTAAGTAGTATACTCGACGACTTCGACCCGTGCTAACATAGCTTGTTTCAATCTTATAATAACAGTTAAATTGTTTCAAAGTTACTTTATGGCTACGTGAAGAAGATCGCGTTTATTTGTCCACGTGTATTTAATTTCATTGTTATACTCGGCGAATACCAGCTTCAATTTTTGAAAAGTTTGTGTTACTGTTTCCGTTTAGTTTTTTTGCATTGGTTATATACATTGGCATCTGAGATATGCTTTAGGGTAGGGTGGCGGACCTAAAATGCCGGAAACGTACCGAATTTCGTTCTGTATTAAAGTGACATTTGCTTTCTACAGTCAGAATACTTGTCTCTATTTGCGTTGCTTTGACGCCTGTCTTTGCGTCCTTCCCTGGATGCCCTATATGGTCACCATCGCTTTGGGGCTCCTTTGTAGCCAGTCAAGGAGATAATAAGTATATGATTACATCTATATACCTATATAGATTATACATTAATGTTGTACTTTAATGAGTGTTGACTTTGCGAGTTCGTCGGTATGCGAACAGCTGTTGACTCTCACAAAGTAATATAGTGTTTGATACACGGGTCCTATCGTTTAGAAAAAAATACATTAACCAGGAAACACCCGAACCTAGATTCTTCTACTTTGGTCATGTGATCATCTGACGTCGTGTGTCTGCCGTAACCTCGGAATTTCCCGGACACATACATACACACCCACTTTAAACCAAATATATTGATACTGTACTTAATTGGCGTATAGGTACCACCATCAAAAATAAGGTTTGCACAGTTTCTTTATAACGCTACCGCGTGAAAATTTATCTCGCCATAACAAAGATGATTTCTCGCTTTAACGTGTAAAACATGAAACAATGGGAAATTTCGCTGCCTTTAAGAGGTGTGACTGATTTTTTTTTCTTTTGTACAGCCCCAAGCTTTTCAAGATACTCATTCATGGACGATAGCCTACCATATGCTCAAAAAACAGCAGACTTTCACCATGTCTCATCTCCAGCGTGAAGTAGAACTTTATCAAACCATATAAACGAGTCGTTATCTCCACTTTTGCGTCTCTTTGCAACGGAATATTTGGATTATAGTGAGAAACGTTTTTTTTTTTTATCTAAGTCATTTGGATTCTCGCAAATTTATCTCGTAATTTTAACAAGGTTTCGTATCTTATTATAACAAATAACTGGGCAAATTTTAATTTAATTATGGTGTCGCTGTCGTACCGGTAAGTCTGAGAAAATTTGTTAGGTAATGTTTACATGCGGTTTGGTTTTAAGAATGTTGGTGAAGGCGGTGATTGTCCCCATTGGTTCTGCTATGTGCTTTATAAACCCTTAAGCAATGTGTCTTCTTCCCAGACATGGCGACGCAGGTGGGAGGAGGAGAACCCCGGATCCTAAGGCTGCCACCCTGCCGTGGGATTAGGGCGAAGATGAGGATGGACTTGATTTGAACTGCGAGACGGCTTCTGTCTTGACCAAAAGCAAAGAATACAAGCAGTCCTGTAACACCAGTGATGTACTCAGCAAAGAGGCACTGCACTCTGAAGCTTAATCTTGCGTGATGTGTGTGCTGATGCAGTGTTTTAGGAGAAGAATTGTAAGAATTTGATAAAAGTCTGGACTACGAGTGGGAGTTTGAAATAATCTCGAGGGGGGGTGATCATACTCATAAAACTTCCTTTGGCCGTTATTGCACATTGTGATTCTCGTGGAGCATCAAGCTGCCAGCTTTGCATGTAACCGGAGTAGTTTAAGCTGAGGACGGTCCTGAGGGCGACGTGAGGTGGTCTGCGTTGGGGACTGCACCGCACTCACGAGCCCCCACCCTGCCGCCTCCACGATGGCCCTGGGGCCCAGCTGTACGGAGCTGCAGAGGCGGCGTGTGGAGCTGGTGGAGGGGTGGAGCTGCCACGTGGCCCTCCTCCTGAACCTCCTGTACCAGATGGGGGCCCTAACTGAGGAGGACGTGGACTCGGTGCGGGGCAGCGGCTGCCGGAGCGAGCGGGAGAGCATGAGGAGGCTGCTGGACGTGCTGCACGGGCGGGGAGAGGAGGCCTGCCGCGCGTTCCAGCATGCACTGCAGCAGATGCCCGTGGGCTCTCAGCCGGCACCCAGTGACGGCAATCGCGGTACCTTCCCTGAGCTGCAGGGGGCGATGAAGAGGCATAAGGAGATCCTGGCACGGGAGCACAGCCCCAGGGACTACCTCCGCATCCGAGGAAGGGCGGCAGCAGACGGCAGCGACTGCACTTTCATCGAGACCACCCTCTTGCAGTCTGCGGGCTTCCTGGTGCCACCGCGGTACCAGCATGAGGCGGCAGACTCCGCCGACGCCTTCCGCAAGGGGGAGGAGCCTCACGGGACCCGGGGTGCCACCTGCGGCTTCTCCACGCTCTGTCGGACTTTGCTCTTCGGCAGGGACGACGGGGTCATTTTCGTGTGCGGAGTAGCCGGCAGCGGCAAGACGACGTTGGTGAGGCGCCTGGTGCACGAGTGGCTGGTCAGTGAGGAGACCCAGAAGGTCATCATCTCGCTGTCCTTCCGGGAGCTGAACCTGCTCAGCGAGCCGCAGAGTTTACAGCATCGCCTCGGTGTTCACTACAGCCACCTCCGGCCGGTGCTCCCACACATCCTTACCTCCGAACCTTCTAAGATTCTTCTCATCTTGGACGGGCTTGACGAGTTCAGGTTCCCTCTGGACTTCGATCGGACTCCCAAGTGCTCGGACCCTGAGCTGGCACAGACCACGGGCAGTATGGTGGTGAACCTGATCAAGGGGAACCTCCTGCCAGGCTGCTCTCTGCTCCTGACCTCGCGGCCTCACGCCGTCACCAAGGTGCCTCTCCAGTTGGTGTCGCTCTTCTACACCGTCTTGGGTTTCTCACCAGAGCAGCAGCACCAGTACTTCTCGCGAACCTGCCAGACCTCCGAGGCTGCGGATATGGTCCAGTGCTATGTCTCCTCCCACAAGCCCCTCCTCCGCATGTGCCACATCCCCGCCTTCTGCTGGATCGTAGCCACCGCCTTGCAAGACTTCAGCAACGCGCAGGAGACCCTCCAGCGGGAGTCGGTCGCCTTGAAGACTCCCGCGGTCGGTCTGCCCCCGGCTCCAGGAAAGCCCACCACCGTCACTGAGATCTATTGCTGCTTCCTGAAGGCCATCGTGGTGTTCCACACCGAGGGCAGGGAGGCGAACCTAGGGGTGAACCGCCTTCAGGAGGCCCCGCAGGTGATGCAGGGCATGCGCCCCCTGCTGCGGGAGCTGGGGGGCCTGGCCTTCCGCGGCCTGCTGGAGAGACGCTTCTTATTCGACAGCTCGGACCTGGGGTCCCTGGCGCTGGGCTGCTGTGAGCTGTCTCGGGCCTTCCTGGTGGAGACGCTGCAGGAAGACCGCGCCGCCCTCGTCTGTGAGAGGAGCTTCCACTTCCTCCACACCAGCCTGCAGGAGTTCCTGGCCGCGGTCTATTACGTGGAGCAGTCCCTCTCGGGGAGGGACCCCTTCTCCGGTGGTAAACCGGGCCTCCTGGAGGTCATGCGTGAGGCCCTGGAGACCGCCAGGTACCGGCTGGTAGGGCGAAGCTACCAGAGGCACATCAAGAAGGCTTTCTGCTGGAGTGAGAGCCACCAATCCGGACACCTGGACCTCTTCTGCAGGTAGGAACTTCTCAGCTGTTCGGCCAGAGTGTAAAGACCAGCCGGAGTCACTTCTCTGTCGTG
This sequence comes from Pollimyrus isidori, assembly GCA_019775955.2. Lineage (NCBI taxonomy): Eukaryota > Metazoa > Chordata > Actinopteri > Osteoglossiformes > Mormyridae > Pollimyrus > Pollimyrus isidori. The sequence goes on along the minus strand of JABFDZ020000040.1, from coordinate 3,516,991 downwards.
AAATGTCACCTTTAAATACTTATTTTATTCATGAACAGAAAGGACTCTTTGCCAACCATGCCTTCTCATTATTTCTTTAAAACATCGCACAGAAATTATCCACTGAAATGCAATGATTACGTGATCCACGATTTTTCTGTAGAAGCCTACACAAACCCCCCACAAGAATGTTTCCGAAATAAGGCTTTAAACCAAAGTCTGTGGTGAAATCCCACAATCAGTGGCTGAAACCCACCGTGGGAATGAGTGAGGTAACGCTCAGCTCAGGGGTCTTTATCCTTTAATGAAGATAGCCATTTACTTTTCTGTGTCTTCATTTAACATAACACTCACCTTTTATGGGATGGTGCAGTGGTTAACACTGAAGCCTCACACCCATGTGACCAGGGTTCGAGTCCCCACCATGGCTCCCCGTGTGTGGAGTTGGCATGGTCTCCCGTGCCAGTGTGGGATTTCCTCCAGCTACCTCCGCTTTCCCCCGCAGTCCAGAAACACGCTGAGGTTAGTTAGAGCTGCCAAGTTGGCCGTAGGTGTGAGAGAACAGGGCGTGTCTTCACCTGTAGCCTCCGGGGTAGGAGCCGTACCCCTGAACAGAGCGAGTAATCCTAGAAAATGGCTGGATTAACTACTCTGACTGATTATGTCTAACCCGGGTCAGTGTTCAGATTTTACCTGCAGATTGCCCGTGTTAATCCCCCCCCAGGTTCCTCTCCGGTCTCTTGGTTCCCAGCACCCGGCAGATTTTAGAGGGGCTCTTCCCCCAGGAGCCCCGGAGGCTGCTGTCCGTCCCGGCCTGCCGAGGGGCCGCCGCCGCGCCCCCCGCCTCCGCCCCGCCCTTCTGCCTGAAGCTGCTCCGTTCCCAGCTGCGGCGGCAGGAGCTGCTCCCCGAGCGGCAGGTTAACGCCTGTCACTGCCTGTATGAGGCACTGGACCCGGGGCTGCCCCGGCGCCTGGAGCGCTGGCTGGGGCTGCTGGCGCAGCAGGGAGGGCCGGCCCTGGAGAGGCAGCAGCAGGACTGGAGCGAGCTGGCCTTCCTGCTGGAGCTGAGCCCCGCCTTGCAGGACCTGAACCTCGAGGCACAGGAGCTGCGTGCAGACGGCCTCCGCAGGCTGCTGCCTGTGCTGCACCTCTTCCGCACCCTCAGGTGAAAGAGCTCCACTTCACTTATGTCAAGTCAGTTTGCGGACAGACCTTAGGTGCCAGTTTGGATTAGTGGTGTGGACTTTGCTTCCCGTGGCTCACTGTGCTTTAGTACTCCTGACTCCTGGCCTGACTCCTGGCCTGACACCTGGCCTGACTCCTGACCTGACTCCTGACCTGACTCCTGGCCTGGCACCTGGCCTGACTCCTGACATGACTCCTGGCCTGACTCCTGACCTGACTCCTGGCCTGACTCCTGACATGATTCCTGGCCTGACTCCTGGCCTGACTCCTGACCTGACTCCTGACCTGGCTCCTGACATGACTCCTGGCCTGGCACCTGGCCTGACTCCTGACATGATTCCTGGCCTGACTCCTGACCTGACTCCTGGCCTGACTCCTGGCCTGACTCCTGACCTGACTTCTGGCCTGACTCCTGACATGACTCCTGGCCTGACTCCTGGCCTGACTCCTGGCCTGACTCCTGACATGATTCCTGGCCTGACTCCTGACCTGACTCCTGGCCTGACTCCTGACATGACTCCTGGCCTGACTTCTGGCCTGACTCCTGGCCTTTATTGCCGCAGGTTGGCACAGAATCCCCTGGGCGCGGAGGGGGCTGCCGTGCTGCGTCTTGCAATATCAAACCCAGACTGTCGCATTGAGAAGCTCTGGTGAGTAAAAACTTTACAGAAATGGCCAGTGGGAGGCTATTATGGTGTATGGCCTGACATCTTGGCTGGCGTAGATAACGCTGTGGTTTTCAGAGAGAGACACAAAGTCCCCTTGAGTAAAGTAAACCTATGTCTGTGTGTGTGTGTGTGTGTGTGTGCAGGCTGGTGGCCACAGGCCTAGGATGCAAGGGCGTGGAGATTCTGTCTGATGCATTGAAAGAGAACCGCACAGTGGTTGATCTGAGGTAAGCTCGCCCCCCGGCTCGGGCCGCCCTCAGGACTTTGGTTAATGTGCTCATGGCAGCTACACCAACTGCATCTGTCTTTGTTTCGCTAATTTAGCGACAGCGGCCGAGATCCCACCTTCCCCCACCCAAATCTGCTATGTTACCCTCATGCTAACAGCACGGCCTGCTCTCACCCTGACATGCGCCAAGAGCGACGTGTCCCCCACTGTCCTCCGTCCGATTGTACTAAGTTAGCACTGTGCTAACGGGGAGTGCTTGCCTCTTTCTGCGGTGTGCCATATGGCCAGGCTCCCTGAGAGGAGGGGTAGCGTCAGCGTGACTCCAAGGCCCCCAAGCGACAGGAATTGAGGGAGTTGAGGGAGGCGTAAAAACAATTTCCCCACGGGGATCAGTAAAGGGTTGATTATTATTATTATTTTATTATTATTCTTATTCTTTGCCGCTGCCTTGCAGGATGGCCATCAACGGCATCGGTGACGACGGCGCTGGGCACTTGGCTGAGCTGCTGCGGCACAATGACACGCTGAGGGACATCAGGTGAGGCGCACGGACGAGCTGGGGGGCTCTTACTGGGGGGCGCTGAGGAGAGGGGCGGCTTTGCCCCCCGCAGGAGGGTCACTGGCTGCTGCAGAGTCGGGTTTGAGGGCAGCACTCACCGGGTCTCTGTGGTCCCCAGGCTCCGTGACAATCACGTGACAGACGGGGGTGCGGAGCTCCTCATGGCCGCCCTGAAAGACAACCACACTCTGGAGTTCCTGTGGTGAGTTTCCGCACTGACCACCGGTGCAGACCCCGGAAATGCGGTGGTCTTTGGCTTCTCTGGCCCCCGTCAGCCAGCACCTGTGAAACGGCTCGACTTTTCTCTTGATTACTGGAGAGCTGAGCGCTGTTTTCCTTTCTACATCTGTGGAGGCTTCATCCACACGCTTCCTTCGCCTCAGGATTAAACAGAAATTGCCCAAAAAGACTAAATGTAGAAAAAAACCCTTTCAGGTTTTTGGTATTTAACCAGTTAAGGCAGAACCGAATGTATTTGATAACTGGTTGATATTATTGAAAATTCCATTTAACTACTATTTGATAGATTGATTACCCCCCTCCACACACACACACACACACACACACACACACACATATATATCTCATGTAGCCCGTACTCACCCCCAGAACCTGAACCTTAATCCACCACACTGTACTGTCCTATAATCTCTGTGTTCTCCTTTATTGACCTTCATTCACTAAGCTCATTGTTGTTAGACTTTCTGCTGTTACACCGGCTCCCTGTGACCTTTAGGATTGATGTTCATTCGCTGATTCTTTAATGTTTGCATGACCTTGCTGCATCCTGCCTCAGTGGCATGATTGTGAAGTAGTGCTGGATCTCTCAGTTCATCTAAGAGAGGTTCACTGATTGTTCATAAAACCCGGCTGAGGAGAGAGGGGGTAGTTCTTTCAAAACTAGGCTGAAAACATATCATTTCTACAATGAATATAATCATCTATAAGTTATTTGTTTATCCAATTATTATAAACAGTTTTATACATTTATTTTGGAGAATATGGGGATCAGTCTTCCAGAAAAGGTAGGGGCCCCCAATCGCCCGTGAAGTAGGGGCCCCCAGTCGCCGTGAGGTAGGGGCCCCCAGTCGCCCGTGAGGTAGGGCCCCCCAGACGCCCGTGGGGTAGGGACCCCCAGTCGTCCTTGAGGTAGGGGCCCCCAGTCGCCCGTGAGGTAGGGGCCCCCAGTCGTCCTTGAGGTAGGGGCCCCCAGTCGCCCGTGAGGTAGGGGCCCCCAGTCGTCCTTGAGGTAGGGGCC
>JABFDZ020000040.1:3459158-3471410 GCA_019775955.2 Pollimyrus isidori | reverse complement strand
CCCCCCCCCCCCCCCCCCCCCCCCCCCCCCCCCCCCCCCCCCCCCCCCCCCCCCCCCCCCCCCCCCCCCCGGGGGACAGCAGAGATGCTACTCGGAGCGTTTAAACGTCTCCATTGACGCTCTTTGGTTTCCTTTCCTTCTCTGTGTCTCTTAGCGCAGACGCACGGCACCAGCAGCACGACCTCCACGTTGACGTCTACAGGGTCCAGACCCCCCACCCCAAGTGCCCTTTTCATTTGTCCTTTTTTTTTTTTATGACCTCACCTCAGGGAATTTCCGCACAATCAAACTCTAACACTGACCAGGAAGAGACGTATGGCCATTAGTATCTGCACAGGTGCTTGTTCATCATTTGTTAATAACAGTTGCATTTATAGAGATTAATATCACTGAAATGTATTAATAGCACAAAGTGTGAACTGTTGGTAATTATTCATGTGTTGTATACAGAGTTTATTTTGGGTTAATTTTTAATGATCTCAGTTCTGTTCACCTGCCATCTATACTGCTGGTTACATGTTTACAAACCTCTCATATACATGAATACACACTCAGGTGTGCTTTGGGGTGACGGACATTCCGCTCCTTTAGCTCCTTCCCCCGGACCCGGACCCGGACCCGGACCCGGACTGTAATACTGGGATGCAAATCATGGGGTCAATATCAAACGACATTCACATTTTATACTCTTTAGCTTGTCGGGGGTGATCGTGTGTTCATCTTAAATTGTTTTACAGGTTTTGTGTGATTTTTAATGTCTGCTGCTGTATTGGACGTGTCGCGCCAAAGACTGAGCTGGATTGTAACCTGCACAGAAGTGCTGTAAATGTCCCCTTTGTGTGTATTTTAAGGTCCATTTTGTGGTACTTTTGCTATGACTGTTAAGTAAATTAAAATAAGGGGCAGCTTATGTGAGAGGCTTCCTCTCAGGTCTTTCTGGGATGCAGTAGGAAATACAGATGGCAGGTCTCCTTTCTGTGTTTGCCTGAGTTACGTTTTTTTGCCAACGGGATGTTTACACGTGACACTTGCTCAAATGAGGTTGTTGGTTGCTGTTAGCAATCCAAAAATTTCGCCAATGGGGCCTCCACCTGATTTGTGGTGTTTTCTATAGGAGACTCCGATCAAATACATATGCAAGTCAAAATCCTCTTCTCTCTGGCCTTCGATGAGTGCAGGGGGCTTGTGTATGGTATGATGCTTAGGCAGGCAGAAACACACAGGAGAAAAATGATGCATTTGGGGAGAATGCCCTGGCTTAACTGGAATATGAGGGGATATGGGCAGAATGATATGAAGCTCTTTTAAAAACTGGTGTAAGAACAGATGCAAAACGTGTCGGTCTTGTAATGTAATATTTTGTAAGGCCACAAGGTGGGGCTGCGGCGCAATGAAGAATCTGGTTCAGACAGAGAAGAAGAGCGCGGCGCAGCGGACAGGCGCGCGGAGGCTTATCGCTTGCAATAAACAGCATTTTGTTCATTCTTGCTGTCGTTTCTTGGATACTACAACGCTACAAAATGTACAAGTGAGTTTTCTCCAGTGGCTAAGAAGGATTTACAACTACTTTGTACGTTTTACTTCATTAATAATTAAAATTCTTATACATTTAATCATAGTTACTGATTGCTTTATTAAGCAATTGATTGCTCAAGATCCTGTAACCCTGCCCAAGATAATTATTAAGGTGCATAAAGTGAAAAAGCAGACAGGAGACGCATTTAATACTTACACAGTATTTACTGTCAGCGACGAAGCCTGCGCAGCTCTCCAGTAACATTCGTTGCAATGTCGCTTTAAGCGGTTGGGAGGCGCTCTTGCGCTGGCAGCGGGGTGTTTGCTGAAAGTCGCCGGGGGAAGGACGCTGTACCGAGGTAGGAAACGAATCGGCATTTGTCTCCATCATGTGAGGCAGCCGACTCCGCCAGACGGTCCGAACGGGAGAGGCGCACACAGTGCCGGGTAAGCGGAGGCCGGAAGCAGGGAGTGCTGCATACGCCTCTGTAAGCTCGGCTGCTCAAAAAGTTGTTAGCCTACAAGCCGGCGCCTTCACGGGATGTTATTGCCATTACTTATCGCGCATTGTGTTTCACGCCCCTTAAGGCTGGGTTGCTAAATAACGTCGGACACTTTAACTTTGTCGGCTACTGGATTATCGCAGTGTTACAGTCGAAACCATATATTGGTAGCTAGAGTGATGTGGGATCGCCGTGCCTCCATGCTGTATACTAATACTGAGACGCCGACTCATTTTTGAGCGGCTACTTTTGTCTTATTTTACTCCTCCATTACCTAAGACAGGTAACTCACTGACGCCATAATGCGTCTATTTTAAGAACTGACTGATGGGATCCTCCATCACGCAAAATGCATGGTTATGTCATCTGCGGAATGGAGGACTTTTATTTTGACGCCGCATGTCGGGGACTCGGGAGCGGTGCTCGGCTCGCAGCGTGTCAGCATCTTCGTCATTAATGTTTGTAAAACGTAGCAAAAAATGCATTTATTTGATTAGATACCTTAAAGCATGTAAAAAATTATGTTGGAGGCTGAAGACTCCTATAGGGAAATTCAGCTGACATTGGTTAAAAAACATCTCCAACGACCTGACCCTTTACAAACGTCTGACTCAGTTTTATTAACCGTATAGTTTGTATTGGTTTATATAAACGCCACCTGGAATTTCATAGTTGCGTACATGAAAATAAATGTTTTGTTTGTTGCTTAAACTTTTACTTCGTTGATGTAACAATAGGCTTAATCATATTTCCTGCCTCATGTGTCTGATCTCTACTGAAGACGAAACAGTGCCTTCGTTTCCCTTGTTTGCCTGCCTAAGTCTTAACCAACTCGGTTGTGAATGTCTGTGTCCTTGGTAAAGCGTTTTTGACAGGAATACCCTTGCAGAACATCTGTGTAAATTTGTACTGGAAAACCAGTAATGACGCTGCTTTTTATTTATGTACGTGGTTTATCAACCACGGCTGATTGCTGAGGGCAGGCTGTGAAGCCAGCTGTTATTTCGGCGTCCTGGCAGGTCAGAGAATGGAGGTGGGGTCCTCGGCAGGTCCCCTAAACTCCGCCAGCCTGGGGAAAAACGGCAGCAAAGGAAAGGTCGACTCTTTCAGGTAACTGTTGCTTTCCTTGTCACACTTTCCGCGTCTCTGCCTTTGCAGTGGGCGCGTGTTTGGCAGACCAAGGTGCTGAGGTAAACTGTAACTGTGCCAAACCTGTTGCTTAACACCAGGCCCTGTTGTAATACAAAGATATCGCACAATTGTATGCTTTCTCTCGTCCTCCTTTTCCTCCGTTCATAAAGGCTGCATGTGGTCACGTGGAACGTGGCTTCCGCAGAACCTCCGGGTGACGTCAGTGCACTGCTTCAGCTGGCCGCGAACCGGCCCCCTGATCTCTATGCTATTGGGTGAGCCCTGACTTCTGGGATTGGATGAACTGCCGGGGAGGCGGGTGACTTGTGTTTGACTAGCGATTCCTGCCGTTTTACTTTGCGTTTACTTAACATGGGCGGCAGGTGGTGTAGTGGTCAATTGATGACATGACCTCCACCTGTTCTTGGCAGCCTGCAGGAGGTGAATTCCACTCCCCTGAAGTTTGTGGCAGACCTAGCCTTTGAGGATTCCTGGAGCAATGTCTTCATGACCAGACTAGCAGCCCAGGGCTACATGAAGGTACCAGATGGCCGCCGCCGCCCCCCTGTGGTTGTGTGTGAGCGTTACAATGGGGCCCATTCACAAATGTCTTCCCCTGGAGTGGGTGAGGCCCCGGAATGGAAAATGGTTTCTTTGTCCCGAAGTGTTGGGGAGGCACTGAAGCATAGTTTCCATAAAATATTTAATTCCTCCACCCAATGGGTTCTGCTTGTATACATGCTGTATAGCTGTGGTCTCCAATGTTGTTTTTTGTTTTCTTTACAGTATCTGCTGCCTTTGCAATAGACACTTTGGTGACCTACTGAATTGTGATGGGGGGTTTCCTCGCGGGGGGGTATTGTGCCAATCAGGGCAGTTTCATCATGATTGGTTAAAATGCCTTAGCGACTTGGCTGCGGTCCAGTCGGCTGCGCTGTCTGTCTTATCTGCTTCCTTCTCCTTCCTCCCCGCCCACCCAGGTCAGCTCCATCCGTATGCAAGGCCTCCTTCTCCTCCTCTTCTCTCAGCTCGATCACGTGCCCTTCATCCATCACGTCGAGACCACCTACACCCCCACCGGCCTCTTCCGCTACTGGGTAAGGCCGACAGGGAAGGTGCGTGGTCCCGATCGGCGGCGACAGTCGTCCTCCTTCACGTCATTCGTCTGCCCCGCCCCTTCTTGCTGTTTCCAGGGCAACAAAGGCGGGGTCTCGGTGCGCTTCTCCTTCTATGGCCACGCCCTCTGCTTCCTGAACTGCCACCTGGCCGCGCACATGGACTACGCCTCGCAGCGCGTAGAGGAGTTTAAGTACATCGTGAGCACGCAGTCCTTCAGCGCGGCCAACACGCCCCACGTCCTCGACCACAGGTCCGCCACCACGCCCGTCTTCTCACTTCCTGTAAACAGAAATGTTATGTCATCATACAGTCGGCGTTCTTCCCCTTTTAACGACTGTAAGAAGCCACACCCATCACTCAAAGTGCTCCGGATGTAGTCGATTTGCCAGGTCCATCTCAGGAAGGTTCGTCACGCTTTATCAGGTGCCTCGATGGACCTTCATCCTGAAACGGCCTGCAGTGGTTTTGTTCAGTCCGTGTTTCTCCTTGAGAAACGTCTCTCGCTGTTTCATGACCGACGTCCCATAGGAGAAGTTTAAGGGGGGGGTTCTAACGAGTTCCGAACCCTGTCTCACAGGCTGGTGTTCTGGTTTGGGGACTTGAACTTTCGCATCGCAGACCACGCCGCGGACCTAGTCCAGTCCACCATCGATAACGAGCGCTTCAGTCTGCTGTGGGAGAAGGACCAGGTGAGCTGGGGGTCCAGACCTTATCCGATGCGGCTCCCATTCCCCATGAGCCCACAGCTCGCGCTCCTGTCTGATAGGAGGTCGGCTCCTCAGCCACAGTGCAGCCTGATCAGGGGCTTTGGAGTAACAGTGACTGGGTCCATTCAGAGACCTCAAGGAGGATCCCAGGGGTGATGATACCTGAGGGTTGTTGGGTTGGTGATCAGTCAGTGATGATATCTATGGCATTTGTCTGCGTGGTGATGCCAGTGGTGCCCTACTAACCAGCCTCTCTCTCTGATGCCACCGCAGCTGACCATGATAAAGAAGGAGGACGTGGTCCTTCGGGAGTTCTACGAGGCTCCCCTCCGCTTCAGACCCACCTACAAATATGACCTGTTTTCGGACACGTATGACACCAGGTAGCGTGTTCACGCACATGCCACGCCGTCCGCCTGCCCACCTCGGACCTCGCCGCCGTGCCGGCAGGGTCTCCTCTGCCAGGACTGATTAGGCACCGACACTCTTGAACCCTCTTGCTACGTCGCTCACTGAGCGGCGCTAACTTCACTAACGCAGTCGATGTACGTGGACTCACAAGACTGCCCTTCTCACACAAACAAACTGGCTCTGTCTCTCTCCTCGTGACCCACCTCCCCTCCCCTGACTGGCCAGCGGCAAAAAGCGGAAGCCGGCCTGGACCGACAGGGTCCTGTGGAGGGTGCGACCGAAGGCCCCGGCCAGGCCCCAGGCAGGTGGGGTGGGAACGTGCGAGGGGCCGGCGGAGGAGGAGCAGGAGGCCGAGTTCCTCTTCAAGGTGGCGCAGGACGTCTACACCTGCTGTATGGAGTACAGCTGCAGCGACCACAAGCCCGTCGTCGCCACCTTCACCCTGCAGGTGCCAATCACCCAAGCTGGCTTTGCACTTCCTGTGCCACTCAAATGGCGGTGACTCTGCCCCACCCCCACCACCTTCATTTTTTGCCTGACCCCCCTCCTGCCCACCCCGATCTCTCCTCCCTCCAGCTGAAGAAGAAGGTGGAGGTGCCTCTGGTGCTCTTGCGTCCTGAGGGCGAGTGGAGCGCAGATGCTGATGCTTCTCTGACCTACAGCGTGGTGGAGTCCTTCCCCGCCAGCGCCTGGGACTGGATCGGCCTCTACGCGGTTAGCGGGGTGGCGTGGGGGGGGGGGTCGACCTCTTTCTGGCTTATTCATACCGCGGCGTTTCAGCCTCTGGGTTGTGCGGCACAACATGAGACGTACTCCCGCCAGGAGTTAAGAATATTCAAGGAGGGCTCTTATTCTGAAGTGATGATCAGCAATATGGGCTCCTTAGCTTTGGCCTGTTCAGCTTTAGGCTCTCTGGTTGCGTCTACAGCCCGTCACCCCGTTAGCAGAACCATGGCTTGTCCTGATTGTTCTGGTGGTGGTGAAGCCCAATGGTCACTTCCTGTTCATTCGGGTTTCACACTGGCGGTCTTCTCTCGCCCCCTACAGGTTGGTTTCCGGAGTGCGCAGGACTACATCAGCTACACGTGGGTGAAGGACGCGGAGGTGTCCCACAGCGATGAGCTGATACAGGTGTCTGGATGCTCTTCCCCTGATCAGTGCCAGCTGATGTAATTGTTATTAGCTGTTTAGATTTTCCCTTCTGGAGAATTCCATGGCAACCTTTAATGGGCTGCCAAAGAATTGACAGTGATCCCCCGCCTTATCATGGAAGTCACGTTCCAGACCCATCAGAGAGAGCTGAAAATCTGCGATATAGAGAGACCATATAAATAAACATTTCTTTTTAATTAAAGTCTTGAAATGCCCCTCCCACATTTTAAATGCATGTAAACTTATTAAAACAGGCTTTGTAAACACATGTGATATGTGGATATTGGGCTAAGGATATGAGTGACAAAATGTACAAAAAGTTCGCTCACAACAATTGGACCAACGGCAAAGCACGCGATACACCAAGAACTGTGACGCGTCACGGAAAAATCTGCGATATAACTGGGGCGCGATAGCGGAACCGCGATATAGCGGGGGATCACTGTACCTGTTTTTACAGTCTGATCCGAAGTGTAACCGGCATGAATCACCGAAATTATGTTCCTGTGTGTAGAGGATGGCTCACTATATCTGCGCGTTGACAGGTGTATGTGAGCAAGAACGAAATACCAGTCAGGGGTGGCCAGTGTGTGCTCGGATACTACAGCAGCAAAATGCAATGCATTGTGGGTCTCAGCCCACCCTTCCAGGTGAGACCCACGCGTGGGCATTGTCGCACCCGTGGAGATAATGCCAGGCAGCTGTTAAAGCGGTGTCAATTCATGGGCTGTTTCAGGTGCTCCAGTCGAAGGTGGCAATGGACGACGGGCAAGTGGCAGAAAACCATTACGGTTTGGACTTCAGGGCCGTCGATTAAAGCAGCCGGAAGTCTCCGGTGGCTGCTCGCCCTAATGGACACGCCCTCTCTCTGAGTTCACCTGTTAAGTGGCTTCCGGGTACCGCACCCCACCGGGAAGGGCATTTAGCCGTCTTTGTACTATAGGGGCACGGAGGAAAACAAGTCATTTTACTGTTTTAAATATGCAAATTTTAACAATATAGTTTTGAATACGCAAGAGAACTTGAATATGTAACCAAAATGTAGGGTTTGGATCTCTGGCTTTGATAATAGTACATTCCTGTAGACAGAAGAATCCATAGTTATCTGAGTAGCGTTTTTCAAAGCCGTAAACGTTTATTTCTTATGAAGTATTTTTATTTAAAAATTTCACATTCCGTGTTCGCTTCACAAGTCTGAGTCATGTTGAAGTTGGGAGGTGGAATTATAGGTGGAGACGAACAGAAAAGTGTGTCAACTGGCGTAGGTGCAGTTCGGTACACTGGGAAAGAAAACAACAAATGGGGAGAAAAGAGCGGGGATTATGCAAACGTTGCTTAAAGCTGTTACATATATATATAAACAGCAGGAGGGGAATTGTTTGTTACTATTGAAGCGTTTGTTACTACTGAAGTGTTTACTATTCTTACTGATTCGCGGAAACGAAGCTTTCGTTCCCCGGACTGGACACGAGCTGCAGCGATGCGCGTCTCTGCTCGTCTTCGTTTTGGCTTGCGCGTGCCCGCGAAGTACGGCTTATTGTTGGGGAAGCTGTAGCCTAACGTGCACGTGGGATTTTTGGGTAAAGCACAGGGGTGACGTTTTGTTTGCTATAATGGGATGATTAGGATTCGTCCCTCCCTTGACAGAAGCTGTTTCCACTGTCTTGGATGGTTTAGTGTCCTCCCATGACCAGACTCGTATGTCTGTTTTTATCATTGTCCTGCATCCGCGCAAATGCGTAGGATGTCTGGAGAATCCACATTGATCTCGCGGTTAATAAAAACACAGTTTTTAGGGCGGAGAACTGGTACGATAAGTAAGTTTGTGTCAGAGGGACTTAAGCTGATATTGAGTTACGTCTGGCGGATTTCTATTGAAATGATTTGCTTCATCGTTTTAGGGAAGTTTTATGTTTTACTGTCGGTTGCCTGAACTGAAACTTACCGTTAAGCGTCTATATATTACAAAAACTCACAATCATTTTGTTTTTATTAAATTATATATTTGAACCATTGAGTTATGTAAAATACCAATTGTTTGAGTTGTTTGAATACGACTACAGACTGTACTATGAAAGTGTTTCCTTGGTGATGAGACTTTTTAATATTTTCTTGATGAAATGCTATCAAACTCATGAAGTTAAAATAAAAACTCGCAATGAACGTGTTGCCTATGTAAGGACCTATCATTGAAGGCGGTGCTTCACCGGACTCTGCGCCTGTTGCTATAGTAATCGTCTGTTTACACGTCTGTTGGACTTTGCGGCTCCGACACGGACATCCTGAAAGACTGATTTAAAAATCATTAAAACATTTATTGTAGTTGCACCCTAAACTCTGGAGTGAGGAGCGCTCCCCTGAAAGGCAGCCAAGGTAATTCTCTTGACGGTCTTTTTCAGCCTGACACTGAACACGGTTTCATTCGATTTTTACGGCATCAAGCTGCTTTGAACGAAGTTCCAGGGACTCCAGCTCTTTTCATGTATTTTATATTTCGAAATGGGAGTATTAGTAAAAACAAACAAACATTAGTTTATCATTCTTTCAATCAGAAACAAGTGATGACTGAGGGCGATTTTTAATTATTTTTATTTCTTAGAAAAACGTTAACGGAAGATAAGTTTTCAATATCAACAGTAAACAAAAGGAATAGAAACAGATGTATGACATTTTTTAAAGCGTTTTACTCAATTTGTGAACGCCGGCAGTGGAATTTACACAGGAAAATACACTTTTTAAAAAATTGATGCGGGCTAAGTTCGGCACGCGGGCGGGGATGATAAACTAATGATTTATTTTACTGGGCCTTATAAGTATAAATACGTGACCTCTTCCAACTTTCTACATTGCACTCCTTGTGATTCTTGTATTTCTTCTCGGTTTGTCTTACGCCCTAACCGTTACCGTTAGTTGTCTATTGTTACGGTCTCTGCGCAAGTTGTCATTAATAATCTCCCCTGGCTTTGGTCGTAACAATAAACATGAAGATAATACTGAAAATGTCTTGCAGTGGGATTCCTCTTTGTACACTGTAATGTGATTATCCAACGTTATAGGTGTTTCTCCTTACAAGTACTGTAGCCTATTACTGCAGTCTACCAGCGCAGTACCAGCCTCGTAAACAAACTGACCGAACTGAACACCTGTCTTGCAAGGACACATCTAATAGAACCAGAGGTCTCTACAGTCGGGCGTTCGGGGAGAAATGTCTCATCTCACGAAAGCAGCATCCAAGTTCCTGCCCTCACAATGGCATCAGGCAAACCAGGAACTTTATGGGAATACCAATGCCGACCTTTCGCGATCAGAGCGTTTAGTTGCAGCAAGCAAAAGGCTGGTCGAAGAAAGTGACAAGGCAGTACAGCGCATGCAACAGGATGTCAATAAGAGGCTGGGTAAGTAAGGACTGACGGAGTATTTCAATGCAATGCTAGTTAATGCGATCACAACCGGCATAATGTTCTTATTACGTTTCTTACATAGGCGCGTGTTGTATCACCTGTTCGGCTGTCCCGTTTTCGGAGTATGAGTGGTGACCCCCTCCTCTGCCGAACTTGCATTTCTGTGCTTAGAGCAGAGGATGCAGGATATTCGGTTCTGGAGGCAAGAGCTGAACCTGAGTCTGGAGAACATGGCTGTGGAGGTGGAGGCACTGCTCGCGCTCAGAACGCGGCTGGAGCGAGCTCTCGCGGGTTGCTCCGAGCCCCTGGGAGTCACTCTTCAGTGTTTGGCTGAGAGGTGAGTGGGATTCGCCATGTTCACGGCGCGTCTGCTTTGTGTAGGGCTACAGTCCCTCCTACCTCCCCGTAACATGCTGCGTGTGTGCGCACACACTCAGGGAGAATCGTGTGGGCATCGACCTGGTGCAGGATGAGGTGGAAAAGGAGCTGAAGAAGCAGAAGGAAGTGATCGAGTCTGTGTCTACACTGCTTCAGCGGACCCTGGAGCAAACTACTGAGCAGATTCGGTAAAACCAGGGGGCCAGAGATGTCTAGCTGCCTTTAGACACTGTGCTGTCTGTGGTTTGTTTTGACTCTTGTTTTCAGATGAAATTTAATGAAAATTATGGTAAAAATGCTAATATTGTGTGTGTGTGTGTGTGTGTGTGTGTGTCCAGACTCAATCGCTCCATGAAGTATTGGCTGGAAAAGGACCTAAGGGACAAGTTTCAAGCTGAGCAGATCGATGATCACTGCTGCATCCTCAGCAGGAGCTCCGCCGAGGCCCCCCCTGCGGAAGGGGGCAGCGCAGCACCGGGGTGAGCTGGGGGGGGGGTGAGCTGGGGGCTGAAGGTCAGCGTAGCGAGGGGTATATTCCCTGCCACTGCTTCCTGTGACTCTCTCAGGAGAAGGAAGACTGCAGAAAACGCCTCACATGCCGTTTCCCCAGAGACCACATTAGAGGGTCAGAATAAATCTCTAGAGATGAATCAGAAATGAGAATGTTGACGTGGAACTTCAAGTATCCTGACAGAACAGCCGATTGTCTGGGAAAAGCCGCTTCCTGGAATCAGCAAGGATTCAAAGAGAACCGGACTGACGATGCTGATTTACGCCTCAGTTTTAACGTCCGCTGGGTTGTAAGCAGACAGTAGTGTCACGGTTTCCTGTGACCTGCATGTATCATAAAGCTAAACTCACCAAGGTGTGCAGAGTTCCTTCTAAGCAGCCATTGTCCTGCTAGGTACCAAGACAGGGGTGAGTGTTTGTTTGCTTTATCCTGGGATTTTAAGCACAGGAACCTCCGTTCTGTCTTCTCTGATTTTTGGGTCTGTTTTAGCTGCAGAGCCTCCCTGACGCCGGAGGAGTGGGAGTCTTTCTCTGAGCAGAACGTCCGCAAGGCGCAGCGTGAGGAGAGGAGCTCGGCCTCCCTACGCGCCCTGGCTGAGGGCCTGCTGGAGCAGACGGCTGCGGATCTGTGCCGCGTGCGGCGGGATGTGGAGGCGGCGCTGGAGCGCCGGGTCCAGGAGACCAAGGCCGCCAAGCAGCTGCTGGAGGATCGCCTGTGCAAGGTGCCCGTCCCGTGGGCGTCCGTCCCGTGGGCGTCCGTCCCGTGGGCGTCCGTCCCGTGGGCGTCCGTCCCGTGGTCGCCCGTCCCGTGGTCGCCCGTCCCGTGGTCGCCCGTCCCGTGGTCGCCCGTCCCGTGGGCGCCCGTCCCGTGGGCGCCCGTCGATGTGGACTGGCACAACAGGCCTCGTCACCCAACAATTGCGGATATGAGTCTAAAGAGAGGACCATTTGGTAACTCAAAATGGAAGTTGACCTTGTCCTGCTCCTTCAGGTTCTGGAGGAAATAGGCAGCCTGGAGATGAGCATGGTGACACTGCGGGCGGCCATTGCAGACAAGCAGGCCCCGCTGGGTGTGGCCCTGGCCCGACTGGAGGCCCGAGGCAGGAGGCCCCACGTGGAGCTCTGCCAGGACGGTGCCCAGGCCCGGCTCCGCACTGAGGTCCGGGAGCTCAGCGGCCATGTGCAGAGGTGGGCAGAAACCTTCAGGGCACCAGCAGGCCCCTAACTCTCTCCTGGTGTCTCCTTCAGGCCACCAGCAGGTTCATAACTCTCTCCTGATGTCTCCTTCAGGCCACCAGCAGGCCCATAACTCTCTCCTGATGTCTCCTTCAGGCCACCAGCAGGCCCATAACTCTCTCCTGGTGTCTCCTTCAGGCCACCAGCAGGTTCATAACTCTCTCCTGATGTCTCCTTCAGGCCACCAGC
>JABFDZ020000040.1:3447399-3458126 GCA_019775955.2 Pollimyrus isidori | reverse complement strand
CTCTATCCTGGTGTCTCCTACATTGTCCTCTGAATAATAAAATTTTATTTTCAACATTTGGGCTCCATGTCTCTTTCCTGGGGGTTTTTCTGGGCCCAATGTAAGATTTTAATAGTGCCCCCCCCCCCCCCGACTCAAATCCATGAAATTATGGTCCAGATTTTTAGGGCCCTTGGAATAAATTGTCCCCTTTTACGGGGTCTCTGACTGCAGGTGTCAAATCCCTATTGCTTCTCTTCTGAATGTTACTATCATTAAGCCTTTTGTACCAAGTCAAGACCTCCAATTAAGCCACTGAAACCAAGCAGTTGCGCGGAAGCATTTTATCCCGTTTCAGCCGTAGTTTCTCTGCCCAGGATGAGCGAGACCCTGTCGCTGTCGGAGGCGGAGCTCCAGGCCCTGACGCGCAGACAGCTGCAGCTGGAGGAGGAGATCCGGGGCAAGACCCACTCGCTGTACGTGGACGAGGTGGTCTGCGCCCGCCGCTGGCGCTCTGTCGTCACCCACACCTTCTGAGGTGCGGTCTGCGAGAGACAGACGGGTGCAGCTCGTCTCCACGGGGAGGGGCGGCCTGTTCATCGGAAACGAGAAGGACCTGAAGGACAGGAATCTCAGGAAGACCAATCTGTCATCTTGGGTTTAGTGTTTCTTGCTGGGTGTGAAGCTGACGGTCATCGCAGAACAACGCTGCTCACGTGCGACTGAAGACCCTGGTTCACACGCGGGCAAGCGGCCGCCGTGCTGCTGATTCTTTAACTCTAATTATCATTACTTTGATCAAACTGATAATGTTTCTAAATCTTAATAAATGAATGAATCTTGACCTAGTTTGAGTATTATTAGCCTCCGCAGGATGGATTTTCTCCTGTTGTGGTGTCAGATACTCGCCCACTGTTTGCCAGAAACTTTTCAGGTTCGCCATTGAGGAGACGAACATCTGGGAACCAGCTAACCAAGGCCGGCATCTCCTCCTCTATCCCCCTCGCCTCCCTGGGCCACCGGCTGAGCTGTGAAACACCGAACCGGCTCTTCAATGTGGCCGCTTTTGTTCTGGACGTGTTCTCTCAAATTTACTGACACCGTGCCCGATTTCATGAACGTGCTGAAGGGTTAGGACCCCTAGTGGACGGGAGGACCTGACCTTTGACTGCCCACCATTGGTCTCCTGTCACATGGCAGCTGGACAGGTGGGTCTCCTCGTTTGCATATGTGAGCGTTAACACCAGGCTTGAAGGCCACAGCTTGTGCAGTGTTGACCGTCTACAAGACGTTATGAAAACTCGTAATACTGAACAGCTTCTTCTGTAATCGAGTAATTAATAAAATGAGTACTTGGAAGGCATGCAATTCATGTAGGGCCTACAAACCTGACCAAGACAAACAGCTGTGAGATGGATGGATGGTTGAGGTTAATGTAAGTAGGAGGTTGGGGCTGTAATCAGATTATAATCCAAACGAGGGTCATGGCCTCCTGTGATGAACAGCTGGCAGAACTGGGTCGCTGATTGCTGAGATATAAAAAAAACAAAGTGTATCTGGTGGCATGGGACAGCGCAGGGACCCGGGCGGGTAACGGCGGGAATCTGAGGGTGTCACCGGGGCAGTGAGGTGGGGCCTGAATGCAAATGCTGCCCCTGGACCTCACAGAGAGGGGGGTTGCCCGCCGCGGCCGACGGACCTCACCGAGAGGAGGTCGCTCAGTGCGGCTAACGGACCGTACCTGGTGCCTGGATAGATGACGCTTATCCTACATCTAAAGAGGTACAGGAGACTGAAAGGTACTTTTTGCAATCAAATATCCACCAAAAGGTCATCTGTAGTTTGAGAGAGCAGAGCACACAGAAGACATGGCTGGAGTGGAACTTTTATGACAGCGGGAGACAGGAAGGTCACAATTTTGGTTTATTATTATTCACGAATCCATAAGATGTTTATCACGTGATTATATTATTATTATTATCTCCACAGTGGTACTTTTATACACATATCAGAAGTCACTTTTCACCATCCAAGCATTGATTGTCTTTAGATGGTCACCCTGTAAGCAAAACCAGACAGATTTGTCAGGAGGCAGCATCTACATTCTTGATACGCGTGTTCTTGGCTGACGTCACTAACTCCATAACGTGAGATCAGGGTGAAAGCAGCACAAAGTGTGATAACGTCTGTTAGGTGGATCATTTAAGGTGGGAGCCTCACCACAGCGCCTCGTCCTCCGGATGCTTCTCCCGGCGTCAGTTGGCAGACTTTTTCAGATGTTCAAATAAGCGACATTTGGACTTCAGGCAGGAGAAAAGCAGCAGCCATTAGTGACTCCGCTGACTGACGGCTTTCGATTTCCTGCCATTTACGGATAACCGGGCCGTGTTTGCCTATGCTGAGGGGCGCGGGCAAAAGCTGCCCGGTGTCTCGGGGGGTACGCTGGCATACCTCGTGCCACTGCAGTGTGGTCCGCGGCAGAGCCAGATGGCAGAGAGAGCACGTGCTGATCTCTCCCGTCTCATCCTCCTTTGACGTTTGGCGTCCTTGTAGGGAGAACGACGTGACCTGGTGGAGGTCTGGGTCCACAGCATCCCCGGTCTCACTAGGGGGCGCCGGCGAGAGGCATTCCAGCTGAGAGGGGTGAGACAAAGCAGAGGGGGGAGATCAGCCAGCCACACGGCCTTCTCCATAGTGAGCCTTGACGGTCTCCCTTCTGCCAACCTGGTGCTTCTGCATCTCACCCACGGAGACAGATTTCTTGCACTTGAAACACCGCTGGGATTGGGACTCTGCAACCAAGCCGCAAAAACACTTTTATCCATAAAATGTTTATCACTGGATTCATTAGCCCGTTTGCTCTTTACTTGGTATATTGATAGAATGTTTCACATCCCATATGAATAAATGCACACAAGGTGGATCTCTGTCAGATTCGTGACTAGCGGACAGTCGCAGACTGACTCTGATTGGTCTGAGTGGCCCGCGCAGCATGCCGGCTGCCCCCCTTCGACGGAGTGCCCCCCTCCTCCGCCAGGCCGCAAGACGCCGAATGGGCATCCATGTCCTGCAGCTGCACGTAGCGCCCGCAGTCCGGGCACAGCTCCGTCCGACTGCCGCAGGCGCTGACGTGCTCCGCCAGGTTCCGGAAGGGCACCTGCAGCTGGCAGAACTGGCAGCACTGCAATCTGCCCTCACATTCGTTTTCCTGAGGGAATAAGAGAAAAGATATTAGCTGGGTTTGGAATCTGGGAGGGAGGAAGAAAACAAAAAAAGGTAATTAATGCAGGTAAAGAAGTTTGCTGTGTGTACAAGTCAGAGCTGCTTCTTACCGCTGGCAGACGTGGCAATTATTCAAAAGCTTTCGGAGAAAAACATCGACATCTTGAACCTGTTTTCCCCCCAATTAGTGGCGAGCAGGAAAAGCGAGGCTCAGTTTGGGAGGCAATTCTATACCAGCCAAGGTGTTATGTACCTGGTGATCCAGCAGGTGGCAGCTCTCCAGTTTCTTTTTGCACTCTGTGCACCTGACCTGTGGTAAACAGATGCCAGACACAGCTTAGAGCAGAAGCGTGGAACATCTGGACCTCCCCACGGAGCAGCTTGGGGGCCCTGCTCTCATTTAGTCACACAGACGTGTTAGTGGGTGGGGGGTGGGGGGGGGGCATCAAGGAGGTGATTAGCAGGCGGCATGCTAGCAAAGAGCAGAGCTCATGAATAATGCGGGGCTATCCTCTGCCTGTTACAGTCATTCAGCCTCCTCGCCCCCAAACCCCCCCATCCATGTTACTCGGGTACAAAGAAGCCCGGATCTGACCTGGGTGTGCTGTTCGGACTGGTGCTGCTCCATCTCGTCCCGGGGCACCGGCTCCCCGCAGTCCGGACACAGACTCAGGAAGCGACCACAGTGGGACTCGTGCAGAACAAAATTGCTTGCGGCTACATCCTTTTTGCTGAGGGAGAGAGAGAGGGGCCAGGTTTGCTATGTAAACAGATGGGGAATTGATAACGAGTACAACGGTAACTCCTTCACCCAAGGGAGGCCTGTATTCTGAAACCCTTGCAAGTCACTACTTATGTCAGGCAAATAATTTTCTTGTCAACTGATATTACAGTCAGAGTTATAGTCCTTCAGCGTATAAACAAAGCAGATCTGTAAAGTCAGCCAGCATTTAATCGGCTTTAAAGAGTCCAATGTCTCACCTTTTCTTACTGAACTTCTTAGTTGATTATTATAATTTATTAATAAATATTCGGCTCTTACCAGTGGGCACACAATCTGTACTCTTCCCCGTTTTCCTCCATTGCTGGTAAAATGGCTGCTTCTCGCTATTGTTTCATCTGCTTGAATGAAAAGAAACTGAAAGTATTTAAGGTCTGACTCATCTTCGAAGCTGATTTGCTGGTAACGCTCCCAGTTCTGTTTACAGTTGACAACCATAAGAACTTTATTTAAATGTGAAAGAACATGCAACCTATATGTCAAAATTCATACACATTTTAGCCAAGAAATTAGCTCCAGGCCGAATAGGATAAACAGTTTCAGAAAAAGGATGGATGGAATTTTCACTCGCTTTTCCATGACTGACTGACCAGCTCATGCCAATCTTCCTGTGTGCCCCCCTCACTACCTCGTGTGGAATGCCCGTGTCATCAGCTGTTTATAGTTGTGTTTCATCTGTTCTGTGTATTTAAATCTGTGTCTATGTGCCTTTAGGAGTTCGGTTTACCGTTGTCTGGTGGTTGTACCTACCTGAGCGTGGTTTCCTAATTACACCCCGTGTTCACCCGACTTTTCGTTCCGGGCCTCTTGACATTTATAATGGAATAATTTAGATTTACTGCGTTAGTCTGAAAGCGTGAGTATCATGCCAGATGTTTGAGATTTGGCAACCCTGAAAAGATTTTCACCCGAGTTGATTTATACAACAACTAGCATTACTTTATACAGTTGTTTAAAAGTGGAAACGTCAACGAACACGAAATCACCAATAAACTACGTTAATTTATCCAACGTTATATAATATATATTTTTTGAAAATCTTTCAGCTTTATGATTTCAGGACAGATCAGCCACTCCGCTAGCAACATTACGGCTTTTTGGTTACTGCTACTTTTCACACTAATGGCACATTAGCGTAAACAAAGGGCTGCATACGTCTTGCTAGGCGGTCAAAAGCGTTTTTCGTTCATCGCTAAACTAAAAGACTACAAAAGTTGCGCCGGCTAAAATAGAAGCACCCCGTCAGATTTAAAATGACAACTTCCGGTTTTGGCTATCGGTCCGAGTCCGTATGGGACAGCTTCTCGGTCCGGACCGCGGTCCGCCTGTTAGTGACCTCTGGTCTACATCATACTTAAGAATAAAAAAAATCTGTGAACAAGATGTGAAATGATTACACTACGTCCTGAATTTAACACATGTAATAAACTCTATTTTTTTCTGAATTGATTTGACATTAATCACATATGCTGTGTAATAAAATTCCATGACTTTTCTAGACCTTGAATTCTTTCAAACATTTTAAAATCTGGAAAACATATATCAAAATGAAATATGATCATCACTCACCTTATGGTATCTGATACGAGTTGTCGGTGGTCGAGCGGATAAGGCAGGAGTGAGGTCCCAAGCGAACGGGGATTTATTTGGAGACACACGGAAACGTCAATGCTAAGTCTGCCGGAACTTACGCAGACTCAAAAACACAAGACAGGCATGCAGTAGCACAACAGAGGTGAGAACAAACAGGGAAAACGAGTTAACGAGGTGGGCGTGGCACACACGAGGATCGGACGGAGCTGGACGCAACAGTGTCCATGCCTACAGAGGATTTATTTGTCCAAAGATGTGTTCTCAGACATGTGTGGGGGAGTCAATGGACAGCTGTCAGGTTTTTTTAATGCCAGCCTCCCACTTGCTGGCCCCTGGCTTCTTACCTGTGCTAAACTGATACTTTTTGAGCTTCCTAATGAAAAACTAGGCAACTTACCCGCTTTTTCCCCTGCAGTTTGTATTTTCTGTATATTGTTTATTATTGTAATTGTTCCAGATATGGATAAAATATGACTCACAAGTGTCTTAAAAGCACCTGTTTTTCTTGTTTTCTGCAGAAAAGGGGATTTGAACCACCAACCTCCTGGTGACAGAGTAGAACTGAACGATCTTTCCTGTTGTTTTCATTCTCATGAACAATTTGTAAAAGTGAAATACAGAAAAACATAGGACTAATCACTGATTGCTATTTAGAAAACAAATATACGATAATGTGAATAATAGCTGTGAAATTATAAGCATACAAATATTGTACTCAAAAGTTGTATAAATAGCTGTATATAACTTGTAGCTAAACAGATGTTTAACATCAGCAGCTGTGTACATAAACTATTTTAATATAACACATCAAGCTCGTTTTATGAACATCTGTGTAATAGTACAATCGATTATATATACGAATTCAACTCACAAGTGACCCTTTTCCAAGACACAAACAGCGAGTATATCAGCCTATCTGAACAAAAGCAGGAATCAGCCAAAAAATACAGAATTACTCTGAAACGCCAGTAGGGGGAGCAAAAGCGCTAACAAATAAAAAAGCAGCTCGCAGAACACGATAGTTACGATGAGGGCGTACTGTATTTGTAGCGCTTTTCCTCCCCCTACTGGCTTTTCAGAGTAATTCGGTATTTTTGAGGAATTGCTGTGGTTCTTCTGGACCTCCTGGTATTTCTGCATCAGTAATACTCAGATATCCCCAGTTCAACCAGTGGAGCTACATTTCATTTACAGCAGTCACTGCAATGCAACTTAGTTCCAGCACGTGTGTGTGTGTGTGTGTGTGCGCGCATGTATACATACATACACACACACACACACACAGTGGTACCTCGGTTATCAAACTTAATCCGTTTCGGACTCTGGATCAATTTTTTTGCATAAGAAATAATGCAAAAACGAATTAATTCGTACCCGGGCCCCCAAAATTACACCTAAATATGTTTTTTTAAGCATTTAAACAAAATGAACAGGAAAACAAGAAAAACAATAAAACAAGAAGAGCATTTTTTTTTCTTAATTGCTTCCAAAACGATAAAGACCTTACCACAACATTACACCTGTCATGCACCAATTGTTCGCGCCTTCCATGTGCCACGCCCCCTCGTTAACCTCCTGTGGAATTCCCATGTGATCAGCTGTTTCTGGTTGTTGTCATTAGTCCTCTGTATTAAGTCTGCATTTCAGTTTGTTTCCCCAGTCCGGTCATTGGGTACGTTTGACTTGCTTACAGCGCTGGCTTAAAGCAATGCATTATGGTTAGATGTATTGTGACCTCTCACTCGGCTGCACAAACTGGAACCGCCTCCGTGACGACAAACCTTTGTCCTCATTGGCTGAAGAGTTTAGTTACATGCATAACGCTTGTATCCCAGGCAGCTCCGATGCGTAATCTGCTATTTCTCCCGAATATCAGGTACAGCAGTGAGAACTGGTTTTCAGTTAAATATCCTGATAAAATAAAGTTTAAATAAATTACATAAATGATCTAATATTACATGTAAGTTAGTGGTTTATTTATTGTTAGTTACTGTAATGTCGCACTGCTTTATTTGGTTAATCGTCCAGTCTGTGGAGAAGGCATTCAAGTAAGAATTGCATTGTAGTATGACTCATTTCCTGGCACATACAATTTATATTATGTCAGCACTCACAGTTCGACTTTTGATAGTCAGATCGAGTTCTAGGTGAAATTGGTTTGTTCGACTTTCAAGAAATTCGAGTTCTATTCAGTTTGAGAACCAAGGTACCACTGTGTGTGTGTGTAAGTATATCAGATTAAATTTTCATCATGGGGGATGAAGGAAAATGATGTGGGCAGATCCAATATTTAAAACTTTTTAAAAAATATTTAAAGTTGGCACTTTGGAGCTTCAGATGTCGTTGCCATGGAACCTGTGTGGGGATGTTTTTGTCGGATTTAAACTGATTTTAGTCGAACCACGTACACCGACGTCTGATGTCATCATCCTGCTCTGCTTTTGGGATCTGCAGAAGATAAAAAGGTCAGAAGATAAAAGAGGTTTGATTGTTACCTTTGAATGTCCAGATAGCTTAGAGAAAACTCCATGCCAGCAGGAGAGGGAAAATGCACTTTTCATTGTAAACCTGTGTCTCTTGTCCTTTTTGTTTTCTGGTTCCAGTAAAGGTTTGAAGGGATGTTCGTCTATCAGGCGGATCGCCTAGACACCCCAGTGACATCAAAGCCAGCACGAGGCATAAACTGGCTAGCTGGTCTCACTATGCCTGGGGTGTGGGTTGTCTTCAGATGGAGGCTGGTCTGTTTGGTTTTGGGGCCCCACTCAAAAAGTGACTTTGAGCTCTTCAGACCCTCTCAGATGTTTCAAAAGTGAAATAAATACCTAGCAAGTGGAGCCAGAAGATCAGCCGGCTAGCGGAACACAATGCATTAGCATCGGCTACATTAGGAGTGGGTTTAATATGAAGTGTAGTGACTGTTAGTGGCCAGGGGGGGGTGCCATACTTCAGGGGCCCCACATAAATACAGGGTTTGCGTGGCAGTGGACGGCGCGCCTCTCTCCAGGTGAGAAGTGCCTACCAGGAGCAGCTCCCAAGCAAATTCATGGAGCTGTGGGCCAGGCTGGAGGAAGCCAGGGGGGGAGCCGTACGCCGTAGGGGCTGCCCAACGCCCAGCATAGGGAAGACATTGAAACTAGGAGGAGACTAGTATGATGTGGAGAAACAGCGCCTCCAACAGGAGCTGGGGCTTAAGCACGGCAGCGTCAGGTACGACTGAGCGGTGATACGCCTGCAGTCTTCAGCCTGAAAACTGCTTCAAGTGACACGATAACGGAAGAGAGGCGGAAAAACCAGGGAGAGATTCTTGGACAGGCTCTCTTCAGAAATGAGGTGAAGGTGAACAAGCGGAGAAGTTAGAGGCAGAGAGCAGCAGCCTCTTAGGGACAGGGGCAGGTGAAAGTGAACAAGCGGAGAAGTTAGAGGCAGAGAGCAGCAGCCTCTTAGGGACAGGGGCAGGTGAAAGTGAACAAGCGGGAAAGTTAGAGGCAGAGATCAGCAGTCTCTTAGAGACAGAGGCAGGTGAAAGTGAACAAGCGGAGAAGTTAGAGGCAGAGAGCAGCAGCCTCTTAGGGATAGAGGCAGGTGAAAGTGAACAAGCGGGAAAGTTAGAGGCAGAGAGCAGCAGTCTCTTAGAGACAGAGGCAGGTGAAAGTGAACAAGCGGAGAAGTTAGAGGCAGAGAGCAGCAGCCTCTTAGGGATAGAGGCAGGTGAAAGTGAACAAGTGGGAAAGTTAGAGGCAGAGAGCAGCAGTCTCTTAGGGACAAAGGCCTGGACAACACACCCCAGTGAGAACGAGGGATGAAAAGGCGTGAGGCTGTGTGTGTCTGGAAGCTTCTGGAAGGGTTCTGGCCTGCCTGATTTGAGTGGGGGGGGGGTCACATGACAGGAGAGAGATGGTGGGGGATTTAGCAAAAGTGTCTGAGCTGGCTTGTATGGCATTTGGAGACTGTCTACCGCACAAAGCGCTGATTCCGGCTGCAGTTAACAGGCCTGCTCTGTCTCCCCTGCCCCGGCGTCACTGGGGATTCATCACCAGCAGGTCTAACATCCGACTTCTGCAGGCAGTGGAAGCAGAGGGTGGCTTATGAGTGATTGTGGAAGGTTAGAGTGAGACTGTTGGCTGCCTTGAACCGAACACCGAGACTCGCGCCGGTACACGCTGGTGTCTCTCCTCACCAGGGTGTGGCCGGCTCCCCCGCACAGCAAAGGGCAGAACGTCATTCGCGTGTGACCTCACGTCCACCTGTCGGTCTTGCAATCAAGGCATTGACGTCTCGACGATGACATCGCACGGAGCGATTTTCCATATACGGTTCAGACAGGAAATTAAATTCAACGCCATTAAAGTTAATGAATGTTACTGGATACTATAGTAATGTTCTCATGAATGTCAGAGCAGAATAAGGATCACAATGGACTGAGGCAATAAGCATGGATGTATGTTAATGTATCTTTACAGTTGGCCAATCAGGTGCCCTCCTGTGCTCCTCCCTGATCTTCTGGCTGGGATATTTCAGCATGTAAGACGTCCTGATATATGCTTAGCGCCATTGTGATGACTGCTTATGGGGTGGAGGCACTATGAGGACGACGCAGGCTTGCTGCTCATAAACTGTAAGGGTCCTTTAAGAAAAGCTAACAAAACTGAATTTGGGAAAAAAACTCCTAAACAACAAACACAATGGTCTTTAACCTGGGCACATCAGCCACTTCCAAGAGGAAATGTCTCCAATCCCCGCAGCTCTATTTAAACCCCGATATGGAAATCAGTCCCATTGGGGTCAGCTGGGTCACATCACCTGTGGCTTTTGCTGGTACCAGGTTGCTCATTAGTTACCATGGAGATGCAAATGAGGAGAAAAACAAACTCAGCCCCTTGCAGATCTTCTGCGGAAGAGCTTCGACCTACAGAGTGGAAGGGCAGACCTCCAGAGCAGAGACGGTGAGGTGCGGGCAGACCTCCAGAGCAGAGACGGTGAGGTGCGGGCAGACCCCCAGAGCAGAGACCGTGAGGTGCGGGCAGACCTCCAGAGCAGAGACGGTGAGGTGCGGGTAGACCTCCAGAGCAGAGACGGTGAGGTGCGGGTAGACCTCCAGAGCAGAGACCGTGAGGTGCGGGTAGACCTCCAGAGCAGAGACCGTGAGGTGCGG
>JABFDZ020000040.1:3361474-3372519 GCA_019775955.2 Pollimyrus isidori | reverse complement strand
GATGGGCTGGCCCTCCATCCAGGGTTGTTCCCTGCCTTGTGCCCGTTGCTTCCGGGATAGGCTCCGGACCCCCCGCGACCCAGTTAGGATAAGCGGTTTGAAAAATGGATGGATGGATTTTTTGCACGACTGACGATGTCAGCAGTTCCAGCCCCCCCTTGGAGGCTTGGCTGCATGGGGGGGGGGGTGTCACTGTGCCCATTCTCAGGGACAGGTTCGATGTTTTCATGGGTCCCTGGGTCCCAATAATGAGTCATTTTGGGGCCCCTGTCCCCTTGGTGCACTAACCGCATATTGCCAACAGGGGGCCCTAGACCTCATGGGCTCTACACGACCGCATGGTTCGAGTGGCAGTTAAACACGGCCACTCCTCACTCCCTGCAGGCGTCCTACGGCACCAGGCGCGAGGCCACGCCCAGCCGGAGCGGGTCGACGTGGACCACGACTTCCTTCTCCTGTTCAGCGTTATGGACGAAAACCTCAGCTGGTACCTGGAGGAGAACGTCAGGGTTTTCTGTTCCGACCCCACAGGCGTGGACCTGACGGACGAGGACTTCATGGACTCGAACCAAATGCATGGTGCGTGACTCAGCCGAAGAACCCCAGGCCCACTGATGCCAACACCGGCCGTCGCTAATCATGCTAATTACGCTAATAATGCTAATCACGCTAATAATGCTAATCACGCTAATAATGCTAATCACGCTGATAACACTAATAATGCTGACATTTCACATTTAACATGGCGTGTGAGGAACGGGGAGGGGACTGAGATGGTCCTGCACTCCAGGGAAGACATGGCAGCCCTCCTTGATGTTCCCACACTCCTCACTGCCCCTAGGGTTTATTTACTTAGCTTGTCAGCTTCTCCTTTGACCTAAAATCCTCTTTAATCATTTGGTGATGGTTGGCCGCTGTGAGAAATTAGACTACAAGCTGTATTTAAAGTATGTGTAATGTTTAAAGTTTCTTATTAAATGACCCATAACACTGAGGTCAGTTGCTGCAGTTCCTGACGTCTGGGATCGTCTTGCATGTCCAGTAGGATAGAGTAGTGATGGCTACTCACATCTTACTCTATGAGATAGACAGATGCGTACAGGTGAGAGCAGGCTTGGGGGTCACAGAGCGGGTCAGTCGGAGGTCAGCGCCCCTGGAGCTGGGGGGTTAAGGACCAAGGGCACAACAGCGGCTTATGTGTACCGGCCATGGGACTTGAACTGGCGACCACCCGAGCACAGGCACTCCTATCTCATAGAGCCACACCCTCCCCAGTGTATGTGCAGAATGATCCGTTTGAGGCGTGTAGCCAATGTCTGATATGGACTCTGGAGTCTGACACTCTGCGCTTCTTGTTAGCTGATGTGGATAAGCTGTCTGGCAGCTCAAATACCAATTAAGGGCAGTTCTTCACCCCCCTTTATACCCCAAAAGACCCTCCCCACAAAGGTGCCGTGTGTAGGTGCTGTGAGTGAATTTACATATAAAGAGTGACTCCCTGGAGCCTGGGGCAGAGATGGGGCAGGACAGGACGGAGATTCCTCGTGAGAGCAAATGGTGGCTCAGCCAGCTCTCTGGCCGCTGTAAATTGGATTATATTCCTTATCCCCTTAGAGGTGCCAAATGGGCCCCTATTCTCTCCCAGACTCCCCCAAGCTCATAACTTGCTAACATTGTCTGTATTCAAATGATCAACCAAGGATGTTGGGGTATCTTCACTACTTCTCCTTACAAAATCAAAATAAAGAAGGCCTGTGTCTCGGAGCTCAGCCATCTAAGCTGTTTATATTATGAAATTTGATGTGTAATAATAATATCTTATATTCAGATGGCTTCACCAACAAAATTTCGATTCTTCGTATGCAACGCCATGGAAAGTCTGAAACATGGTGAGGTCTAGGTCTTGGGTTTCAGTATAGTTTAGGTTACAGGAGGTCATGTAGAGCTATTATATCTATGTGCTTTACTGACTGAATTTAGGTCTATATCATAAGAACGTTATAGAGGAAGAAAGTATTATGGGTATATAGCATGTAATTTAAGGTCATTTGTAACCATACAGGAACATAAAAATCTTATTTACACACTATTACAAGCTAACATCAAATACACGTATTTTGATATCCAAATTTGGCTTTGAAATGTTTCTATGGACACTATTAGTGATACTGTCGCCTACATAAGCTGTTCATTATTATTTTTTATTAGTGACATCATAATTTACGCCCATAGTTAGCCTAATCTAGTCCATAAGGTGTAATGTCGAAGAGACCCGACCATTAACACGGCCAAAATAGCCTAGCCTAGCTTCCTCTCTCACACACGCAGCAGACACTATTAATAACGCATTTGAACTGAATTAAAAATGCACTTGCCCCGCAGATTTTTTTCTTCTTCATCCTTATATTTAGCTTGTAATTTTATTTTTAGCTCTTAAAAAAAGTGACAGAGGTGCGGACCCCGCTGGCCTTGAACCTGGCGCCAGCCCTGTTAATACGCTGTGGTATCTGTCACATTTCTCCATTGCAGTAACCCAACCCCCCTGCTGAAGCACCGCAATGCTAATGCTAGATTAATGAGGACCCCCTGAGCAGTGCTTGGTGCAGCGGCACGATGCAGCGGTTGGCAGTGGTACCTCGCATCTCTCCACCAGGGCTCCGTGTGCGTGGAGTTAGCCTGAGCTCTGCAGTGGGGCTGGTGCCCCATCCTGGGTTGTTCCCCGTCTTATTCCCACAGGCTCTGGACCCCCTGAGACCCCGAATTGGACGGGTTGGTGTAGATGGCTGAATGCTCTGTGGATGTACCTTTTTGTACCACTGAGCTTCCGTCCCTGTCGGGGCTCCTCTCGTCCGCAGCTATCAACGGCTACATCTACGGCAACCTGCCCGCCTTGGAGATGTGCCTGAACAGGACGGTGTCGTGGCACCTCCTCGGAATGGGCAACGAGCTGGACGTCCACTCGGTCCACTTCCACGGCCACACCGTCTTGAACCTGGGCCACCGGGCCGACGTCCTCAGCCTGTTCCCGGCCATCTTCATTACGGTGGAGATGGTCACCCGGACGGCCGGCCAATGGATGCTGAGCTGCCAAGTAAACCACCACATAGAAGGTATGAAGGAGTGTGTCTCTGATTAGGGAGAAGGTGAGGAGGGCTTTGTTACGTCTCTATGGATGCAGGACTAACGCAGTGACTGCCTTTGGTGTTTGTTTTCAAAGCTGGGATGCTGGCCTTTTACGATGTGTTGTCCTGTGGAGAGGATGATCAGCAGGTACCCCCTGGTGGCCGAGAGAGGCAGTACTTCATTGCCGCTGAGGAGATCGTATGGGACTATGGTCCACTGAAGATCGACCCCTTTCTCAATGTGTCGCTCAGTGACGCTGAGAGGTGCGCTGACCTTCCAGGCTATTGCGGTCTAAGTCTTAAGCTTCTGTGTTAAGGATCGATTCCAACTTTTGGTTCCTGTATTTATACACTTGTGATGCATTTCTTTCCCCTTTTGTTTCAGTCAATCTGAAGTATATTTTGGAAACAGTAATGGCAGACTGGGCGGAACCTACTGGAAAGCCCATTTTGTGGAGTACACAGACAAGACCTTCACCACGAAAGACGGGAGCCGTCGGGACACAGAGGGGCACCTCGGCATCCTGGGTACGTCTGGCCGATGTCGCTCTCGGGCACCTTGGCAGCTGCGCCGGCATCGTGTCCCCTGTTGGCACCCTTCCCTCTTTCCTTTCAGGGCCCGTGATCAGAGCAGAGGTGGGCGACGTCCTTAAGGTGGTCTTCATGAACAAAGCCAGCAGGCCTTACAGCATGCAGCCCCACGGTCTGCAGTATGACCCAATGTACGAGGGAACCCCCTACAGAAAAGGTAGGCCCCCCCATGGCCAATATAATGACCGCACTGCCTCCCCGCCCAGAATGCACCAGCTAACTGCGCCCCTCCTCTCCCCGACCTGCAGCAGACACCATGCGAGGCTCGTCGGTGTCGCCCGGTCAAAGATTCACATACAAATGGAAAGTTCTGGAAGGCCCCTCGGTCAGCGACCCCCCATGCATCTCCTACCTGTACTACTCAGCCACGGATTTCATACAGGACACCAACTCTGGGCTGGTGGGCCCCCTGCTGGTGTGCAGGAAGGGGGCACTGGGTGATGACCACATGCAGGTAGGGCCCCCACATTTTGCCATCCTTCTGTACACGATGGTCATGGTTTCCTGAGGAAGGTTCTGGCTTTTCACAGACACTGAGTTACTGTGTTTCTGCACTTTGGCAGATGGGCATCAGCAAAGAGTTCTTCCTCCTCTTCTCCGTGATAGATGAGAACCAGAGCTGGTACCTCAGCAGGAACATCCATGAGTTTGGTGATGGCAACACGGACATGATGGATGAAGACTTTCAGGAGAGCAACATGATGCACGGTATTTCCGGCTTTCTTTGCTCAAAGCCGGTTCCGGTTCTCATTCTCGCACTGGCACACAAAGGACTGTTCTGCGGTCAGGTCTGCGTAGAATTCTTGGGAGGGACAGTGATGGGAAAACTACTCAATATTCAGACTTAAATAAAAGTACAGTTACTACACCAAGATCGTCGTGCAAGTACTCAATACTACTTAAGTAAAAAGTACTACACATTAAAATCAATTGATCTTACAAAAAAAGCAACCTATCATTTTAAATTCACTTTTAAATTCAAGTTATAGTACGGCACAAGGAAATCTGAGTATACATATATTTTCTTGATTTAAAGGTAGAACTTGTCAAGTTTTCTGGCCAGTTTCCTCCCCCCAAATACATATGGAATGTATCAGGCAGGAGGACAGGACAATACTCAGAACAGAGTAATACACACAATGGACGAGGGCCGACGCAGTCGCCGGCCACATGGACACAAAATCTTGGTGCTGGGAGTGTTTGACTTCAGAGGAGGTGCATTTACATCGATCGCATCATGTGCATAAGTGTGTCTCCACATGCGGAGCACTTGGGGCAGCACGCCCTGCCTGCTCCTCATACCGCCGATGTCTTCCGGTGCCTGTGGGGGGTCATCACTGACGGCCTAGTGTGGTGCCGGGGGTGTAGCTGACTGCATCTCCTCTGTGCCTGTGGGGGGTCATCACTGACGGCCTAGTGTGGTGCCGGGGGTGTAGCTGACTGCGTCTCCTCTGTGCCTGTGGGGGGTCATCACTGACGGCCTAGTGTGGTGCCGGGGGTGTAGCTGACTGCGTCTCCTCTGTGCCTGTGTGTGTCGACGCAGCGGTGAATGGATACATGTACGGGAACCTTCCGGGGCTGGAGATGTGCGCTGGGGAGCCCGTCGCCTGGCACGTGCTGGGGCTGGGCAGCGAGGCCGACATCCACGGCGTCTACTTCCAGGGAAACGTCTTCCGGCGGGAGGGCACCACCCGGGACACCCTCAGCGTCTTCCCTCACACCTCGGTGACTGTGGGCATGGAGCCGCACAGGGAGGGTAAGGGGGGGGGGCTGCCAGCTCCGCTTTAATTAGGCCGGAGTCGCACGGCGCTTAGACTCCCCCTCCTCTCCGACCTCCCGCGTCACACAGGCACGTTCGAGGTCAGCTGCAGGACCAGCGATCACTTCCGGGCTGGAATGCAGCACCGCTACACTGTGAGGAGGTGCTCAATGGACCGGGCCGGGACCGACAGCTCCCCCACCTCCACGGTGCGCTACTTCATCGCCGCCGAAGAAGTGGAGTGGGACTACTCCCCGAGCCGGGACTGGGAGCTGGAGAAGCACATGGCCACAGAGGAGAACAGGTACTGTGTCACATGGCCACAGGGGAGAACAGGTACTGCGTCACATGGCCACATGGGAGAACAGGTACTGTGTCACATGGCCACAGGGGAGAACAGGTACTGCGTCACATGGCCACATGGGAGAACAGGTACTGCGTCACATGGCCACAGAGGAGAACAGGTACTGCGTCACATGGCCACAGAGGAGAACAGGTACTGCGTCACATGGCCACAGTGGGCAACAGGCATAGTGTCATATGACCATGGTGGTGAACAGGTACTGTGTCACATAATTACAGTGGGGAGCAGGTACTGTGTCACATGGCCAGAGTGGTGAACAGGTACTGTGTCACATGATTACAGTGGGGAGCAGGTACTGTGTCACATGGCCAGAGTGTTGAACAGGTACTGTGTCACATGATTACAGTGGGGAGCAGGTACTGTGTCACATGGCCAGAGTGGTGAACAGGTACTGTGTCACATGATTACAGTGGGGAGCAGGTACTGTGTCACATGGCCAGAGTGGTAAACAGGTACTGTGTCACATGATTACAGTGGGGAGCAGGTACTGTGTCACATAATTTCAGTGGGGAACAGGTTCCATGTCTCATGACCACAGTAGGGAGCAGGTATTGTGCCACATGATCTCAATGTGGCACAGGTACCGTGTCACATGATCACAATGTGGCACAGGTACCGTGTCACATGATCTCAATGTGGCACAGGTACAATGTCACATGATCACAGTGTGGCACAGGTACCGTGTCACATGATCACAATGTGGCACAGGTACCATGTCACATGATTTAATAGATTTAATGGAAGGAGCAGGGAGAACAGAAGAGAGACTGTAGGCCAATAAGGATGCGGTGGGGTTTAGAATGTGAGCGCTTACAGTCAGACACTCCCCCAGTGTGAAAGAGTTCGACGTTACTGAACTGTCTCACACTTTAACTAAAAGGGTAACCGTTACTGCCTGAGGTCACATGAGGGGAGGGAGTGCCAATCGGCTTTGAAAGTGCCTGGCCCCACCACCGCTCCGGGACTGCCTTAGGCTGTTTGCAGAGCGCGCCCATGTCACGCACATCGGCGGTCGTGAGCCGCATGCACTGTGGGATTGTGGGATTGTTGGCCTCTTCACATTCACACTCGCCAGTCACCTGCTGGGATTCATATGTTTATAGATGTTTTTCACTATATTCATTGTTACCCACTGGAGGTTTCTTTTTCTGTTTTTGATCCCCCTTCAGGAAATCCACCCTTACTTGCACCGCCCGTAAACATGCACCATATTAATTAGAGTACGTCTGCCAGACAGGCACATGAATGGAGGGCATCTGAGTCAGCATTTGTCCCCAAGCATTTCATTTTCACGTTCCGTTTCAGTCCCGGGAATATATTTGTTCAAAGAACGGAGGATTGGATCGGCTCCAAGTACAAGAAGGTGGTGTTCAGGGAGTATACCGACGCCACCTTCAGGAAGAGGAAGGAAAGGCAGCCGCACGAACAGCACCTGGAGATACTGGGTAATCCACTGATGTCAAATACAAGTGAAGACATATTATGCGCGTGACTCGTCACACATAGTACACATCTCTGCTGAGAGTGAAACAGGCTCTAGAACCACAGAAGTGTGCAAGATATTTAAACGGCCAAAACTGTATTGCGCATACAGCAGGAACAGGTCATATACATACAGAGGAACCCTTTCTGATTGGACCGTTCATGCTGTCAGGAGACTGTTGTAGGTTTTCTGTTCAACAGAAACAGCTCATCTGTTAAATAGTTAACCGTCCAGCCAGTGAACAGGGCAGCTCAGGCAGTGCAGTGAAGATCGTGAACTTCTAAGCTTTTCACGGCAGAGCAGCATTCGAATCCAACACGCGAAGCGAATTCTTCCTCCAGGCCCAGTCATCCGAGCAGAGGTGGGGGAGCGGCTGCTGGTGAACTTCAAGAACAGAGCCAGCTGGCCCTTCTCCATGCACGCCCACGGGGTGGAGACGGAACCCACACTGCCGCGGCCCGTCAAGCCAGGTGGGTGTGGGAGCGCAAGGCCTTCATGCTGATACCGGAACAAGGGTCCGCTGGCGCCGGAGGCCAACTCTCACCCGTCTGCCCCTCGGATTCCAAGAGGAGAACAGCCCTGCACTTTAACATCATAACCAGCCGTGATCGCGTCACATGATGTGCCAGGTGATGCTGGGGGTGCAGCTGTTGCTCTGCTCCTGTGCGGACTGCAGAGTTTACTGGCTGACACGCTGCAGAGAGGGAACCATCACCTTGTCCTGCAGACAGGGCATCAACCCCATAGACGCCCATTCGCCATATCCCACATATCCCATCTACCTCTCCTATGAGACGTAAACACACTGATATAGAGGTTAGAGCTCAGCTTGGCATCTGAGAACAGGGTCAGGCTTTTACCCAGAAATCCTGGAGCATTTTTTTTTGGGGGGGGGGGGGTTAAGGGCCTCGCTCAAGGACCTCATGGATATGGCCCAGGGTTCAAGCCAGCTGGAGGCTACAGCCGCTGAGCTGCACGCCCCTCCCAGGCAGGTACCGTTGATCATTTTTATTCTTTACGTTTTTACGTACATTTACGTGTTTTTTTATTTCACCGACAGGACAAACAAAACAATACAAGTGGGATATACCAGAACATTATGGGCCTGGCTTCTCGGACCCCAACTGCATCTCGTTTGCATATTACTCAACTGCGGATTTCGTTAAGGTAGGTGAACAGCCTACCAGCTACACCGTCAGCACAAGCCGACGTAACCGGTATGAGAAGATCAGAGCCTCTTTCTGCCCGTGCCAGGACGTGGCCAGCGGGCTGATCGGACCCCTGGTCATCTGCCGTAGGGGCACGCTGGACGAGGCCAGGCGCAGGAAGGACGTGGACAAGGAGTTCGCCCTGCTCTTCATGGTGTTCGACGAGAACGAGTCCTGGTACCTGGAGGACAACGTGAAGACGTACCTTGGCAGGGAGCTGGACGCCAACAGCATGGACAAAGACTTCGAGGAGAGCAACAAGAAGCACGGTAATGTCGTCATCTGCTCTGTTCAGGAGCTGCTTGCCCAATTGGGTCTTCACGGAGATATTCGTTTATTCGTCTCCTTAACTTGTGGTTCCCAGCGGCCCCGCCCAGGGGCACAGTGTGACAGTGATCACTACTTACCCCTATAAATGGGCTGTCGTTCGATCCCACAGAATTGGCTGGGAATTGTGGATCAAGCCAGGTAGATAGTCTGCCTCACAGCAGCCACACTGGGCTTGACTCAGCACGTTGTGGGCGGCTCACACTCATATCCAGCAAATCAGGATATGGATCCAGAGAGTTCTCTGCATTAGGGAGTGACACCTGCTGTGTGATTGTTCAGTGGTGAATATGCAGAACCTCAGTCCAGGTCTTCTTTTACCTGTCAGTGCATGTTACCTGTTCAGTAATTTGTCAGGCGGGCTGTCCGTCAGTATGCTAGTGATCGGTCAGGTAGGCTGCCTGTCAGTCTCCATGTGATTGGTCAGGTAGGCTGCCTGTCAGTCTGCTGGTGATTGGTCAGGTAGGCTGCCTGTCAGTCTCCATGTGATTGGTCCCGTGGGATTCCTGTCAATTTGCTGGAGGTGCATGTCAGTCTGCATATGATTGGTCAGGTGGGCTGTCTTGCCAGTCTGCATATGATTGGTCAGGTGGGCTGTCTTGCCAGTCTGCAGGTGATTGGTCAGGTGGGCTGCCCGTCAGTGTCCTGGTGATTGGTCAGGCAGGTGCCTGTCAATCTGCTGGTAGTTGGTCTAGTGGGCTGCCTGTCAGTCTGTAAGTGATTTGTAAGGTGTGCTTGGTAGTCTGTAGGTGATTGGTCAAGAGGACCGGCCTGTCGGCTTGATGGTGATTGGTCAAGAGGACCTGCCTGTCAGCTTGATGGTGATTGGTCAAGTGGACTGGCCATGAATCAGCGTGTGATTGGTAAGGTGGGCTACCTGTCAGTTTACAGGATTGGTGAGGAGGTGCTGCCTGATGGTGATTGGTCAGGTAGGCTGCCCGTCAGTCTACAGGTGATTGGTCAGGAGGGGCTACCCATCAGTGTGCAGTGTGTCCATCACCTGGGCTGTGTTCATTTTACCCAGCTCTGCAATTTCTCTGCCCCCATTGGATTCTCCCCAGGGATCAACGGCAAGCTGTATGGAAACCTGCACGGTCTGACCATGCTGGAGGGGGAGCGGACAGACTGGTACCTCCTGGGGATGGGCAATGAGGTGGATATACACACAGTCCACTTCCACGCCGAGAGTTTCACGTACAAGGTGCCCATCCTGCCCTGGCATCCTCACCGTACACTGACCCAGCCGGCTTCTGCTCCACCCTGCTCTAGGCCTCCCAGAATCGGGCCTGGCTCCGAGGCCCCCCGTGTGGTCCAAGCATGTGTTCTGTGCCGGAAAATAATAATACTAAATGGATCATTTGTTTGAACGCTCAGGTTAAGAGCCTTTGGTCATTAGTGAAATCTAGCAGCATGAAAAACACAGCAGCACAGTCAGGAGGGAACGCCAGCCCGGCCTGCAGACGGGGAATCGAACCGCAAGCATGCCGGAATGCTTTAGTCTGCTTGGGGTCTGAACACAGTGTCACCGATTTATCCAGCACCCCTGGAGCAGTGGGGGGCGGAGGACAATGGAGATGTGGCTACTCTGCTGACCACAGCATTCGAACCACTGACCTTCCGATCACGTCCACAGGGGCCTGACCCCCCCCCCCCCCAGATGCACACCACTGATAAGAAGCCAATTAGAGAAACTTCAGCCACACTTCCCCATTTTCACTTCCCAATGGGTTAGATTAGACAGCGACTGGCAATGTTTGCTCTGCCCGCTGGGTTAGGTTACCCAGCGACTGGCGATGTTCGCTCTGCCCGCTGGGTTAGATTAGACAGCGACTGGCGATGTTCGCTCCGCCCGCTGGGTTAGATTAGACAGTGACTGGCGATGTTCACTCCGCCCGCTGGGTTAGATTAGACAGCGACTGGCGATGTTCGCTCTGCCCGCTGGGTTAGACAGCGACTGGCGATGTTCGCTCCGCCCGCTGGGTTAGATTAGACAGCGACTGGCGATGTTCGCTCCGCCCGCTGGGTTAGATTAGACAGTGACTGGCGATGTTCACTCCGCCCGCTGGGTTAGATTAGACAGCGACTGGCGATGTTCGCTCTGCCCGCTGGGTTAGACAGCGACTGGCGATGTTCGCTCCGCCCGCTGGGTTAGATTAGACAGCGACTGGCGATGTTCGCTCCGCCCGCTGGG
>JABFDZ020000040.1:3296034-3307341 GCA_019775955.2 Pollimyrus isidori | reverse complement strand
CGGCCAGGCGGGGGGGCTCACCAATGCCGTACAGTGCGATGTTAGAGGAGCCCTTCTGCAGCAGCATTGGACTCACTTCCACCTTCTCCACAGACCGACTGCGGCCGAAGTGGTTGACCAGTCCAGCACAACTCAGGATGTCCAGGGCGCAAAGGCCGTCCGCCTGGGGCGAGAGGACCATAGACTCGGACCCATTCTTTCCTTGACAGGTCTCAGCAAAATATAAGCCCAGCCTCCTCTGTCCCTCAAGCCAATCAGATATAGAATTTCTCACATTCAAACAATTTCTAAGACCTGACAATGGATCCTTACCCCCGTTGGGTCGTCGTGGTTACCGTGCACACTGAAGACGGGGATGGATATGTTCAGGTTCTCATCTTGGTAGTTGACCCAAGGGAACCTAGAGAAAAAGAAATTTGGTAAGTAGGGCAGAGTGAATCTGCGTCACCCGTAATAAAGTAACAGGAAATTATATGGTCAATGGGAATATGACGCATGGTGCATTTTCAGGAATACAATGGCTTTACAGAGGGTAGAGAAAGAGCTGGGGTGTGAGGGCAGCAAGCGTGAACAAACACCCACTTGCTGTTGCCAAAATTGACGGCCTGGTCGCTGAGTATCTCGAAGCTGATTGGTCTGTCACCCATGCAGTACTTCCTCAGCAGAGCTATGCAGTTGTGCAAGGTCTTGCGAGAGGGCTTGTTATCATGGAAAAGGTCACCCCCCAGCAGGATAAAATCCACCTGTCACAGCCAGGCGAGAAAAGCAGACCATTACCACGCCATTGTGCTGCACTGAGTTTGCCTCTGGCATGACCTGCAGCCAAAGCAGTCATTCCAAATATAATATTTCGCTGTCAGGATGCCTAATTTGATTATTCATTATATAATTAGTATACTAATAATTATGGAATATTTAATTATGGAAACCGGTTAAACAGTTTAATAAAACACTATGTATTTACAGGAGGGCAGTCGGGCTCCTGAGTTCAGGGAGAGGCTTGAGAAGCACTCCTCTGGACATATCCAAGTAAAAAAAAACACAGATGCTTGCTTTCTCACTTACTTCATGTTGTTTTGCATGTTTCAAGATTTCATCAAATGTCACAAAGGTGTCATTGCCTCTAATGGCGTCTTTCTCCATGTAGCCAAGGTGGATGTCTGTGGCTATGAGGATTTTGAACGTGTCATCATCATCCCTGCACGAAAAGCAGAACACGAATATTCAGGCACTGGAAGCGCGCTTTAATAGGGTATTTCACTGATGTGCGTTTAACTCACATTGTGTTTCCTGATGTCATTATGCAGTCTACGATCCAATCAGGGCTTTTCAAACGAAAAGGTATTCTTGGGGAAAAGAAGATAGATTTTATTGATGACTTAACACAACACTACATTCATCAACAGTACTTATTCATTCTTCGATTACATTATGCATACCACAGGTCCTAATAAAACGAAAGGATGATTACGAAAACAAAACTGATTTAGACGACATAGCCACTCTGATAAATATAAAGTTAGCATGCAAAATGCAAATGAAATATTATATAAATCATTATTAACGGAATTAAAACGTCATTGAACTTTAGACAAAACAGAGTAAGTGAAGATATTCATGCGAACTACAGCTAATGTAATCACCGAGTTACTTTCCTTTCAAAGCAAAAGTGGATCAATACAATAATGTGCTATTCGACAGAATGCATTCACGTAATGATAACTTTCCATGAGCACCCTGTTCCCTTACTTCGAGACTGTCCAGTGTTGAATAACTATTTACCTTTTCCACTTCAGCCTTAGTTTTGTACACACGTGAAATCTCCCTCCTACGGAAGTAATCAATTTGCATTTTCCGGGTTCACTACCGGCATTGCGTTTGTAGTTTTTTTTGTTTTCTCTAAACCTGCTAGATGGCCAACGCTTTAAAATGACAGGACTACATTTCCTACAAGGAACAGGGAACCGATGAATGGAGTCGCTTGTGGGAGCTGCCGCTGGCGAGTATCTCGTTTATGGTAGAAACATTTCTATAGAAATCAGTTTCTCTGTCATGACAGCCTTCAGGAAATAATTTTTTTCAAAGTAATCCAAATTTCAGCGGCAGCAGTTCTCCGTGTAACTATCTTAAGTGGTACATGCATTCGAATTTGTGGCCTTCTCGCCGGCAATGTTTATAACTGGCAGTATATTTTTAATGTCGTAGATTTAAAAGATATACATCTGTTTTGCCTTGGATCGCATCACTTTCTTTGTGAAGAATTTGCCGGTTAAAGCTGAAGTATTCGGTTGTTAAAGTTAGTGGTATGGACGTAACGTGATTGGGCGTTTAAACAAGTAAAAACCCGTTCGGTAGACGGCGCCTTTAAAATCATTTTTTATGCATAAATCTACCGCATACGCTATTTTAAAATACTCCTTAGGTCCGATTTTCTGTTGTCTAAATTAACGGCTGTGTTTTGCCAGTATTTTGCCAGTATTTTCGCGGGCAGTGATATGGGTGTTTTATAAGAAACAAAAACTCAAATTAAGATGATATTTTAATTACCGAATATCCGCTGCTTGCCGTTGTGCCAGTGTACGGTAAATAAAGTGGCCTGTAAAACCTAAGAACAAAATAACAATTGAAAATCATAAGAGGTTTGTGGTGGCGGTCCCCATCTCCTAATTTGTCACACACTGTCCCCGAGGCTGTTCCTCCTCCATCGCTGACCTACGATGTATCTCTGTGTTAATGTTGCCTCGTTAACCCCAAGCGCTGCCTGAAGCCCGGCAGAAGAAGGCATGAGCCAGGTCCCTATGGAGTTCGCCGAAGACTTCAACCAGTTGGAGCTACTTGAGACGCATCACCATCGCATACCCGTTGGCTCCCATAGCCTGTGGCCTGATGAGGAGGAGGAGGATGAGGAAGAGGAGCGTGAGGGCAGGTGTGGCGAGGAGTGGTACCAGCAGCAGGAGCAGAGCATGGAAGGCAGGCCTGGAGAGCTTTTACTCTGGGCAGCGGAGAGGAACAGAGTGAGTTCTGCATGCGCCTCCTCTCTGCGGTGCCTTACTCTGTATGTATTCATAGTTTTATTGCCACATGTTTGGAGGTGAAATTCTGACGCAACAGTTGCAGGGGACTGGACAGGTGTAAGAGAGAACGACCAGACAAAGAGAAGTGCAATATGTGAACAAGCAGACTATAAATAAGCAATAAATAAGTGATGCAGTGGAGATGAGGGTGTAATCAGAGAGGTAGTGATGTGGAACACTTTGATTAAGCTGACATTCAGATTGTGTATTCTGATTATTCATATGCTGCTTGCATGTTTCCTCGGAGTGTGCATAATGAATAATTTAAGCTATAGAGCTCATTTGCAAGAGTTATCACTCTGCAAACATAAAGGGAAAGCTTAGGGTTGGAGTTAAAGAAGGCCAGCGGCGTAGTAACAAAGGCACCAGGATTAGAATATAGTGAATGTGAAGATTCAGCCGTACACCCTACTCAGCTTCAGGCCAACAGACGACCACTGACCATTAGCACTGAAGGCCTTCGATCTTACGGGGCCAAGCGACCCCTTGGCATTGCTCCTGAAACACTCCAGCTGAGAAATGTGTTGATATCGAATCCCGGGGGGGCGGGTTGGTTGTACGGCTCTGCGGATTAAGACTTCGTGTCTGATCAGAAGGTTGCCGGTTCTAATCCTGTATTTGGGGGAGTGATTTCACCATTGGACCCCTGAGCAAGACCCTTGGCCCTCAGCAGCTCCATGGATTATCTGATTCTGCTTTCTATTAAAGTATATTTTGCTTTGGATAAAAGCGTCTGTTGACTGAGTGAAATGTAAACGTAATATCCCCTCCGCTGGACCCATTGGCTAGGCCCCGACTCGGTGTGACTCATCCTGCACAAAGCAGAGATGCACCAAGTTTAGGACAGGATTTATTGTCATTGCGTAGGCTTGATGGAAGACACAGTGAATTATTCATGATTTTCACATTGTCTCTCATATTGTAAGTTTATGACAAAGAATATCTTTCTGTCCGCCCCAAACAGTAGTCATTAGCATAGCGCCACTGTTATTCTCAAAGCCTGCTTTAAGACTGATTATGGAGGCGGGCTGAAGCGCGGTGGGGTTGCTGCCTCTTGGTGTCTTGCCGGCTTTAAGGCCACGCATGACGGTCATCAAGCCGGACTGGTGTCTCATGGATGCGTACTGACACTGCATTCACTCCACTAAAACGCATCCTGTGAACCCAACACCATATCCATCGCAGTCCTTGTGGTGTGGCACGTAGGCATCTGACTTTGCCGGCCCTGTGACTTTGCCGGCCCTGTGACTTTGCCGGCCCTGTGACTTTGCGGGCCATGTGACTTTGGGGGCCACGTGACCCTGGGGGCCCCGCTCATGCTGCACGCAGAGTGATTGCCATTGAAGGCCTCTTCTTGGTGGGACTCCACCAGCAGTCACCAAAAGCATGTCAGCTGGGTCCAGGCTAGGGGAGAGAGACCCTGAGAATGAGGAACCTGTTACGTGAGTCATGGTTAACTGCAACGGTCACTTCTCCTCTGCCTCGTACCTTTGTCTCGCAGGCTGAACCGCAGTGCCTACCTCACTGGCTGTTTTGTTTGTTCTAATGAATTAAAAAGAAAATCAAGTTACCAGTAACACTACTCACACACTGATTACTCCTTCCTTGTGTCACTTCCTGTCACATGACCTCAGCTGGCCACGGTCCAGAGACTCCTGACGGCGGACGCCTCCCTAGTGGAGAGCCGCGACGAGGATGGGTACACGGCCCTGCACCGTGCGGCGTACAGCGGCCACCTGGAGGTGGCGCAGTGCCTGCTGCGCCAGGGGGCGGACCTCCATGCCAGGACGGTGGACGGCTGGACCCCGCTGCACAGCGCCTGCCGCTGGAACAACGCCGGCGTGGCGTCCTACCTGATCCAGCAGGGGGCAGAAGTGAACGCGCAGACCAACGGGCTCCTGACGCCGCTGCACCTGGCAGCGGGCAACAGCGGGGCGCGGCAGACTCTGGAGCTGCTGCTGATGCAGAGGCAGATCCGGGCGGAGCTGAAGAGTAGCAGCGGCGAGACGGCCCTCGATGTCGCCCGCAGAACCAGTGCCCACTACCGCCTCTTTGAGATTGTGGAGCCGTGTAACAATATCCTATCCTAGCGCTTGGGGGCGCCACTGAGGCCCTGGGAAATGGGGGGGCAAGGCGTGCAGACGTGACCCAGATCTACTCCTCCACTGTCTCCAGATCAGCAGCAGGCTTCACACGGTCACCCCACTGACGTGCCTCCCGTGAACCCAACACCGTATCCATCACAGCGTACAGAGTCCTTGTGGCGTGGCATGTGGGCATTGCCATGAGAATGTGACTTTGGCATGCGTGCCCACCTTTGGGCAGCTGGCACTGTGCCCCATATAGCGCATGTGGAATGGGTGGCTTGTCCCAGCAGCCTTTGCAGTCGGAGCCGTGAAGGTCTCACCATGTCACATGACCCCATGCTCAGTGTTGTAATGTTCACAAATATTAAGCAGTTCGATGTGAGTATCGGGTGTAGTGTTAAGGCTGTACGGTGCTCATCTTTTACAAATACGGATCGTGTCCATGATGCTTTCTTAATCTGTATTTGTGGAATGAAATATAATCATTATGTCACTCTTCAATGAAATAGTTAGCATTGGCTTTCAGTGTTCTGGTTATCGCCTTCCGGATGTGAGAGGTAAATACCTGGCGGCCATGAATATGTGTCAGACTCACTACAGTGACATTTGGTGAATAAAGTGTTTCCGTGATATAGCTACTAGTGTTGGCCGAGCATAAACACTCGATGTTTCACCTGTGCTGTCATGTCTTCACGAACTTGCACGCGTCCTGTGGGGGTGGGGATGAGGATTAAAGTTATCTACGGTGTACGCTGACCTCGGGGTTTCCTCAGGTTGTTTTTTCTGGTATTTTCCGTCATGGTGCTCAGCTTCTCTCCTAAAAGCTGTTTTTCAGGTCCGGCGAAAGCTCATTGTCATTTCAAACTATGCAGGCACACAATGAAACGAAATAGCATATGTTTAAGACTTTAAAAGCGGCTTTGTGCT
This sequence comes from Pollimyrus isidori, assembly GCA_019775955.2. NCBI lineage: Eukaryota > Metazoa > Chordata > Actinopteri > Osteoglossiformes > Mormyridae > Pollimyrus > Pollimyrus isidori. Next base: position 3,301,253 of record JABFDZ020000040.1, on the reverse strand, counting down.
TAAGACAATATGAACAGAAAAGGCAGTAATGAATGATTTGTTACAGCTGCCCTGGGTTCTCTAGCCCTAACTTGTCAGGTTTAAGGTACATTGGGGTATATGGCCTCTATCTTTGTAGACTTGCATGAAGCCCAGGAGAATTACAAGCCCCCAACCAACAACTTTTACTAGTGTGTGACATTTTTGCACAACATAAACTGGAGTGTGATCATCAAAGCGTGGGACCCACCCACCCCCCACCGTAAAGGAGTGTTCAGCAGCACGCCACATAACTAAGGCGTTTACAAACTTAACTTCTTTCATCCTGACCGTCCTTGTCCAGAGTAACACAGGCCCGTCAAAGTGCACCACTGTCTGTTTACCATCGGCTTGGTTCCTGGGTGAATTAGTACTTTGACTCGATATGTCGTCTGAAGAAAACCTTTAATAATCAATATCATTACATTCCGAGGTCTTTCATATTTATTTTTAAGGAGTTCGGCAAGCAAGGGTCACACATTTACATCCCTTAAGTATGTGTGCCTTTTGTCTACCTAACTTTTATGTTAATATTACTAAGTCTCCCTTTGAGAACAGGAGTTACTCTGCTAAACCAGTTTTCCAGTCTATTCCTCAGGGACACACAGCAGTCCGTGTTTTTGCTCCCTCCCGGGTGCTGCGGTGGAACAGAAATGTGGAAGGAGGGAGAGCAAAAATGTGGAAGGAGGGAGAGCAAAAATGGCCGTGGATCCCTTAGGACTGGATTGGGAAACGCTGGGCTAAACCTTAGTGACTCTAAGCAGGGCAGCATTTTCGCCTCGAGTCTGCAGATGCTGGGAATGTTTGTGGGCTGGAGGCTCCGGAGAGAGTCCCGGCTCCCGAGATGTAGCACAAGTCGCCCATTAAAGGGCCGCAGTGTGGCCCAGACCGCACTCCGAAGGCGGCAGAGCAAATGCAGATGGGAATCAATGCTGCCTGTGTCCTTCCCAGCTTGCTGCAGGATGGTTGCCATGCAGACTATTAATAAACGGTTAGCAAACCATTCCTCGTTTGGTCGAAAGTGTAAAAGGTTCCAAAAAGGGGTTCCCTTCATTACAGCCCATTAGAAGAAAATGCTAATGTGCTCCTTCACTGAAGATGTAGGCTCCTACCAATGCGCTCGAGACTACTTTCTCTTCGACAGTCCGTGGGGTTTCCCTTGAAGAATTTCCACCCTTTGTGATAAAACGGGCAAAGGGTGGGGGTTAACAAACAAGCTTGTGGCGCAGGATTTAACACTAAATATTAAGCGGAGACGGGGAATTTAACTCTTTAAAAAATAAACCAGGAGACGCAGGTCACAGCTTGCAAACAAATTTATGCGGGAAAGGAAGCGACATGACCGGTTTTTACCACAGGCGAATAGACGTGAGCAACTTTAGAAGGACTTCATGAATTAATGAAAGCGGCGGCTGTGAGAGTGGCCAAGCCGCTCAGGAAGTTAGCAAACGTGGGCACGACTTTCGGCCGACTCACGGGTGGGTAAGGTGTACCGGGGGATGGCGGAAGGTGGCGAAATCCCGGCCAGGATTTTTTGCTGTGATCACAAAGAGTCCTTTATAGATGTAACCCGAGTCGCCACGTCATGATCCGGACAAACAGGTCGCCTATAGGCTTCGCCCATCGCCTCCGCTGTCACTTATATCTAGAGGCGCCGTGGCGGCGACAAACGGGAGTGATACGGTACCTGCGCACCTGGAGCGCCGCTCCGGCTCCTGCGCGTAATCCGAGGGAGGAAAGCAGCTCTCTCAGTGAGATATAACTTTTTTAATTTTCCCTCTCTCTCTCTTTTTTTTTGAAAACTAGATTTTAAAAGCATACACTTATTCTGCCGGATCTTTTGCGACTATTCAAAGACACCGCCCTCCCGTCGCATGGGTGCTTTGCGAGAATGTCTTCGTTAGACTAATCCGAGAAAGTTACGCGATAAAGTCCGAATGGTTTCCGTCGGCGTACTATATGGAAATTGTCGCCGAAATCGGCAACGAAATACTTTGTTCGTATAACATCGGGAAGCGAATAAACGGGACCAGTAAGCAATGTCGCTTATTGGTAATGAGGAAGAGCTATGCGCAGTTCTTTGTGGCGGCAATCGTCTGCATTTTCTTTATCCTCATTTTGTGCTTCAAGAACCTGCCACCACCGGTGCCTCACATGCGCCTCCAGACAGCTGGCAGGCCACCTGGCCGGCCACCTGGCATCACTGTCCTACTGTGGTGGTACCCCTTCGGGAGCCAGTGGAAGATGCCTGACTGTGCAGCCCTGTATGGGGTCCAGGGGTGCAGAGTGACGACCAACAGGAGCTTTTACTCAGCAGCCGAAGCCGTGATCATTCACCACAGGGACATCCTGGGCAATGTCAGCAGGCTTCCCCAAGATCCCCGACCACCTGCCCAAAAGTGGATTTGGATGAACTTTGAATCGCCGAGTCACACCTCCAACTTGGAGGAGTTGGAGGGGATTTTCAACTGGACGATGTCCTATAAGCTGGGCTCCGACATATTCATCCCGTACGGCTACCTGCAGCGCAAGAAGACCTTGAAACCGGAGAAGCTGCCGCAGAAGAGGAAGCTGCTAGCCTGGGTCATCAGCAACTGGAATGAAGACCACGCTCGGGTGGTCTTCTACTGGAAGCTGAGCAGGTACATAAACATCGACGTCTACGGCCGCGATGCCCTGAGCCTGGTTAATGACAGCGTGGTGCAAACCGTCTCAAAGTACAAGTTTTATTTAGCCTTTGAGAACTCTCAGCATCCAGACTACATCACTGAGAAACTGTGGCACAATGCCCTGGGTTCGAGCGCGGTGCCGGTGGTCCTGGGACCGTCCCGCTGGAACTATGAGAAGTTCCTCCCGGGCAACGCCTTCATCCATGTGGACGACTTCAGCAGCCCCAGAATGCTGGCCAAGTACTTGAAGTTCCTTGACAGGAACCCCTCAGCATACAGGCGCTACTTCAACTGGAAGCGGACGTACCGCGTCCACGTCACGTCCTTCTGGAACGAGCACCTCTGCGCCATCTGCACGGCGGTCAAGGCCTCCAGGTACCAGACCAAAGTCGTTTCCGATCTCACTCCATGGTTCTATTCATGAGCCCCGCAGACTGATCTAAAATTTCACATTTGCCAATATTTATTTTTTTCCCCATTAAACCGTTTTTAGAAAAACGACCCCTCGCCATTAAGCTTTAAGGACATTTGCTTATCAGCATCTTCGTCATCATCTTCATCGTTATCACGAGTTCCTCCTTTTCTCCACCCCACGGACTTATGAAATGTGTTTGTCTGTGAGCAAGAACTCTGAATACCCAATGAATACCCCGTGATTTATTTTGTTTCGGAGATACAATCGTGAATCGCTGACAGTCACATTGCCCTCAAACAGTCCATCAAATTCAATGTTTAAATAATAAAGATGCATATTGACAAGAACTTCTGTGTCCTTGTGCTGTATGTACATGAAACTCAGATCAGTGTGTACCGTGCTCTCTGGCACTCGCTCCTAGTCACAGTGCCTGTCACAGTCTGCTATTTTCTTGATGTTGAAACACTTTTCTCCATGTGGCTGAGGAGCTTGTTCTGTGTCTACATGCCACACTGAGGAAGTGAGTCAGTGCAGGCAGGTCCTGCTGCTTGTCTGAGCCTGGTAGACTGTCTGACCTCAAGCAGGAAACCGGATTATACACTGTGGCTGTACTGATGTGTCCGATTCAGAATGGCAGGTTGGGTGGGGGGGGTGCTCCACAGCTCATCTAATTGTGTTTGCCAAAAGCAGCCAATGGGACGCACTTCACTTTAATGAGGCATTTTATTACAGGTCAGTGTCAGGTTTAGAGGGGGAGGGGGGATTACAACAAGAGACCCCGTCCTGCTCCCTGTCCCAGAGAAGTTGTCTCCCCCCTCCCCAAAAGTGTCCCTCTTCCCCAAAATGTTCTTGTTTACTATTATTTTTCTTTGCGCTTCTTCCTGTGGTGTCACATTTCCACACCATTGTGTTTTCCGGACAGCATTCCTGGTGTTTTGTGGGAGGCAGAGTCTACTGCAGCTCTTCCAGAGAAATGAAATTACAGAGCATGCAGAAACAGCTCCGATGGAAAAATAAAATCCACCCCCCCCCCCAAATATAATTATATTCTTCTGGCAAGGTGATAATTAATAAACACTGCAATTAAAATGGTAAAGTGTATTTCCTGTCATTCAGGAATTCAGGGAAAAGATACGGTACATTGAGACAGACAGACTGCAGATGCACGTATACCCAACGGACGTTTGCTCCTCCATTTAAGGACTGTTCTGTCCTACGATCTTCAACGCTCGCTGTAGGAGTAGCTACAGTTCACATCTGTTAATATTTCACACAAAGCGTTTATCAAAAGGTCACATTGGATAAGAAGATAACCAAAGAACTCTTGAGTGCACTGGCTGATACCCGCATTACTTTGGACAAAAGCATCGCTTAAGTAAATGCAGAATACAATGGAGAGGCATTCTGCTCAGTCTCCTTGTGTGTGGTTGTCAGGGTTTCACTGCCCCAGTTCCCTGTGCAGCGTACACTTCTGTAATGTGGCTGTTTCTATCGCAGCCATCAGCCACGCTTCACCTCATTTATATCTGTGTCGTAACTGGGCTTTCACACGCCTCGGGGTTTGTGAACAGGGCACAGATCTGAAGGAGTCCAAAGTATGTGGCGTCGGGCTATAAAATGTTTATGGAGGGAAACTGTAACGCTGGCTGATAAGGAGGAGCCGGCGCAGAAGCTGTGCCCCAAACACAGGCTGTCTCTGTGGTCTGCGCTGGGGGACGAAGGCTACATTCTGGGGCACGCACAGGAACTCTTAAAGGGCCAGCGTCAATTACACTGTGGGGGAGGGGGGGATCATCCCTGCGTGGGGGGGAAAGGCCTGACCACGGCTTGTGGACACGGAGCGCAGTCACAGTACTCACATAAAAACAGAATTATTTGATGAGTCAAAAGTTAACTTTGATCCATGTTAAATCAGTCATATGTATGAGTTTGCTCACAGGAGTATTGAGACAGTCTGCATGCCGCCCTGCTGGCTACTTCCCCACCCTGCTACTCTGTCGCCTGCCAGTTCGCCTACCCTACCTCCTGGAATAGTCTTCAAGATAACGTAGTGCAAGCGGAATCCTTGGGTTCCTTTAAATCAGAGCTAGATAAGATTTTAACAACTCTCAGCTATT
>JABFDZ020000040.1:3279726-3289912 GCA_019775955.2 Pollimyrus isidori | reverse complement strand
CCCACCACAACACCCGCACCGCCACCCCTCCCCTACACCCCCCTCCCCCGACCTGCGCCCGCCCCCCGACCCCCCCCGCCCCCCCGCCCCTCCCGCCCCCTCCCGCCCCCTCCAAGCCCCTCCCCAGGTGTGCCAGCCATTCGTTCCATTGGCTGTGGTTCCACACAGTTCTCATGCCCGGCCTCATCCTCACCGTCCCCACTTGATCCCATGTGACCGTGTTCATCACTGTGATTAACTAAAGGACATCGATTGCGGAAAACAGGATGCAAAGGAAAAAAAGTCCCAAACACCTTCTGCGATCCTCAGGTTTGAAGTGTTACATGTGGAATTAACGTCATGCCTGTTCTAATCATCATGTAGCTCCTGATGTAGTGCTGAGGATGTTCCCGGTCCTATCCCAGAATTCTTAGCACATATAATTACCATGAGGTACATCTCCTCGCGGGTATTCGGTGCTCTGGCATCAAAATGCCTATGCAGGACGTGTACTCAGCTGACATCTTTACAAGGGGTCAGAAAATAAGTGTGAGTTTATATGTAAGTACTTACTATATAACATAGTCAATTTGCAGTTTCTCTATTGCACCATTTATATCTCTGCTACAAGACCTTTAAGTGCTAAATGGTGATGCATGAGCAAACTCAGGCTTGTATCTCTTGCTGCTCTTTGCTGGATGGTGATCCTGGGGTGGGGTGGCTATTTGGGCTCAAGGTGGAAGCTGCCATTGCTGCAGAAAGCGCAAGGACTCATTAGAACCTGCGCTAAATGGGAGGCTGGTGCAAGATAATGGGGCTGAACCTCTCAACGGTGAGAAGTACCTCCAGCCACTAGCCTCTCGCCCAAAAGGTGCAGAGCTGCGCCTCCTGGGAGCCGAAAGCTGAGAGGAGGACCAGGCTGGGTGACATGGGGACAGTGACATCCCCTTTAAGAGGAAGGAAGTGGCAGCAAACTGTCTGCTACTCCCTGCAAGGGGCGGAAGGGCTTGGTGGGGGGGTTGGGTTGGGTTCTGCACCCATTTAAGGGGGCTACATTGGCTGGTTTTGATTACTGGGTGTTTTGGTTCAACCTCACTTTTCTGCCTCCGCTCACATAGAAATATAAAAAATGTAGTTGTTGAAGTTTTAGGTCCGCTGGGACCTAAAACACATATTTGAAAAACCAAGCCTGAAGCTTTTTATAAATAAGTAATAGACTCACGACGACCGGCCAAACGCAGAATTCCCTAGACGCATAAACATTTCATCACTGTCTTACTGAATTCATAACTGTTTATCTACGGAAAAAGTTACTCCTCGACGTGAGTCAAATGAACTCGAGTTAAATATTTTCCTCAGTCCGCCTAAACTGATGGAACTTGGAAAATAAATTTCAAACAAATATTGAGGAATAATTGATGGGTGTGCACAGGTTAAGAAAAGGTTACTCACAGAACAATTTTTTTCCATTAGGTGATAAACAAAGATTTGCATTTTTATCTTCCTGCTATCCCACATTCCTCACACATTGCTTTGCGTGGTTTGCAAACGCCTCAAAAGCATCTCATGTCCACCACCAATAAAATCAGATTGATGTCATTCGTCCGTCCGTCACTGTGAAAAAAGTAGACATTCCATACGTTTTTCACACAAGGGCTCTGCGGCGCGTTAATTTTCTTACACTTATATAAACAACTTCAAATGAGACTTTATCTCTCATCAGACCTTGATATGCAATTGTTTGCCTTATCGCTCCTTGAGTACAACGAAAGTTTTTTTAAGTTTGCTTTATGTCTTTATAACACGTGTTTTCTGGCTTGAATCTGACCCATAAAGCACCGTAAAGGGTGCGCGCACACACACACACACACACACACACAAATAAGGGGTCGTAACAACTTGAAGTTGAGACGGCACCGCTCCCTGTATGCCATATAAGTGCAATATCCGTTACTTTGTGATAAAACACACACATAACTAGTGACAGAGGGAGCGCCCAGTATAAAGAAGTGGTGCGCTTCCACATCAATAGAAAAATATGCACCGTCCTTGCGGCCAGCGTCGTTACAACCGGAGAGATAAACCGTGCAAGGCCAGAGGTGCCGGAATGTGCCCGGAAAGAACCAAAATCCTGGCAGAAGGCTCCGCTCCCAGTTTACACTTCAAGGCCCTCCGGAGTGTGACTCCGAAAGCCTGCAAGTCCGGGCAGCGGCTGCATACCTCCGACACCGGCGTCACCCAGACGGCGCATCCCTCGGCGCAGAAAAAAACCCTCTTTGTTCATAACAGCGGCGAGGACGGAGGAAAGAGCCTCGCTTATCAGCCACATCGCGCGTTAGGGGAGCCAGGTAAGGCACAGTCCATGCAGAGCCGACGGCCCTCTCCCAAACAGCGGGAGAGAGCGGTGTGCTGGTAAACCGGGGGGGACACACTAGTGTACACAGCAAGGTATCTTTGTATCCCGTTAACAGGGAACGTCTAGAGGTGCAGAAGGTGTCACGGGCATCTTACACTCTTTAGTTCTCACAACTGAAACAAATATCGCACTTTGCAAAGAGTATTTAAACCTTTACCTTCTGCACTTTCAATCGTCAATCATACGTGCTTAATTATATGTTACAGGTGATGCTTAAATTTGTTACGCATAAATTTAAAAGGAAAAATCTCATTTTTTTATGGTGTTGTGAAGTATACTTATGAAAGTCTACAATATTTCGTGACACGTTGGCGTATGAATCCAGTTAACAAAGCTGAGACAGATGTAAGGTTACCCGCGACTAGTAACCCCAGGGCATGTATTTTATCATTACTTGTTTAGTGAGTTTAACTACGAGGAGTTTTGTGCGACAATATTCAATAAATAAACATGTCGTGTAAATTATTATTTAAATTATAATTTAAACCGTCAATCAAATGATTATTTAAATAATAACATGAATTGTTAAATTGTTACAATTTAAATTATACCAACAACCATTACATTTTCCTGTCAAAGTCCCCCATCAAATCAGTGGGTTTCATCTAAGAAAAACCTGAGTGGTTACTTTGCAGATTAAGTCACATCAGATCGCACTCACCTATAGTCGATTAAATTCTCATTTATAACCGCGTTTTGTCTATATCGTCCCGGTCGTTCCTTTTCTGCAGGTCTAATCTTAACTGTTTGGTGACCATGGTGACTAGGGTTAAGACCGGGTTAAATTTACCTAGGTTAAGATGGGAAAAGTGAATTACACAAGGTTTTAAAATTATCTTCCCCATTTAGGGCCCCGCTCATGACATAACGATAACAAATTTAGCTAGCCTATACTAACACTATGTGGTGGCCAGTGAAAGTTAGGACAGCTTAACTGTTATCCTAAATTCAGAGGAGTTTATTTTACGATTATTGGAAATTATGATGTAATATGGACCCAGGACTGAACAGACAAAACGCAGTTATAAATGAGAATTCCATCGAACTTGGCGAGCTCGATCTGTTCAGACTTAGTTTGCAAAGTAGCCAATCAGATGCTAGGTTTTTGTATAGAGCCCGCCCACGAAGTTTGATTGGTGACTTTAACAGGAAATTTTAATAGTTACTGGTATAACTGAAATTGTAAATTGAATAATCATTTAAATAACATGTTTATAAATAATCATTTAAATGACCGTTTTAATTAGATTTAAAAAATGTAAATGACAAGACACACTCCATACTTAACCTCAATGTTAAACATGAAGGAAAAAATCATAGCGGCTTTGCATTTTTAAGATATTGACCAGTAAGTAAAACAGCATTTATATAAGCTGGCTAGCATAAGCTCACTGACCTTCATCTTAAACTGTTAAATCCGTATGTGTGTGTAAGTTTTCATATACCTCTTATGGCAAATAACTGTCTGTTTCCATACATGTTTAAATAACCACACTTGTAGAAATGTTAGTAGAAATTGCACTTTACTAAAATGTTTTAAAAGATTTTCATAGACGATTCAAGATGTTTTCCACATAACTGCACCACTACATCAGATGTAATAATTTCATCATTCATTTTTCATGTTTTGATTCCATACAAACTGTGTCAGTCAATTAAATGCGGATACTAGTGCAAACCCATAGCAGTATCATGGTTCTTTCAGCTCAGATGCAGCATTAACACCAGTCTGACCTTTAAGGAATATTGCAGTGATGTATGTCCATAATAACTATGGAGCCAAACAACATGTCAACAATAATGATGCAATGAGCTGATTGGCAGGGATCTGGAGAGCTGATATAATGGTTGGATGGCGTTTCTGCCTGGAGAATGCCAAATTACCTCAAAATCAGCCATAAAAGTTAAAGGGGAAATGTTTCTCACAATCGTAAGTGTTGTCATACACTCTGGGTTGCAGCCCGTCTTGCTCCTGCTAATGATGAAATGTTGGCACCAGCGGGGCGTAATAAACTCAGCCTTTTAGCGTATCGGTGGGGGAGAGAATAAAAGCAGCCCCCCTCTCCCCAGGACAAGGCTACACAAGTGTGGGGTTAGGACATCAGCTGTAAATACGAAGTATAGACAAATCAGCAGGTAGGGGGATCATGCTGGCCGAGGTGATGCAAGACAGATATTTTCATTTCGAAGGCGGAGGAGGGTCCCTGGAATTGTACCCTAAGCAGTGGCAGACTGACTTCTCTGGGGGTCCTAGGGGGCCCTAATTGAGCCATTTGAGCTGTTTTGACGGAACGGTCCATTACAGCTGGGACGGAACGGTCCATTACAGCTGGGACGGAACGGTCCATTATTGCTGGGACGGAACGGTCCATTACAGCTGGGACAGAACGGTCCATTACAGCTGGGTCGGAACGGTCCATTACAGCTGGGACGGAACGGTCCATTACAGCTGGGACGGAACGGTCAATTACAGCTGGGACGGAACGGTCCATTACTGCTGGGACGGAATGGTCCATTACAGCTGGGATGGAACGGTCAATTAGAGCTGGGACGGAACGGTCCATTACTGCTGGGACGGAATGGTCCATTACAGCTGGGATGGAACGGTCCATTACAGCTGGGATGGAATGGTCCATTATTGCTGGGACGGAACGGTCCATTATTGCTGGGACGGAACGGTCCATTACAGCTGGGACAGAACGGTCCATTATAGCTGGGACGGAACGGTCCATTACAGCTGGGTCGGAACGGTCCATTACTGCTGGGACGGAACGGTCCATTACAGCTGGGACGGAATGGTCCATTATAGCTGGGATGGAACGGTCCATTATTGCTGGGACGGAACGGTCCATTACAGCTGGGACGGAATGGTCCATTGCAGCTGGGACGGAACGGTCCATTACAGCTGGGACGGGGGACATCTTTGTCTTTCCTGAAAAACGTTGCTAAAATGCATATAACTGACTTGCTGCTATACATTAAATAATCACATTATGTTACACATAAATGTAACTTCTGGAATTTGTCTTGATGGGGCCCCTAGTTTTTGGGGGCCCCTTCACTGGTGCGTTGGCCCCAGACTCCAGGACGGCTCTCCTTAGTACCCGTGTCTCTTCACTTAGCTTTGCTCATGCTCATTCTCACAGCTGTGCTTCATCCTCCCCGGACATGGAGTCTGATGATAACTGGATCCCGGAGGACGTGGCCCGCTGGCTGGATCACATCGGTGTTCAGCATCAGTCCACAAATGTCCCCAGAGGTGAATGAATGCCACTTCTAACTCTCTCATCCTGTCCATAAACAGGAATAAAGGCACCGCAATCGTCCAGCTGGGATACACTTAAAAGAATATATTAATATGTGCCAAACAACATTTGTTTAATTATAACTGCAGTCAAACTAAGATTTAATTAACGTAAAATTGCATATTTACAAATAAACTCCATAAAAAACTCCATTGGTGTAAAAATTATTTATGCCATGAGCCATTGAACCAAATCAGCTGGTCCATTTCTTTTTAATTTCCTGTCATATGTAATTGGAATAACTTTTATGAGCCATTATGTTAGTTTTTGATGTTTTTTCCCAAGGGGATTGCTTTGTGATGCTATGCATTACTGTTCTTGGTTCTCTAGAGATACATTTAAGTGCTTCCAGTCTTTGATCAGCTGTTTTCCCCCTACAGAAAATGAAGTGGACCATCTTCAGCATCAATACCTCTCGGACGACATGGGTACGGTCAACACGTGGGTTGTGTGCGTGGATATGTGGGTAGACAGAGTTTTAGATTGAAAGATATTTAGATAGGGAACCGGGCGGGCTTTTAAGCAAGGTACGTTGAAAGTAAGGCAATGAGTAAGTTTAGGGACCCAGGAGCGGCAGATAGCAGGTGCGGGTACTTTGTGTGACGGGGCGGCGGTAGGACCCGGGGCGCGCCATAGGGGGCTGGCCGGCATTCCTCTCATTCCTTTATGAATGGGAGTGATTGTTGTCGCGCGGATCGCCCCGCATAGCCCCGCACGGCTCTGTCCCAGACCGGACCGGACCGGACCCGTCTCTAAACCTCCTCTCCGAGGAGAGGCAGGCAGCGCCTCCGGCTTACTCTGTGCAGGAAAGAATCCCGCATCTGCACGTTTCAGGCACCGTCCCGGAAAAAGTCGCGAAAAAAGGTAAAATTTAAGGTATTCTGTAACGTCCGCGAGCGACTTTAACCGCTGGCATCGCCTCGAGCTGGTGGGGCCGATCCGTGCACGCGAGCCTTTAAAAGCGAAGCATAAAATCTCAACACCATAGGCAAGCATGCAGAGTGGAAGGGAAAACTCAGAAAAAGCTTTGTAAACGTTTCCGAGACTCATATCAGTAGTGTCTTTACTTGTAACAATCTGAGAAATACCCTTAAATAATTTTTGGGTTGACTTTTAAGTTTGCGCTGTGTACAACATAACAGAACTAAGAAGCGCCTAAAGTATTTTTAACCAAGTATGAACATTACTCACATACTTACGTAATGTAAACGAGTTTAAACGCGCTTGCGAATAAGTTGCCCTGAGGTACTGACGGTATTTATCTCCGCTATTTACAACTATTTAAATTAAAGGGCCGAAATACTTCGCCGGCCCCACTGCGGGGTTGATGCGCTCGGGTGTGGCGATTAGGGACCCCGGAGCACCGGCAGCACCAGCTCCTCGGCCGGTCTTCTGGGCTGACGTGTCCGTTTTGAAGCGCTTCGCTTTTTGGGAACTTTTATTGTTATTGAGAGGCGGCACGTTTTGCTCCCAGAGTCGCGCGATGCCGACTCTCGAAGGTCGGATTTCAGGATGACATGAAATGTATTTCACAGCTGTGCCAGTTAACATATCCTTGAAAGTTATTCCAAGTGACATATACACTCTTGTATTATTTACTCTGTTTGTCAAGCTATATATAAGCTTATATTATTTATGGTGATTTGCATGGGTATATATTTAAAAGTTATAAATTACAGGCAGACGAGAATAATTACCGCATCATACGTCTTTTTTTCCCAGACAGCGGGGATCGCTTTGAGATCTGATGTGGCCTGAGTCTGTCAGTGGCTTTTCAAAAACAATGAATCGGTTTTAAATACTGACGAGGTCATGGTCTGAAATTATAGTGGCGGAAATGCCACTAATTAAATGTTCCGTGGATGGGTAAAATGGGCTCAAATATAAACATTCTCACATTCCAATTACACGGACGGTCATGGTAAAATACGTAAAAATAGTTGTCAGTGCTTAAAGGCTCGGCAGGCGTATTTCTGACGTGAACACCCCACCCCCCCCCCAAGGTTACCCCAGATGGCCCGTTTTGCTGTTTTGGGAATTTCTTCTTCACTTCAACCCCCTTCCGGATGCTGTGTGCTCACATTCAGCCTGTGACGAAAATGAGGTGTTTATTTTGTAGAAGAGGAACTGGATGGAATAGTTTCTAGACATCGCCAGATCTTGCCGTTCGCTGCATATTACAACCCAAGGGCATTAAAACCATGCTAACTTAAGATATTTAATCCAATTTGGGCGAAGACACATCTTCGTAACAGATATACAGTAAAATAAACGCATGTGAAGTGAGGTCAGTATTTCTGCGGAGAGAAACTTCATTTCGGCTGCCGCAAAGTCCTGTTTACACCCAAACGCATCCCAAAGGGGATGATGCAGAAGTTCAGCACGCGCCCAGTCACACGGTACCTGGACAAGCATGCGGGGAACAAGACGAGCGAGAGGACTGGACTGGCCAAAACACGGACGCCTTGGGCTAGTATGGCCGGGGGGATTTGGGGTTTCCTGGGAGACGGGAGGGGTNNNCCCCCCCCCCCCCCCCCCCCCCCCCCGCCCCCCCCCCCCCCCCCCCCCCCCTAGCGAATCGTAGCACCTAGAGATGCATTAATCGGTGATACAGTCGCAACCTGAACATCAGCCCCAGCTGACGAGCTGGAGAAATATGACGTCGGTAGTTAAGATGAAACTCGGTAGCCATAAGGAATGGGTGCAGCTCCTGCGAGGCTCACTGCTGCCCTCTGACTGTGCCCCAGGTTGCCTTTGTTACTGCCATCTGCACGTCCCCCTCAGGGGGTCTGACGGCTACGCCTACTGCGGCCAGGAGCATGTGGCGCAGAGCGAGGGCCGTGACCCACCTCTTCTGACCGGCCGGTACTACATCAGCACAGATCGGGAATCGGGTACGAGTCGCGGCGGTCTGGGTCAGATGCTTCATTCAGGTCCTCTTCACTGGACGCCTTGTGCTGCTGTGTGGTCTCTCCTGCCTCTCGAGTGACCCTTCCCCATCTCCTGCCAGGTGAGGAGTCCTACTTCGGCCCAGCCACCGCGCTCCCCCCCGAGACTGAGATGCGGGGATCCGAGGAGGTGTCGTCCAGCACGGTTCTGCAGCGGCTGATGCAGGAGCACCTGCGTTACGGCGGCCCGGCTGGAGACGGCGGCGCTCTGACCGGTGTGCCACCCCCGCCGCCGGCTCCCGCCGCTCAGGCCTCCCACCCGGGCCCCGGGCCCCCGTCCCCCTCGGAGGGCCCGCTCCAGGACGACCCGCAGATGGTGCAGCAGTCGGCCCGGCAGGAGCCTCAGGGTCAGGAGCACCAGGTGGACAGCAACACCATGGAGAAGCAGGGAGGTCGCGTCTCGGGGCCTCCGGCACCCCCCAGCCCGGGACAGCAGCCTCCCCTGCAGCTCATGGAGGAGCTGCCCAGCTACGAGGAGGCCAAGGCTCAGTCGCAGTTCTTCCGCAGTCAGCAGCCGGCGCCGGTCAGCCCGGGTTACTATGGACCGGGGGCCGTGGCCCCCACAGCCCCGCCCAGCCCACCTCCCCCCTGCTCCTCCCTGCCCTGTGCGTCCCCCCTGAAGGTGCGCACGGAGGGCCGGGCCTCCCTGAGCCGCGGGGCCCCGGCGCCCCCCCCGCACCGCGACGAGGCCCTGCTGGAGCTGAAGCAGGGCCACGTTCGCTCCCTGAGCGAGCGCATCATGCAGATGACCCTGGAGCGCAGTGGGGGCCGGCAGCAGGCCTCCGGCTGTGGCAGCCTGCCCAGCCACGCCTCCTCCGGCCGGGCCCCCAAAGCCGGCCTACCCTCCGCCAAGGCCTCGGTGGACCCCCGGGGCCCCCCGCCGGAATACCCCTTCAGGTCGAAGCAGGCCCTCCCCTTCATGGGAAAAGCCCCGCTGGCTCCGCCCACAGAGCACGGGTTGGTCGTCAGTGACTCCCACGCGGGCGGCGTGATGGACCTTCCCAAGTCCTACCTGCGGCCCCAGCCCACCAAGACGGAGATCACCTACGTGAGATACCCTTCACCCCCAGAGTACTTCACCAGGTGAGGCCCATGATCCCGAAGGTGCAAAGATCAAACCCGTGTTCTGAGATCGGAGGAGGCTCTTAAATCTGCTACTAGGTTTGTAACTCGGCTTGGTTTATTTAACAGATTGTTGAGGAGTCGACAAGGCAGCTAAAGCTGAGCTTTGAATGAATGTCTGCACATGAGTGTAAGCTGCATAGGAGCAGGAGCTAGACGACACCTTCCAACAAACCAAGAACCTAATAAGACTGAGAAAGCTATTCAGATCAGCAGAAAGCACAGCCTTTAAGAACATTTGGGGAGCATGGACTGGTGTAGGTGTGGTTCCTCCTGGCTCTTGACTGGCCCTTCCTGAGTGGAGGTGTGGTGTAGGTGTGGTTTCTCCTGCCTCTTGATTGGCCCTTCCTGAGTGGAGGTGTGGTGTAGGTGTGGTTTCTCCTGCCTCTTGATTGGCCCTTCCTGAGTGGAGGTGT
>JABFDZ020000040.1:3201216-3222171 GCA_019775955.2 Pollimyrus isidori | reverse complement strand
GAGGGGGTTATTCTGCTTCAGTCTGACCAAACAGCAAACAGTGAGGGGGTTATTCTGCTTCAGTCTGACCAAACAGCGAGGGGGTTATTCTGCTTCAGTCTGACCAAACAGCGAGGGGGTTATTCTGCTTCAGTCTGACCAAACAGCAAACAGCGAGGGGGTTATTCTGCTTCAGTCTGACCAAACAGCGAGGGGGTTATTCTGCTGAGCCTGTGGTCTGAAGGTTGCTGGTTTAAATCCAATAGCTGGAGTGATTTCACCATTGGGCTCTCGAGCAAAGCCCTGAGCCCCCACTGCTCTAGGAGGCCGACCAACCTTCCCCTTATGTAGACCATCAGAACAAAAAAGGGCACCAGTCTGTACCTTTGCTTGTCACTGGGGGCATCAAGGATCTGCCAACTGTAACCTTAGCCGTAGGTAAATTTACCTTTTAACCGAACTTAGAGTCCATTCCCATACCATGAGGAACATCCCCAAGGTACAAATAGTGTCAATTTATGTACCTTAAAAGGTACAATTACCAACAACTATAGGGTACAATTGGCAGGCCTTGAGGGTGCAGCCCCAGCACAAAGCAAAGGTACAAACTGACACCGTTATTCTGACAGTATACGCTCACATACAAAAGCTGGTCTCCTACTTGTGGGAGGTGCCGTGATGGGAGGGCTCATGCCGATGCTGGTGATGACGGCGGTGCTGCTTGCTTCTGGGCTCCTTCTCACTCAGGGAGGAGGTGTTGGCCCGCGAGGAGCCCAGGCCTTTCCGCTGCTCCTTGGCCTTTTGCAGGACGCGCCGGTAGGACAGGGTGCAGAGCCAGCACAGCAGCTTTCCGTCCACCTGAGGCGAGAGACACACACACACACACTGACTCCCAAAGCTGAGCGGCCGAATCGAAACAGCAGAATCTCTTTAAAATGGGGGGTGGGGCCGTTCTCATTTTGGCAAGAAGTTAGAAATCTGTATAGAGGGTAACAGAAGCGGTACCTGGAACAGCTTCCCCACCCCCCAAAGCCCTTGATTTGCATTTTTTAGGTTTATTAATCATGCGCCCTGAAGACCAAACGGACGCCTGGAGTTTGGGTGGAGCGGCACCTTTCTGCGACCCTCCTCCTTGCGGTCGAAGGCGCACTGCTGGCGGCACTGCTCGCAGGTCTGCGGGGGGCCGTACTTCTTCTCCGAGTTGGCACAGCGTTGACACTTGCTGCCGATGAAGGCGGCAATAACGTTGCAGTACTGACACGGCTTGGGCTGCGCCGACAAACGAGACAAACAACGGGCCGGTCAGGAGACTGAAGCTGTCAGTAGGAAGGTTCCGATATTCAGCGATGGGATAAAACGCGATCCGGCAACGTAAGTTAGCAATCAAATTATTAAAGGTTAAAAAAAAACCAAAAACACTTACGGTGCCAAACTGTTTGACATTCTGAGCACACTTCTTACAGATTGTGTTTGTTTTGCTGGTTAAAAAAGACACAACATTTTACAAACAAGAAACAATGTGTTAATGAACAGCATTAACCCGAATTGGCATAAATATACTTGATTCCATAAACAGGAAACAAATCAGATACCACCATGAAACTTATCCTTTGAAATACGGCCAATACGACTAAATGCCTTATACCATAGGTACTGGCTATGAACGTACTACAAGTACTCTGGATGTTTCCAGGACGTTTATCTAAGATTGTGTTACGTGTAGCGTTTAAGGAATGAACTCACCTCTCCTGCTGGAACTCCGACCTGCAATATGTACACTTCACTATGGGGTGGGCTATCCGACACTCCTAGTAAAATACATTTAAGAAATATTAGTCGATGCATGTCGTGGCGAGCAAGATACCAGTTATGACAAATATACTCGCACATACTCATGTATTGAGCCATTCACACGCAAACCCACGCGAGGACAGCAATAACGTCATTATACTCTCACATACTCCAGTATTCACAGACCGCTACGGTTAGACGGTTATCCGCTAGTCTGATATCTGATATCCAGAACCACAAGAACACCGGCTCGTTACAAACGATTCCCGGATGGTCAGGCTCCCCTCTGGGTGCTGCACAAGGCGCCGGTGAAAATGCGTGGGCAAAACAAAGGAAACGCGCCCCGCAATCACTGCCACACGACACACCCTCTCCAGGACAGGAACGCTGCGGCCCAGGCTCCAGAGGCACACCTTACACAGCTGCTGTCCCTGGGAAAGCTCCTCGAACGGGTAGCGTTGGTTGCACTTGGTGCAGGCGTACAGCGCCGGTGTCGCCATCGTCCGCGATCAAACGGGGAGATACACTGTAGCCAGCCGTAAGCGGGCGGTGAAGCCCGCCACCCCCGATGCCAGGAATAAAACAATCCCGAGTATTTCAAGTATCTCCAAATGCAAGCGGTCAGCTTCACGCATCTGTCAGCAACATCCGCACATTCATAAAAATACCCGACTATAGTCTAGGGCGCCGCTCACGAGGAGTTTCGCCTCTTGTCTTTCTTTCCTTTTTTTCTTTTCTTTTTTCGCGTCATCATTCGGACCGGATGCGCACGAACACAAAGGGAGCGGATCGGAGGGCCGCCGGGCGCCGGTGGGCGGGATCCACGACGCCGCCTCGCTTCTAGCGGCCTGGCACTCGGCGGAATGTTTATTTTTATAAACACGTTGGAGTTCACGGTCCCCCGATGCCCGGTATTCCCTGTGCCACTAAACCTGCCTCCTATATCCCGTTAAATAACCGCAATGAACGACGGCTGCGTTGTAAACGCAAACACCTTCTATTTCTTAATGCCCCACTAAGTGCTTGTAATAATTATGGCCAAGTTTGTTTTCACAATATGGGAAACGTATTTAATCCAAGTTACAGTCTCCTAAATAGAAGTAATAAAAGTAAATAATCAGACGCTTTCTACACCCCCCCCCTCCCATTACGTGATGACGAAGCTTGGCCCCTCCCATCTGGAGAGTTAAATCTTATTTTACTTTCTTGGGTTTTATTAATTTTTGCTGAATACGCAAAATTTTGGGAACGATGCATTTGCAATATCTGGGCTTCGGGATGTTTTTTGTTAATCCTGCAAATTTGATCTGGCCCCGGAGCAGAAGGTCTGGTCGTGACGCCGCCTCCTCTCTCGCGGTCCCGCGCGTCCGTGCTTCCTGCAGTCCGGGATGTGCGCGATGAACGCGGTCTACAATCAAACAGAATAACAGTGTAGCTCCGAAGGATGAAACGGCTGAAAAAGCCGGCGGGGACTCAGTGATCCGGTGCATATCGAGGCCGACTTGGACAGCGGAGTAAAGGTAGATATAACCCCGCTTACTGGATAGCGACTTAACGCGCAACCAGCCTAAAATAGCTGGAGCCCAAATGCATCTGATCGCAGTTGAAACAGCGTTTAAATAACGCGCTGTTTCGATCGTTACGATGATCCGTGTTATGCGTGTTTGGAGGCCGCGCTGGCGGCGGCCCTGCCTGCCACGCTTGGTTTATCTGCCACCTTTGCTTGTTTGTTACCCACCAAAACCTGTAAATATCAGTGGTCTTTACAGAGCGGGGATCCTGCTCGCTTCCATCAGTCCCAGTACAGACCGTAAGGACTACCAGCTTACTGACTGCTATTATAAACCCTAACATTAACCCCTTTAGAGAAACCACCGTGCAGTAATGGGATCTATGGCCTGAGCTTTACGACGTGCGGGACTGGTGTGGAAGTGCTATCTAGTGCTTGTGAGCTGGGCTGGCGTGACGCTTAGGATCTCAACCCTGTTTGCACCGTAGATTCTAACCCTTATTTCTGTCTTTCTTCTGCAGTATAAGCCTGGAGTAGCCATGTCGGACAGCATATCCTTGCCGTCCTACACGGACTATCCCCTCGACCTGCCTTTCCTCAATTCTAACCTGCGCCGGTCCCCCGCGAAGCCCGTCATCGCGTACCCCGAAAGCAGCGGCGCAGGTATGGGTAACAGGGGTATCTCACAGCACACTGACTTTTACACTGTGTCCAGATGAATTTACTCCAGGTGGAGAGAGAGGAGACATCTGGCCAGTTTAAATGGGCCACGGTTGTGTATCCAACTAATCTGTTGGATACAGAAGGACAGGGCATGTATAAATGCTCGTGCATGTGGGTCTGGAATCACTTGCCAGTGCTTTATGGATCTTGGCTGAGAGTCCCGGGTTTGGCTCTCACCTTGCGTGCCCTTGCCATGGCAACATCAAACCTGCTGCTGGCACTGACACCGGATCCTGCGGCAACTTGGGTAGCGTGCTAAATACACGGTCTATGCTGGGGGTCTAGGCATTGTGTCCCAAACAAAAACAGTTCCTTGAGTCCAACCGAGTTGTTCATTGCTGTCCTCTCACTGCACCACAAGGTTTTCCAGTTCCGCACCATCAAAATGACATCATTGTTTTGGCCCTTAAAGATCATAACGCTTGAGGCAGAATCGGGAAATTAAGGTGAACAGAAGGTGATTTAAGCGCCTGTTTATCCTGGATGTCTCCGTTGCTTGCAGCCATTCTCTCGGCACTGAGGAACCTGCAAGATAAGATCCGCCGGCTGGAGAAAGAGCGGGCAGAGGCAGAGAAGAAGCTGCAGCACCTGAGCAGGGAAGCGTCACGTTCGCGAGGGGTGCCGGAAAGCAGGGTGGAAAACGGCGGCAGAGTGACGAGCCGGGGTGAGTGAGATCGCGTGGTGTAATCTACAGTTTGTAACCTCCCAGAAAGATAATGTGAGTGACCCCTGGTGGAATATGGAAGTTGCTGCAGAAGAGCTTGTGGAATTTTTATCAACACAAATGTTCTAAGGGCAGAAGGAAAAATGATTGGTTCAGAGAAATAACCAATCGGATTGAGGAAGAAGTACGCTCAACACACATTATCGATTGATCCCACCTCATAGTTGCTTGTAGCCACCTCCTGTGCAATCTGATTGGCTCGGATATATAACCAATCCCTTTTCTTTCCGCCCTCAGAACATTTTTCTATAACTCCCATGAGCTGCAGGTGAGAGAATCAGGAAAAACTGCTAAATGTGTCTTACGGTCCTCTGGTTTTTGTGGTTGATAGGTTACGGTTACAGGCCCAAACTGCATAAAAACTTAAATGGTACCTTATCCCAAATTCTAATTTCTAATATTAGTTTGTAGGAATAACTATTTTAAATACAGTATTAATACTAAACAGTACACTACTATTCGTGAGCGTTAAGGTGTGTGCGATGGGCCTCACTGTGGTGACTCTTTCGATGGACTCTCTGGCTGCCCCAGAGCTGTCTTCCCAGCTCGCCGCTGCAGAGTCGCGCTGCAACCTGCTGGAGAAGCAGCTGGAATACATGAAGAAGATGGTGAGGAGCGCGGAGAGCGAGAGGACAGCCATGCTAAAGGAGCAGGTGGCGTGGAGCCCGGGGAGAGACACACTGCTGTCAGGGGGTGGGGAGGTGGTCTCACGGCAGCTGACAGACATCTGTCTTTACACACCCCTCCCCTAGGTATCGATAGAGAAGGAAAAGGCGAGCGATCACACTGAAGTTCAGGTGAAGTTTGAGAAGCTGGACCTGCTGGAGCAGGAGTATCTGAAGCTGATGAAGACGCAGAGTCTGGCTGAGGTGGGGGAGGGTGTTTAGCGTTAGCATGTTTCTGACCAAGGCTGGAATTGGCAGGACAGAACAATAATACGACTGAAGCTCTGGAATGGCCAGACTGGCTGATTCCTCTCTCTTTGACACACTTGTAGGGGAAGATTCGTCGCCTGGAGCACAAGCTGAGGGAGGAAGAGCACCAGCGGAAGCTAGTCCAGGACAAAGCCGCACAGGCAGGTCCTCCTGCCAGCAGAGAGCTTTAGCTGAAACATCTGAGCATGCCGCTGTCTGGGCTGCAGCTCTTTGTTAAGGCGGCCTCATCTCTGGACAGGTTCTGCAAGCAGATCCCTCTGGGTTTATCGCTGTTGTGTCTTCAGTTACAGACGGGCCTGGAAGCTAACCGGATCCTGCTGGAATCCATGTCTCCTCGGCCAAGTAAGACTCCAAAGAACAGGAAGAAGGCCAAGGTGGATATCCCGCTGCATCAGCCGCACGGCTTCTATTCATTCGGAAATCACGCCGTTATCCCGAAAGCTCAAAAACTTCAGGCCGAGGTTTTTGCTTCTTTTTTTTTACCCAGAAGCCCGTGCAGCATCAGCACCATTCCCGTCCGCAGCCCCATTACAGACTGTGCCTTGGGGACGTGCCGTTTGTGGCGGGGACGGTAAGGCCTCCACCATGATGTCATCGATAGCTTCCTGGCTGACCTCTGTAAGGGTGGATCCTCAGTCCCCTCCTCCCTCTGTCCAGTCGACGGGCACCAGCCATTCCGTCCGGGCCAATGTCCAGCACGTCTTACACCTCATGAAGCAGCACAACAGGCAGCTGTGCAACGAGCGCGTGCTGAGTGACACGCCGATGGCCGGCCCCCCCCAGGCCCACCCAGGCTCCGCCTCCTCCTCCTCCTCCTGTAGCGAAGAGCTCTCGGAGCTGCTGCTGGCCCTCCAGGATGAGTTCGGCCAGATGAGCTTGTGAGTTTCCTGCATGTCCTTCCAGCATCCGGGTCGACGGCTGTTCTGACCGAAAGGGTCGTTTCGCAGTGAGCACCGGGAGATGGTGAGGCAGATCCAGGCCGCTCCCTCCGACCGACTGCGGCAGGGTCTGGAGAGGCAGCTGGAGGCCCTGGTGAAGAGGATGGAGAGCAAAGGGGAGCAGATCGGGAAGGTGCGGCGGCACCAGGCACAGGTGAGGCTAAGGGCGTGGAGGGGGCGGCGGTGCGCCAGTAGGGGAGATGTTTTAACCCCCAAAAAGTACAATGAGCGGATTCAACCCCTCACAGGTGGCAAAACTCTGGAAGGAGACAAGGGAGAAGCGGCCGCGGGACAGCGAGGTCAGGGTGACCACGAGAGTGACGACACGGGGGCGGGCGAGCGGGGGGGCGAAGGAGCGTAGCAGGGACAGCCTGCAGCTGCTGAGGGACATGAGGAGCCTACAGACGTCACTGCGGAGGGAGCAGATCAGCTGGGACCACTGAGGAGGTCTGCAAAGGCGCAATAAGGATGGGACCTCGGCTCTCTTTACATTCCTGCAGGGTGTGGTGATTTTTTTTGGGCACTCGTCCCCACCAGGGGCAATAGCGCGTTCCGGGGGGGTGGTATTTTTTTTTTTATAAAACTCTGCTGGGAAATCTGGGAATTTAGTGAGTTGTAATGGAGTGTGGAAGCTCTGGGGACACCCCCACCCCCCCAGGAAGGAGAATTACAAGCTTGTGCTTTTTAACACATTTTATTGTCAGCGTCGGCTGAATTTGCATATGTATACTTTTGCATAATTGCTGTCAAAATCGTACCAATAAATATTTATTTTTTACCACATGCCTCTAAGCAGAGAGCGAAATGGCACAAGTTATATTTAGGTGACTCATTACGTTTCCAAGGTGACGTCCTGCTCAACACACATCAATACAGTAGAGTTTTTAGAACAAGTGAGTTATTTGTCAGGGAAATGTTACATAAACTGGTCCAATTCAGAAACCTTCACATCGGGCTTTAAAATCCGCATAAGACTTCCAATAAAAAAAAATCCTAATCCATGAAAGGAAGGAAGACCTTAAAAACCTAAGAGTTTAGGATGAACATGAATACATTTGTGTTGTTTTTGACAGTCTTACCTGATAACACAATATTAGGGTTACCTTACGGGGATTTTAGTGCAGGGGTAAGTGTGAAGCTGGACTCGTCACGCCACCCTGTGGTAAAGAAGAGCAGTACAAGCTAAGGCTCTCCGTCTCCGAGGCTCTGCAGAGCTGCTAATGTTAGCGAGAGCGGCTAGCACTTAGTAAACGGTTACCAATAGCGAAAGCTGGCAGTATACAGCAGCATGTGCAAAACTGTCGGGGGAGCTGCCAAGGGGGGGGCCTCTACAGCGAGCTCTAATTGACACACATCGTTAAAAGCGGGCTGGGGGGGGTCACCCCAATCAGATCTTTAATGCAGCCTTATAGGTAGTGTGGTTATTAAATGGTCTGGCCCTACAGAGCGGGTGGAACGACCAGGCCCTCATCACACTGCACCTGCTCTGTCACCAGGAGAGGGGACATTACCTAAAGCCACAGACCCTGTGACCAACCCCTTCTCTCACTGGAAACCCTCTTCATGGTCACAGTCTCCGCTTCTCCACAGAAGTCCTTCACTGCAGTTCTGTCACCGATGTAAGATTAGATACTTCACTACGTTACCGTTTGTGTATATGGATCATTTTTTAAAATCAAGTACGTGTATAATGTGGAGGAAGGGGGGGGCGTCGCCCCACCTCAGAGGTATTTGGAGGCAGCAGGTAGAGGCAGCGGTGGGCGGGGCTGGTTGGAGGAGGGGCGGAGCCACGGTCCCACCTGGGCTTTGGGCTACGGCAGCGTTCAGCAGGTGAGGAGGACAGGTGAGCCCCCGGCACGCATCTCCACCCCCCCGCCTCCAGCCCACCTTGTCCATCACACGCACGTCTGCACTGGGGAGCTCGCGGGGGACCCCGCCTTCTCCGAGGTACCCGCCGCCATGCGATTGGCCACCTCGCGCCGCAGCTCCTCCACCCTCCTCTGCAGCTCCGCCCGTTTGGCCAGCAGCTCGCGGTAATGCTGATGCAGCGGCTCCTGGACAGAGGGACACAGCGGTAACCAGCCAATCACAGCCCGGACATACACTGGGTGAATATACCTCGTGTCAGAGCAACACGCCATTGGCCAAGAGGCTGTCCCACTTCCACCGGGCCTGTGAGGGTTCCCCCCCGCAGAACTGAGACCCGCGGTCAGGCTAGCTGGTACTACATGAGGGTCAGTGTTTGCTGATATGTGCCCTGCGACGGACTGGCATCCGGGTCGAATCCCAGCCTCGTGCTCCATGCCATGGAACTGTAGGTTACGGATGGAAGACGGACAGATGGATGGGACCACAAACGACTTCATGACGCATGACACGTACCTGAGGCCTCATGCGGGGGTTCCAGCGGATGTAGTACCCGACCCAGAGCTCCAGGTGGCGCATGCTGACCACGGGGTACAGTACGTGGTTGGCGTAGTCTACATACAGCGGGTTACTGAACTCCTCGTGCTGACTGTTGATGTAGGACCACAACGAGACCGTCGTCTTCGGCAGGTCCTGGAAAATTGGGGGGGGGGTAAAAGATAACATTTCCATCTAACAGCAGGGTGGGGGGGTGGGGGGTCAGGGGTCCCCTACCTCTTCCAGCCTCTGCTGTTCGCTGTTGCATAGGAAGGTTCCAAAGAGGCAGCTATACAGGTGGTCCAAGATGGTGATCAGGAAGTTCTCGTTGAACTCAAACGCTGCGGGGAACTACAGAGGATGGGGAGGAACGCGACTGTGGTGAGATGGATGGGGGGGGGACAGTCTTCCCATCATCAAAACATTAAATGCGGAGAGGTCAACGGTATCCGGGCAACTGAGACGACGAACGCCAGTACCGAGATGCAGGGCGTGGCCAACGCAGGCTCCACCCACCTGCCGCGTCATCTGCCACACGCAGTCGATGAACTGCAGGAAGACGGGCGAGCGGTCGGCGTCCGTGTGGTTCCTGTCCCCATGTCCGACCCTCTGTGAGAAGCAGGGAAAAGGGGTGAAACAGCCGTGACAGCCACGAACACGCACACTGCCGGCGCGGCGGGAGCCACAAACACGCACACTGCCGGCGCGGCGGGAGCCACAAACACGCACACTGCCGGCGCGGCGGGAGCCACGAACACGCACACTGCCGGCGCGGCAGGAGCCACAAACACGCACACTGCCGGCGCGGCGAGAGCCACGTGGGCCGGCCGGGCCACATACCAGCTGGAACCTGTGTCCGAAGCTGAGCCACTCCTTCTCCACCAGCACCTGGAAGCCCCTCAGCGTGCGGTAGAAGCCGTCCAGCATCAGCATGGCCAGCGAGCTCAGCTGTGCCGTCCGATCCCAGCCGTCACTGCAGTGCACCACCACTGAGGTCTTTCCAGACTCCACCTTGTCCGCGATGCGCAGCGCCCCCGCCAGGATCAGCTGGGAAAACATCACAGGGGGTATGAGAGAGACTAATATTTAATTCATGTATCTGACGCCGTTACCTAAAGTGACGTAAAGGGATACAATTTATTTGTGCTCTGTGGGATTTGAACCCACAACCTTCGCGTCATTAGCACAACGCTCTACTTGCCGAGCCGCGAAACGGCCAGTCGCACATTTTGAAAGCAACACCGACTGCTTATTTTTTACCAAAATGTTTGAGCCGCTTCCTCCCGCTCTTCATTCTCCTCCACCCACCTTGATGTGCTCCAGCCAATGGGTGGACTCAAGGTTGGAGAGCCAATGGGATTCCTCGATGTTGGGGTACACCACCTCCTTCAGCTTGCGTAGAGACTCGCGCATCACGTGGATGTTGTGGATGTCCAGGAAGACCAGCTCGGCGTTCTGGTAGGCGTCCTCGCTCTCGAAGCCTCCTCCCTTCATCTACCGCGCGGAGAAAGCGTACACTACCGTCTTAAAAAACACTTTAAATGATCTTCAGGTCGGTGTAAAACTCTGCTACTGTACCTGTGAAAGAGTGTCAGCTTTCAAAACATCTTCTAAAACCACCCCATTATTTCCAGCCACCCTACAGATACAGCCATGCGTTTTTTGACTTGACCACTAACACACCCCGTAACGCTAATCAATCTCACTGACGTTTTAAAACTAATTAAGTTATTTAACTGAGCTGGTGGCGATATGGAACGGCTGAAGGGCCCCTGAGGGGAGCCTGGGGAATAGAGTCGGTGTTCATCTAGCCGTCCAGCGAGACCTTTTGGAGAGCAGAAGAAATTCTTAGTATTTATTGTATTATCCTTAATTCTTATCGTTCTAATAAGTTCCAAGTAAATGTAGAATAAACTGGCCAGATAAACTAGCTTCAGAGACTTCAGCACAGTACTGTAGACGGCCTGACCACACTGCCGATATGCGGAGAGGCGTCAAACGGGCTTCCTGGTAAAATGAGCTGACAGGCCGGGGGGGGCAGAAAAACAGAAAGCCTGCTTGAACCAGCCAGCAGCAGGGGGGGGGCGGAGGACCTTGTTGGCGGCGGCGTTGACGGGGGGGCGCGCGTCGAAGATGAAGAGCTTGTGCGACTGGGCGTTGGCGTCCATGATGGCCTGCAGGTGCTTCTCGTCCTCCTTGCTGCGCTTGCCGTTGACCCCCACCATGGGCTGGCTGCAGCGCGTCACGGTCGCCTGGGTCTCCGGATGGATCCAGGACAGCACCTGCGGTCGCCGGCAGGCCCCCCCACACCCAGGAGACCCGCATTACCCACGGACGCTCAAGACAAGCAGTCTGGCATCATTCATCTCGTAATTGCTGACAGTAAAACAAAAGATTAAAAGCCAGGTCACGGCATGGTGTCCGTTAGCAGAAGGTCGTTGGTTTAGACCCAGTGGTCAGTGAAATTATTTCACCCTTAGCCTTTGAGCAAGAGCGAGGTCCTTAATCCCAGTTGCTCCATAAACTCTCTAACCATGATTTCTCAAAACAATAATAATTTTAAAAAACCATAAAACAATTAATACATAAACAAAAAAAAAAAACACGTCATTTGCCGGTAGCTTGCAAACAGATGCCACAACCCTTGTGAATTGCAGTTCCGCACCTCTGATGTAGGGGGTGCTAGAGAGAGCGAGAGAGAGAGGATGCACCACTGACCGGAATGCGGCCCTTGGCTCTGAAGGCCGCCACCCTCCTCAGCTCCTCGTCTGGCATGTTTGCGGGCACCACCAGGGTGGCGGGGTAGGTATCGCACACGTCGTAGTGCTCGTTCGCCTTCGATATCCTCCAGCTCTCGTTGGGCAAACCCTGCCAGCGACAGACACCACGTCGCGTCAGGAGCACGGCAAGACAGACGTTAAGCAGGTGAAGACGGCGGGGGGCGGACGGGGAGGCAGACCGCTACCTGTCTCTTGTACTCCGCCAGAGGGTCGTAGACCTTCCAGCCATTCTCAGGGAAGGGCTGCCCGTATTCAAAGGCAAACATTCGCTGGAAGTGAATGTCCACAACAGGAGTTTTCAGCTACCTTTGGTCATGTTTCCTGTCATTATCAGATCAAATAACATTATACAGTAATAATGACAGGTGAAATCAACCCAGAAGGTTCCCTGCTATGGGAATCGAACCAACGACTTTCACATTACAAGGCGACCTCATAAACCACTAAACCACCACACTGTACTAAGCACTTGTAACATTTACGTAACTTGTGCATTTTGTCTGTCTGCAATTCATTGGCAACCAACTCTCTGGCTGTGTTTATGGCCACAGTATTTCCTTTTTTAGCGATTACATCTTTGTATTTTTCGTACAGCGCCATCAGCAGCGTTTACTCTGCGGCGGAAAGAAACACCGCTCTCGTTTTAAGGCTTTCCGACTCCTTCGGTCGATCTATCGTTCACCCATTTATATCGGCTTCTTAAATATCTCAGGTGTGCACACTAAGTAAGACTATGCAAGTCTGTCTTGAATGAACCTTGATTAATTAACACTGAACTGCGTTCGTGGAACGAACGAGGCTAAGTTTAGAGATGGAGGTAGGTTGAGTCTGACTTTTCCAGGAAAGTCTGACTTTTTTTTTAATTTTTAGCTACTTTCATGGAATGACCCCCCAGAAGTGTAGTTTGAGATGAATGGATAGGGGGACTGAGTCTTTACTAGTAGGGGGGCAATGGCAAACTTGCCCAGAAAAATGTTTTTTTTCAAAAGCTAATAAATGTCAGCTCATGACTTTCTAGGAGAGTGGATATTTCTTTGCAGTAATCCTGCCATTTGTGATCATCATGTTTACTCCATAATTAATATGACAAACATAATACAGATATTAAATTTTTAATGTACGCATTGAAATTGAATTTTCAGTATACTGTGCTGCAATGAACCTAAAAAGTAACTCTTCTGCTTGCCGTTGGTCTCGCTCTGGTCTGCTAGATCATCACATGTAAAGATGTGAATGTACAGTACAGGCAGGTAGTTCGAGCTCCGGCCGCTTACCAAGGCGTTTGAGACAGGGAAGGCAAATTTGTTCACAACCTCAAAGATGGATTTCTTGAGGGACCCCTCTTGGTGCCTATGTGCGAATCGGAGATTTCGGATGTCCTGTGAGGAGAGAGCGAGACACCAGATTCAATGTCAGAGATGAGGGGATAGAAACACAGTTTGACAGCAGATATCCTCTTTATAGAGACCAGCAAACCCAAACAGGATAAAAAGCAAAAGTAGTTCTGAATTCTCAGTCTTGGTAATAGTCTGTTAGCATAAATACACGCATATGAGTAAGCGAATGTAAATACTGGTTTACACTCCGGTGCCTGAATGACGTCGTCAGGAGGACGGTGTGCAGGAAGGTCCAAAAAGGTCGGCAGGTGCACTTGCCTTGCAGACCAACCCGAAAGAGACCTCCCCCTGAGCCGATATGGCCCCGATCTTCTCCACCCGGCTGATGACCCCCAAAGGAAGGTCCAGGACAAACGCGGGATCCTGGGCCACAAGCACACGGCGGATTACAGAGATCTTAAAGGGCCAGGCACTCATGTCACTGCATGCGGCCCACTGGCACCGTGGGAGAGACGCTCACCTTGTCCAAGCATTTGAAAAAAAGCCGGTAATTAGTCACGGTCAGAGCTCCCCGAATGGCACCCAGAAAGGGACAGATGTAGGTGACATCGCCAGCTGCCACACCATGACAAAGGGAGAAGCGTGTCACCGTCACACAGCCATCCGCCCCCCGACATCGCAAGCCCGACATTAGCACTGCTGACGGCTCGCAGAGAGCAGCCGCATGCCGATACCCCCCCCAAACATCACAATCCCTCAGGCCCCGTTCACACCTGGGACTAACGTGCGTCCTGGGAGGTCCGAACACAAGGGGACGGGGCTGAATATCGGCACCGAAAGGGACTGAGGAGGCACTGACTAGTGAAAATCGCAAGATTTACGAAGTAGAGTTTAAGTATACGTATACGTACATAGAAGACAAACATCATGAAATTTAATACATTTTATAGAATTATTTAAAAATAAAAGGACATTACTGAAAAAATAATTTATAGATATTTTTATTTATTTCATTTTGGAGTATTATGGCGTTCCAGACAAATGTTTCAGGCGGTTTCTTTACCCTTAACCCTGGAATGCGCCAGTAGCTTTTGCATTGTTCTGCTCCTCCCCCTCCGTTTAATGTTCGGCAGATGCCGCAAACGGAAGCGATTTACGTGTAAATGGCAGGTGGCACGGATGTACGTTTGCGATCGTGTCGCCCAGGACGCTGTGGGTTTATCTTAATGCCAGGCATGAATGAGGCCTGCGTTCTGTCATAACATCCTACCTATCGAGACGCGCTATCAAGCCTTTCTGCGCATGTGCAGTCCCACCGTTTTGGGATTAGGGCTTAGGTTTTAGGGGGTTAGGGTTAAAGTAAGGGTTTTAGGGGGTTTGGGGGTAAAAGTTATGGTTAGGACTATCGATTAGCACTACGGTAGCATAACTCGACAAAGTAGCTCAGCGACACAACACCGGCATGCAGGACATGATGCTCACCCGTGTCCTGCACCGACTCCTTCGGCAGTAACTGCAGTTCTCCTTGGGCAATTTTACTCGATTCCTTGAGCAACTGTAAACAGACCAGCAGAGTGAACAAAATGAAACGAACCTCTAAAGTAAAACACAGTGTCACAAAAGCAAGGAACGGGGATGATAAAAATATCTATATACCATTTTTGCTACTTTGTGGGCTCCGTATCACCCCTCTTATAAGTAAGTCAGGGGGCTTGAAATACTCTACGTTTTTCTTCTAAATTGAACCTGACGGTTTCACACACAGTTATTTTCTTTGTGAAAATGCATTGTCGCAAAATCAATGTATTATAATTTATTTTATATAATTTATATATAGATATATAGATGCCAAATATCTAAATATTTTACAGATACACAGTACTATGCAAAAGTCTTAGGCAGGCAAAGAACATGATGTTTAGATTATCCTCGTGTTGGTGTAAAACTATGAAATTATGCCTGTCAAAGTGTGTCAGCCTAGCCGTGTATTTTTAGACTTGGCCACTAGCTCACCTCATACAACTAGTCAATCTGTCACTGACTTTTTAAACCAATTTAATTCATTATTTAATTGAGCTGTTGGCGAAATTTAACAAAAACCATGGAATGGCTGGGCTGCCCCTGAGGAGAGGTCTGGGAACTGAAGCGGTGTTCACCATGCCGTCCGCTAGATATCAGTAAATTTTTAGAAAACAGAAGAAATTACTACTAGTTTTTATTGTGTTACTCTTAATTTGCACATGTTCTAATATTAAATTGTGTTTCTTGTTCAAAGCCAAAGTACATTTGTTACCCAGGTAAACAGCTTTAAACATTTCTTTGGACTGCCTAACACTTTTGCACAGCACTGTAAACACATGCATACATGTTTACACATATATATTTAAATATATAAATCCTTAAATACATGGGGTTTCATATAATGGCATACAAACAAAGTATTTAAATGCGCAGGATAACAAGCCACCGCTCCTGTACCTCGGCGCCCAGGTCGGTGCGGGCGGACGCGGCGTCCGGGGACACAGAAGACCTCAGGTGCGCCGAGCGGTCGGACCGGGTCGTATTCGTGCTGCTCAAAGTCAAAGGGACGATCTTACAAACTCAGGCTCGTAATAAATACACACAACAGCCCATAAGGTTGCAATCCGCACTGATACGGATCCAAAGGCAGCCGCTGCTGTCCGCGCACATTAAAAGAAACTAAAATAACGCGTCAAAAAAGCGGCTTTCTGACAGCGGCGATTTAACGCGCTGATGCTCACATGACACGGCAGTTATTTCAGCGCCATCCGTACGAATTGGGCAGTGAACTGAACTCCGGCAAACAATCTACTTGCTCTTCATGTAACAGTTTAGCCGTAAATCCAACTAGAAACAACTGTGTCCACCTTGTTACCGACCCAGATACGGCAAAATGGGTCCTAAGCAGGCAGACCGATACGCCCGGCCCGGATCGCACCTGGTCAGGGAATCTACGCTCGCCTGCCGGGACGAGGAGCGCTTGGAACCCAGACTGTCGGCGCTGCCGCTTTTCTCCATCCTCTCGCCGGTTAAATATCCCGCAGCGATGCGGGAACGGGGCTCACAAGATCACACCTGGCACATTCCGGCCTCCGGGCTCACAAACGTAAGGAAGTCGTACAGGAAGCATCCATCTTTTCCCCCCCCACTTCCAGGGGTGGGATTTGTTTTCATCATATGATCCAACCCATGGAAACTGCGGAGGAATGGGGCCCCGCGAAGGCAGCGTGAAGCCGGCTTGACGTAACTATCAATCACCCGTTTCTCGTTCTCTCATTGGATAAAAAAAGAAAAGCAGTGGTTGACAAGATACATGGTCCCCCCCACCTGTTTGGAGAAAGCTTCTCTTGCTGTAGTGCAGTAGAATGAATAAAATGATTGAATCCAGTCCGTTAGGTGGCCGCCGAACAAGCTCTTGTTTACATAATTAACTTCATATTTATTAATCTGATGATTGAACTGCGTTAAATGTGCAAATCACGCTGACTCATACGCAGCAGATAACTACTTACCATAATTTTTAATTGTATTGAAATAATGTGCCTGAAATAATGTGCCTGCATTATTAATTTAATCTGCTTTGTTCTACAAATAATCAAACGCTAAGGCATATAAAGCGTACTTTATTAAGAGTTGCTTATGCTGGGAGTTCATTTCAGTCTTGCACAACTTCACTTAATAATAATGTAATAATATATCTACCTGTGTGGGTTTTTAAACAACTGTAATTGCTACTGGTTGAATACGTTATACTTGTGCTTTTTCCACTACAGGAAAAACCCCTTACCTTACAGGAAAGTAATTCTTTATTAAAAATAAAATAAATATTTGATAATTTATCTGATAAACACTAAGCTATATTGGGGCATTTGCACATTATTGATGAGGTAGCAAAACTGTTGTTTTCCACCACTAACTGCATAACATTAAGTAGAATGAAATGTGAAACATGAGCATTACTTTAAGATGTTTATTTAGGTAAAAATTCATCCGTTTTGTCTTGTCGATTTCACAGACATCATACCTTCTGTCCGCTTAATTAAAAGATGCTTTTAACAGCCTGTCCGAGACACGCATTTACAGTATCTACAGGTTTGTACATTGAAAGGAGAATAACAGGAGTCAAAAACCTCATTGCGCCTTAATTAAAGGTTCTGCTCATACAGCCTACAGCTGTGCAGTAGGCCTATAGGAAGAAGATCCGTGTAACTTAAAGCAGTGGGCAATCTCACTTACTCGTATCTTACCTTTCGTCGATCCTTTGAATGTTTTGCTCCCCCATAATTCTAAAATCATCAACACATATTTATGTTATTCATATATTAATCAGCTATTAATTATTCGGGCATAAGTTACGTCTGGGGAAAACAAGAAGGCTAAATTCGCAGCGAGAGGGTTTTAAGGGCGAGAGCCATCGCAACCATGTCGGCATAAATAACCAAAATAGCCTTCCTGTCTGATAGTTTTATTATAAGCATGTATAACTGAGAAACATTTCATTACTATTTACATGTATGTATATTTGCCACTTAGAACAATTAGACACTCGGTACAGGTTCAAAATCTCCATGTACAAACCCTTTCAGAGATTGGCACAACAACATCCTGTTTTAAAGGCGGAAAATAATTTGAAGCTAACATGTATAGATAGATGTAAACTTACAAATACCAGAATATATGTATTTCATAAATGAAAGTACTCGAAAATGAATAATTTAAAAACAAACCATATTTACATCGGAGTACACGACACACCTACGAAAGCAGCAATTAACATTATATATTGCACAACGGAAAACGCGTGATTACACATAACGAGGTCAAATGAATCAGAAAAACCGAGTTTGGACTAAAATCAAAGCTCAACCCACACGTATGAAAGTACAGGAGCATATTCTTTGAGATCTACCTGAATCTGATTCAAACGATTGAAATTCAATGTACAATTTCAATAATCCCGTTATTCTGGTAATGGCCACGATAGAAAACGTCTATATCAACAGCTGTAATGTCGTGACTTTATGTCGTGACAATGTCGTACAGTAGTGACACATGTTCTCAGTTAAGCATGGAAGTAGTTATGATAAGATTTGATACCTATAGGGATTTATAAGGTGCCAAAGGGCGTACAGCATCGAAATCCCACTCTTACCACACGCATCATTATGAAATTAACGCGACCAGTTTACCTGAATGGAAAATATCAGTAGTATTTCTTAATATGGAAGTGTTTCGCGCTAAATTTCATTTAGTTTTTTTTAATTACATAGCATTTGTAAAGGTTTAAATTCACTGGGATTTTTTTTTAAAAGACTGCATGGAGGTTTACAGTAGGCCTACCTACCAACAGAAAGTGTACATTGGTAAATTGTAAAAGTATATTTCATACATAGTAAGACGTCTTACTAAAGGCAACTGAGATATAAGGCAAATCAATATAATACACAATTTGTCAGGCTTCGGTTCTGACTAGTGATGCCTCAAAGAGCGTCATAGCCCTTATCCTCATAAATATATGTACATATCCGCGTGCCTAGTAAAGCTGACGTATGATTTTTCTGCGTGTGGGTCAGTGTCGCCCTACGCCGCATGTAATGGTGATGTCATCGCTGCTCTATAGGACGACACCTTATTATCACTGTGCAATATGTGCTGGTATCAACGTTAAAGTAGGTTTTTAAAGGGCTTTTGTCGCACTGAGTGGTTTTAGCAAACCAAAAGAAGAGAAATGTTAACGCGTACGCCTAACGAGTACAAAATGCACAAACCCGGTGTACTGTAAGGGCAAGAACAGTAATGTGTTGGTTAGGAGGTAAGAAAAATGTATTCGGCAGATGTGTGCATCAATAACCAACGAAAACAAACAAATTCACGTTTTCAGTACTAAAGGTTTACGTGAAAGATGGCACAGGAGTTCAGTTCTCTTAAATGTAAATTCTCTTGAATGTATAATGTATGAAAAATACAAAAAGTGATGTTCTCTAAAACAATCCGATCGGTAAAGATCCATACTAAAACGTAACACGATCACTATGTCGTAGTAATGCCGTAGTAACTGATAATCAGGGGAAACCCCCAGGTTTTAAGTCTATCTTTGTTTATCTATGTTTTTCCAGCTGATGTATACTGTGCACATCTCTAGATGTTCAGCTCGAAATGTTTCATTTTAATATACGTGTACAAATTCACAAGAGTAAACGGACCCTGAAATGTATGCTTTTCGTATTCTGTACAATAAAAAGACACGGGACCCCCGGCCGCCACATCTTGCCGTTTAAAAGCGGAATAAACACACACTTCAGATTTACAGAACTGGAATTACCATCCTGAGACATCACCATAATGAAGAACGACACAAGACATAATGTCAATAAAAGCCACCACTGATTTACACTATTAACACCTTGAGAACCTAACATTCGCTCTGCGGTCGCAGACGGCTGTCTTGTGGCAGTATCTCTATTGGCACCGGTACGGGACGCGCCCGGTTCCGCACCGCGTGTCACTCCGCGTCCGCGTCCACGCAGCCGTTCATCCCGTGCGCGTCCTCGCTCGACGCCTCCTGCGCTCGCAGCAGCTCGTATTCCTCGTCCAAGAAATCTAGGGAGTTGTTGCTCGGCAACCCGCGGATGGTGAACTTGTGGGAGACCTTGGTCCACTGCTCACGATTGGCGGACACTCTGTCGTACAGCTCCGACGCCCGCGGGAATATATCCTGAAGCAGTCTATTTGGGTGGGCAGAGAAGAGCGCGGGTTAGCAACACGTAAGTATGGGAATGCCAGTCATATATACTGACTACCTCAGAGACTCCTACTTGTAGATGGGCATTGCAATGTGCTCCATGAAGCTGATCTGAAGTTCCGGAATGTAGGCCTTCTCCCTATCCATCATCTCACTTGGCCGGTTTCCCATAGCCTTTTCCTGTCATCAAAAGCACACACACACACGCACGCACGCACGCACACGCACACACACACACGTCATATAAGGGTCAACTACTGCAAGTGGAAACACATTCTCAAAATGACCAAAGACTGGGCTGGATTTTGAGTATTAAATGTCTGTGGGGATGGAGCTTATTAGTGGCTCACAAAATTCAGAAACACACCCAAACCCAGGGAAAATGTTACACAGGCTTTTCAGTGAGTGCCATATTGAAAGAAAGATGTACAATCATATTAAATATATTACATAATTGGATATCAAGTCACGTGAATTTGTTAAAAGGCATTTGTAAATGGATTCAGGGGTGGGAGGCTTATGGGGACATGGCTAATATGGTCCAGACCACACACAGACCACACACACACACACACGTAAGACATTAACATAGATCTACACCACAGACACAGCTGGGGCTGAAATCTCCAATCTTACGTGACACAAGCAGAAATCATTTTAAAAGTCGGCCCTTGACCTTACGGGTGCTGATTCATACAAATGAGTTTTCCAGTGCATCTAATAAACACAGAACAATAATTACTCTGTTATTCATGCATAATTCAAGATGAAAACAAATGGAAAATCGGACAAACCAAGTCTCCCTGGGAGAAGAATTCCTTGTAGATGAGTTCCTGTAAACAGAGGGGAAGCCATGTGATTAGGGCTGGTTTCAGTGTCGTCCTGCAGTGAGATCTCCTTCGCCAAATATTGCATTTTAAATATTGCATTTAGTCCTTAAGGCGCAGTAGTCAGTAAGATGCAGTAGTCAGTAAGGCGCAGTAGTCAGTAAGGCACAGTAGTCAGTAAGATGCAGTAGTCAGTAAGGCGCACTAGTCCTTAAGGCGCAGTAGTCAGTAAGGCGCAGTAGTCA
>JABFDZ020000040.1:3190109-3201116 GCA_019775955.2 Pollimyrus isidori | reverse complement strand
CAGTAAGATACACTAGTCCTTAAGGCGCAGTAGTCAGTAAGGCGCAGTGGTCAGTAAGATGCAGTAGTCAGTAAGGCGCACTAGTCCTTAAGGCGCAGTAGTCAGTAAGATACACTAGTCCTTAAGGCGCAGTAGTCAGTAAGATGCAGTAGTCAGTAAGGCGCACTAGTCCTTAAGGCACAGTAGTCAGTAAGGCGCAGTAGTCAGTAAGATACACTAGTCCTTAAGGCGCAGTAGTCAGTAAGGCGCAGTGGTCAGTAAGATGCAGTAGTCAGTAAGGCACAGTAGTCAGTAAGATGCAGTAGACAGTAAGGCACAGTAGTCAGTAAGGCGCAGTAGTCAGTAAGATACACTAGTCCTTAAGGCGCAGTAGTCAGTAAGATACACTAGTCCTTAAGGCGCAGTAGTCAGTAAGGCGCAGTAGTCAGTAAGGCGCAGTAGTTAGTAAGGCGCAGTAGTCAGTAAGATACACTAGTCCTTAAGGCGCAGTAGTCAGTAAGACGCAGTAGTCAGTAAGGCGTATTAGTCAGTAAGGCGCAGTAGTCAGTAAGGCGCAGTAGTTAGTAAGGCGCAGTAGTCAGTAAGGCGTATTAGTGTCATGGTATGATTATGGCAGTAAGCTGCTTTGCCGCGGCGCTGTGTGAGGGGCAGCTCACCGCTATCTTCCTGGTGGTCTTCCAGTCTTTGGTCTGGTCTGAGAGGTCACAGGAGGTCATGAGCAGACAGAGGAGGAGGCTGCGGTGGTTATGGTTCTTGGGGCTGTAACCCGCTGGAAGAGGAAGTGGGACATACACACATATGAAGAATAGGCTTCTCCGGCACTCTGGCGCAATGGAAACGGCAGGAGACAGCCATCACCATCCGCCATCTTCTGCAGGTCCTTGAAGATTCGAAGGTGATGAGCCAAATCCGTGGCCAGGATAATGTCCCTCATGAGGTCCAGCATTCTCTGGTAGTCCTGGCAATGAACAAAAAGAAACGTACAAATGTCATTGTACAGTACAATGTGCATTCTTGGAGTTTAAAGCAACTCTGCTTATTCCTGTATTGAATTTGAGCCACAATGATTATTTACTTATTTGTCCTGGGAGTTTCATCACTGTATAAAGAGAGCCATGCCTCACGCTGACCTTTCTGGAGAACTTGTCAAAGATGTTGCAGCCGTGGGTGTTCAGAATGGCAATTGCCTGCGCAAAGTGGTGTCTCTGCAAATACGAGGCAGGGAATGGATTAAAGGCGCAAGGCTAATACTGTCCACCAGGTGGCGACAGAGTTACACCAGAAAATTGCACGAGTCAAGGACATTATATCTCCTATCTCTCTATCTCCTAGAAGCATCTTTAACAGCTCATCCCACAACAAATGCTTCGCATATCTTAATTTTTCTCCTGTGGCCGATTTATCATCTAGCAGCGAGTTACATTAGAAAATGGGGCCAGTGTGGAATATACTACCGTCTAAGAATGACTGACACGCTGTACGGCCAGATAATGACACACAAACACTCACCTCCATCACAGAACCTTCTGAGCTGTACAGGGCTGCCAACACCGACTCCTGGGCAAGGGGATGAATTAGAGAAAATCACTTGACAATCGCACCGTTGGACTGTGATTCTGGCCACGCACTTTGATTTTTGATCATCTTCTCCTGAATTCGAGCAGCAGTTGTGGACGGTGTTGAATTAGCAGCTCCTAGTAGTGGCAGCTCAGTGTGGGATTAAGTAACAGTGCTAAATTTGTTAATTATCCTGAGGCTGACGAAGCACAGACGTCCTGCACCAGGAAACCATCTCCTCCGGCCGGGAAAATCACATCCTCGCCATTCCCCAGCCTCCAAACACCAAGAGGCAGAAGAAGCGGCTGTGAAGTGGCCAGGCGACAGTGAGAAAGTCTCCATGCCTTCTAGAACCATCTACGACCGGCTCTGGTCGCTGAGCCTACTCCGGCTGAGGCAAGTTTGGCAGCCATTAATATTCATGAAGCCTGAGGCAGAGCAGAGCTGTGGTCAGAAAGAGGGGCTGTTTGGCGTGGTCACAGGCCCCCGAGAGGGGGGGGTGGGGGGGGGGCACAGCATCTTAAAAATATCTGGAAGCTCCTCGCTGAGACGGACCACATATGTTTCCAGAGGGAGTCGTGATAAAAGACAGTACCGGCGCGGTCATTAGTGAAGCGTGCCTCCCTGGGCCCCTTGGCGGGGGCACACCCACGGAACTCTGTAAATCTACATCTGCCGGCCAATATTTTAAATAAAGCGTCTATTATTAAAGACCGCGGCCTGGGATGATGGATGGCTGTGCTGGAGCTCAAGGGGCCAGCATGGGGATGCGGACGTAGACGTGGACGTGGACGTAGACGTAGACGTAGACGTGGACGTGGACGTAGACGTGGACGTGGACGTAGACGTGGACGTAGACGTGGACGTGGACGTAGATGTGGACGTGGACGTAGACGTGGACGTAGATGTGGACGTGGACGTAGACGTGGACGTGGACGTAGATGTGGACGTAGATGTAACTGGACTTGGATTTAGCACAGGAATGAGATACAGGGCTAAGAGGACCTGAGCTGATATGGAAGCTGCTTTGGTCGAGAGGCTCTAGACCAGGGGTGGGCAATCTTATCCGCAAAGGGCCGGTGTGTATGCAGGGGTTCACTGCAGCTCCCTAATTAGGTCATTAATTAGAGGACTGATTGGCTGAAGAGTCCTGATACCTGGGTTTGAACAGCTGACCTAAAGGTTACTTCAAAAACCTGCACAAACACCGGGGCTTTGCAGATAACATTGCCCACACCTGGGTGACAGTATTCAGCTGAATACGTAGCTCACACATGATGTGAATTAGGCTGACAAGAGCCACGGCAACATCACAGGGATGACAGAAGTCCTTACCGAGGCCACCTGGAAGGAGTTGTTAGTCCCTCGATGGTCCAGATCGTGGCACATGCAGGACACGAAGAGGGCGAAGATCTCAATGTCCCTGCGGGGGGCGATAGTGAAGCCTCAGCCTTGTGAGGATCGTCCATCCTTACCAGCAGCTGGATTCCCTACGTACAGCGATGACACCCTATCTGACACTCCACCGTCTCGTCACACAGTTCTTAATTTCCGGCAAACTAAGCGGAGCCTGACGTGGGTGGGGCCCGGTGCCTGTTTGCCGGCGGAGAGTGTGGGAGAAACAAAGAAAGAGAGGAAACGAAAGAAAAGGAAGGGTTTCCTGTCACCGTGCTGTGACAGGCTTCCGCTGTCAAGGAGCCACCCCCACGCCGCAGGGACAGCCAGAGATGAATCCCACAGCGGGTTAACTCCGAAAACGCCCCCAAAATGAGGCAGGGAGGCTTGTTATCACGCAGCTCCGGCACGGCACCTGAAACAGGGCCTTCCTCGCGTTGCTGTGCTTTCGTAGGACGTTACGCAGAATGTCTCAGGGAACCGGTGTGTGCGACGGCAGCTACGCAGTGTCACCTGACCCGTGGCCCCGCCCCCAAACAGGCACGGTCGGAAATCAGCAGCCCCAAAGCAAACCAACCAATTAAAACACAATTCGACGTGCATCCAAATGACGGCCAGTAGGGGGCGGTATAGTGTATAAACCAGGACTGTTTTACTTTAGGTGGCTGGGGAGAGGTGGATGTCCGCATCTTACTCGAGGTAGTTGGCCAGCTGCAGGTTCTTGTAAAGCAGGTAACAGAAGTGGGAGACGGAGAAGGCGTGCATCCAGTTGTGGTAGGGGGGGTCCCGGTAGCCCTTCTTCACCATCAGGCAGAACCTGCAGGTGCAGCATTACCAGATAGCTAGAGATCTCACAGCCACAGCATGGGTACTGAGATCACTGCCCAATGCACCACACCGCATGCCAAATATATCATCTGTGACATCACTAACTACATCAAGTATGTAATTATTAATATTTCAATGCAGTGTTGCATCATCGCTCGTACCACTAGCAGCCACACTGCTGTTATTGCTGGCCACTAATGCAACGATTTATGCATGAGGCGACCTTCACTTAAACTAAGGGCACAGACTGCTTTTTCAACCCATTCCGATTTATAAACATGCTTGGACCTGCAGCAAGGTGGGCAGCAGAGATAATTCAGAGAAATCCATGATTGGAAGCATCTGGAGCTCACCTGGCCAGAGTGTGCAGGTCGATCTTGTAGGTGTTGAGGAAACCCATGTCTTCAAACATGCTTAGGATGCCCTGAAGGAGAGGCGTAGGAGAGGGGATCAGATACCGAACACACACAACACCAGAGAGGAGCCAGAGAGGCGCGGCTGGGGTCAAAGGTCGGCCTGAGGACGCACAAAGAAAGAGGAACTGACCGTAGGTGTGCTGTCATCCGGCAGCGATCGCGGGGTGTAGGTGAACTCGGCGAAACAGGGGTCTATCTCATCCACAGGTTCGATTCCGTTGGACAGTAGCTTGATCACCTCTTCATCTGACACCTGGCGGGGGGGGGGTGGGGTGACGAGGGGGTCACTATCAGGTTGCAGCGTCAGCCTCAGAGGGAGGGCTCTGAGGAGGGTGCCATCCTACCTTCATGTGGTACATCATCATCTCGTTGGACAGGCGACTCCTGTACTGAGCCTCATGTACCTTCTTGTACAGGAGAGACTACAGAATAGAAGGTGAACATCAGTGATATATCTCAAGATCTCAAGAAGGTACTAGAAGGAAGAACAGCTTCACACATGAGCCGTCATCGTACAAACTGTACGTATCGTACAAACTGTAAAATATTTTAATTGTGAAAGACTGACTGGGACACATGACCTGATGTTTACTGGTGTCGTATCTATGTGTTCTAACTTATTGCCCTTAAAGGGCTCACTGAAACTACGGAGCTTATGCTAGTTCGTATCAGAGCCTGACAGTAAATTTCAGTTATATTTGTCTTATTTACAACGCAGTGGGAACCCAAGGGCAACTGGGTTTATTTGATATTTCTCTGTGCTTACATGAGCAATACTGATCCCACAATATATGGAGAATGCAGTGGCCAAGTCCTCGTCAAACCTGTTGAACCACGGTCCATTGGTCTTATTGACGAGCTCGGCCACTCCGATGACCTCTAAGAAGGAGAGAAAGCAGGGAGGGTTGCCACAGATCAGGGAGGAGGCTTTTAAGCGTGACGCAGGCTGCCCTTTCCTGACCCTGATTTTTGGGATCCAGGTGAATTACATACTCAGTCCTGCACTTTTGTCAACACGCCAACATCCATCACACTCGAGTGGATGATGTGCGACTTCACATCCCCCTCTTGTCCTCCGAACAACCACTGCTGGCATCAGCTGAGCGACATGAGTAAGCGAGTGACGACGTGGGGGGCGGGGCCAGAGCGGCACCCAATCACGTTATTTACATACACAATCTGCTTTTCTACGGCGTGGTGTAAGAGGCGCTTCAGGCCAGACTGATCCACACAAGCGCTGGGAAATTGGGAAATACCATTTTATTGGGGTATGGGGGGGGGAGCTCCCTATCTGAGCAAGGACACGGAATGCAAACGTGGGAAAAAGGGGAGGCGTTTGTGTGAGGAAGAGAGGAGAAAAGAGGACAGTAGGATTCAGGACTGGTGCCAGCAACCTGGATGGGTTTATTGGGGAGAGATGAGTGGAGACAGAAGACCACGCCCCCCCATGTCCAATCTCATGAACAACTAAAAGCCTTATGAATAATTAATGAAGGCCTGCAGGCAAAAGTTACATCTGTGAAGCGTGACCCTGTTCATTCAGGACTCCGTGAGCATTTAAAATGCACTAATCCTCTCACTGGATTAGAGGTACGTACAGGACGCAGTACATAAGGAACAGATTTAAAAGCGGCAAATCTAATTAATATGGAAACATCCATCAACACAGAAAATACCACGTAAAACTATCTTAGTCAGCCAGCAGTAGAGAGATTTGAACGCAGTGTGGGGCCAGCTGATGCCTCAGAGGCCTTTCCAGCATCTCCAGGCCGCTGGAGGCCTGCTGATACAGAGGGATGCCGGCCTGCAGACGATTTCTTAATGATGGATCAGCTGCTGTTTTTTTGCGTCTCTCATGTCTGCTATTGGAGCGAGAGTTTGTTTATATCTGGTCCAATAATCTATGAAGGAGAGCCTGTGGCCGGCCCCGCGAATGATGGATTCTGGCTCCCCTGCTCCCCCCACACACCCCCCATCCCTTTGAACTCATTTCATCCCGAGGAGCCGAAAGCAGCGAGGACAATCTGTCACGGGCTGACACCCCTCCCTGGCACGGACGGGCGCTTATCGAACGTCTGCACTTGTTGTGGAGAAGGGATTAATTCCGTAACCAGGAAGGACTGCTCATGTAGCTGGGGGTGGGGGTGTGTGTGTGTGTGTGGGGGGGGGTCTCATCCATCATTGCACCAGCAAGCCCGGCTCCCCCCCCCCCCCAGGCATAGTCGGATTTGGGGAGAGGCAAGGGGTGACCCCTCACTGCCCACACCAGTTGTATTTGCAATTTCTGTGGCAAGTTAACTGCGGGAAATTGATATATTAAATGTGTATTCGATAATTCGAACAATGTGGAGTTATAGAGTTTAGGTAACTTAAATATTCCCTTATTTTCTAGATATCTTATATGCATATTTATATTTATGTTCCTTCCCGAAATGAGCCCTGGTCCCACCCTGGCCACCCCGCTGAAAGTTTTATGGCTCCGCCACTGATGCCAAGCCAGGGGGCTGGGGGTTCAAATCCTGGATTAAGGTTCTTAATGTGAGTGAAATATCAGATTTGCCCTGAATTCCCATTAAAATTTCAATATGAATTCTGTACATTTTCCATACTGTGCCCGGGGACCAATGAAGCGCTGTGATGAAGCCCTTGCGTGCCACTCGAGAAACACGGTAATGTGATTCGTTGTCGGTCTTCCTGTGACCACACCCCCCTCCCGGTCCGTGGCTGGATCCCCCCCCACTCACCATTATTCTCGTCCTTGATGGGAAAGCAGAGGATGTTGCGCGTGCGGAACCCGGTGCTGTCGTCCACGCCCCGGTAGAAGAGAGGGTGCGAGTAGGCATCCTTGATGTTCAGGATCTTGCCTGTGGTGGCCACATGCCCAGCGATGCCCTGGTCAGCAGGGATACGGAACTCCTTCTGTGGGACCAAGGAAGACCGGGACATCCAACTGAGAAAGTCTGAGACTGGCATCATGTAAATGACGGCTTTGCACGGGCAGGGAGCGGGCAGGTCTGCTCTACCTCGTCGTCGTTAACCACCCCGCCGTCGAAGACCTTGGCCACCAGCTCGTGACTCACTCTGTCCAGCAGGAACACGGAGCAGCTGGGCGTGCGAGAGACAGGCAGGGCCTTACGCTTTCTTAATAATCACCCCCCCCCGTTTCCCCTGCCCCCATCATGCGCTGATCACATGACCCGAGGTGCTGATCACATGGCCCGAGGCGGGGGCACTCACATCTCTGCATTGCTCAGGTTCCGGGCCTCCACTATGATTTCCTGCAGCAGCACGGAAACGTCGTCTGGGTGGGGGCAACAGCATAAACTCTTACTGAATACACAATTCCTTACTTATTGTCAGACTCTTAAAGACACAAGCTACCCTTGTCTCCAATTAGGCATAGAGAGCGTCAGTACGTACCCAGGTGGGTGAAGAGGTTCTTGGCAACCTGTAGCAGAGCCTGAGAAACAGAAAAGGACAGGTGAGGTGAGGCCCTTCGTTGGACCTTGGGAGGGTGAGGTGTGACCCATTTTTGTACCTTTGGACAGTAAGGTGTGAGGTTAAACATTTGGAGGCCAAAAATGG
Organism: Pollimyrus isidori; assembly: GCA_019775955.2. Classification (NCBI taxonomy): domain Eukaryota; kingdom Metazoa; phylum Chordata; class Actinopteri; order Osteoglossiformes; family Mormyridae; genus Pollimyrus; species Pollimyrus isidori. The sequence goes on along the minus strand of JABFDZ020000040.1, from coordinate 3,193,335 downwards.
GCGCTCTCCTGCTGAGGGTGTGATGCCTGCCTCCCCCTGACAGGACGCATCGGCAGTGACACTTGCTGGGGGGTTACCGTGACAGCAGGGCCCGGAGGTGCTCTGGTAACGACGGCCCTGACAGGACAGAGCACTGGGAACAATGGGAAGCTTCACTAATGGGCACAGCCTCTCTGAAGCGTAGGCAGGCGAACCCTCAGCGCCCCTCCTTGGGGAGGAAAATGTGTCTCAGTGCCCAGGAATCTTGACGCGGAGCCCTCCCCCCCAACCTAACCCCCCTGTCAGGTGTCCAATCTGGGTGATGGGGCAAAATTCGTTTCGCTAAAGGTGGCTGCGAAAAACAGTGGAAGCAGAAGGGCACTGTGATCCCAGTCCCGCCCTATAGAGGTCGCCCTCTCCCATCTTGTTCCTGCCGCTGCCCGGCGGGTCTGACATTAGCCACTGCTGTAAGCCGGCTATCCGCTGGTGGGGTACATCCGCCCTTTTGCGGCCCCTGGGGGCCCCAGTGCGCCATGCCCAGTGCGAGCGGGAACCTGGGCTTCCTGACCTGACACTCAAACTTCAGCTTCTGCTCCTTCTGGAAAGCCAAGGTGCTGGTCAGGACGGTGGACGTGTAGCAGAAGCAGTGCTGGATCTTCTGCTCGTCCTCCTCCGTGTACCTGAGTGCGGGAGAGGAGGACAGAGGGAGACCACGTGTTGTTATGCAGCGGGACGCAGAGACACCGGAGCGTGGAAACACGAACACCTACTCCTGCACTTGGCCGCCCTGGACGTGCTGGTGAGAATCGGTGTCAATGCTGCACTGCATGGGGGGGGGGGGAGCTGAATTAAAGCGGGAGAAAGCCATGCCCTCCCCATTGACCTTCACTATCAACCTCCCAGCTGCTAGGGTCCAGCTGCTGTGATTCTGTCCCCTTTACAGGGACCCACGAGTAACTGTCTGCACATTCATATCTCTCATATACAGACTTTTAGATCCTGCGCCTCCATCACAAATATGATCGATAGATCCTGAAGCCACACCCCCCCAGAGGCTCCTGGCTCCTCCCAAATGGGCAGCAGTCAGGCCCGGTCTGGCCATCAAAGGTCTCCCCAGGACACGCAGAAACTCATCAAGGCGAGCAGGTCTCCTGCTGCATTGTGGGAAAGCTGACATCTCACATTCGGCTGTACGTCGGGGAAGGGAGGCTAGCAGACATCGGCACCTATATCAGGGCGATTTTCAGCTTTACCCACAATGCCCTGCAGCTTGCAGTTTTGTCACATTATTAATCTACTAGCTGCATGTCGGGGGTTTGGGCTTCCACCCTGAACACTGGCTGGTGTTTTTTAATTGCCTAAATGTAGTAATTATTTGAATACTAAGCTCCATCACCTGCTGTTTTATGTGTAAATAAGTCATTAATTAAAATGCATCGTCTGGAACAGAACCGTGGCCCTCGAGAACTAGAGTCAGTACATTTTTAGCCTTTGCAGCCCTTGAGCACGGCTGAACATCTGCGGATCCATTATTTCTATTCATGGCTGTGCACATACAGGCAGGCCTGTTAATGACCGCGCCCCCTGGCTTACGGGCTCTGCACTGCTCTCTGAGTCTGGGCACACGCTGCATCACTTCACCACACAGGTTCCCCGCCTTGTTACATTTGTTCTTCATCAAAGTGTCAAAGTGAAAAGACAAGAAAAGGAAAGCGACTGAAAAACAAGTAAGAGGCTGCAGCCTCAGAGTCCCGGGAGCGAGAGCAAATGACATGCCGGCGTCGATGCGGAGCTCCGGGAGAAAAATACACGTCTGGAGAGCATTTTTTCCGCCTGACTGGCCCGTTGTTGTCAGTCCCTGATGGAGAGGCTGCGTCTGCCCGCATCTCCCCGCAGCACAACGCGGCTCACGTTTCTGGGCTCCGTCGGCGGAGGCCTGGCGCGATTTCATTCCTCCGCACGTCGTTCTTATCCAGGAGTGGAGCGCGGCGCGGAAAGACGATACGGTGATTAGATGTGGGTCGTTTAACGCGGAACGTAAGCTGTGACACGTTTCAGACAGACAGGGCGAGAAGGACGGCATGCAAGTGCAACAGACCGCAGTCAGGATGTGGTCGGGACCCGCGTCGCGGTCTTGGCCGAATCCGCTGGACCGCTGCCATCTCTTCAATTGCTGTCCAGCTTCAGATCAAGCACCTGACAGGTCATGGGCCTTCATGGCCCTAGCTGAGTTATGAGGCGCAGTGGATTGCGTCAGCAGTGGCGTCCTCCAGAAAAAGAGGATGCCCTGGACGGCTATGAAGGCCCAAATCGCTGCTGCCTTAACCTGCAGTACGACGGCTTCCCTGCTCTTCAGAAATGCAGATCACCATATATATATATATATATATATATATATATATATATACACAGTATATAGCGCGCTACCTCTGTAAAGCGACCTGTGTGGAGGCACCGAGAGGCAGACTGGCCCCAGCTGGGTAAGGCAGAGCGGCCTCAGCTCCGCCGGACAACAACCCCACTCCCCAGCGGCCTGCAGGACAGACTAACCCGAGTCTCTGCCACTCCAGACACCCCCAGAAAACTCCCCTAGAGAAGCCATGCAGACCCCTGCCTGTGGTCTGGGAACCTCTGCCTTGAACTAAAGCATTACTGTATGAAGTGTTAGAGAGTATCCGGAGTCCCGTGTAAACCCATCAGAACACAACAGACCGTCCCATAGCATCGCAGCAGCTTCCAGGATTTTTTATTTGCAAAACGAGCTGAAGTTTCTACCACACAGACTGCATTCCAAGGGAATCTTAGGTGCTGCTGTTCCAGTCCAACTCGGCCAGACACTGTCCGGGCCTGGTGCTCACGGCGGGTTGACAGACACGTGACAGACATGCAGAGCAACATTCCACGTCCCCAGCAGGGGGCGCTTACTCACTTCTGCCCACCCATCTTGTTGAAGGCGCAGGCCAGGGCCACCACTTGTGAGGTGGCCCGGCTGATGACAGGGACACACAGCATGGACTGGGCCTCAAACCCCAGCATGCTGTTCAGCTGTCGGTGTTCCTCCTGTAGCAATGAAAGATGGATGGATGGAGAGAGGGAGGGAAACAAGAGAGAGGGAGAGAGAGAGAGAGCGAGAGAGAGAGAGAGAGAGAGAGAGAGAGAGGGGAAACAAGAGAGAGGGAGAGAGAGAGAGAGGGAGAGAGAGAGAGAGAGAGAGAGGGAAAAAAGAGAGAGGGAGAGAGAGAGAGAG
>JABFDZ020000040.1:3158256-3170707 GCA_019775955.2 Pollimyrus isidori | reverse complement strand
GGCAGAGTCATACGGGTAAACCGTGAGGAGGGTACATACGGGGGCAGAGTCATACGGGTAAACCGTGAGGAGGGTACATACGGGGGCAGAGTCATACGGGTATACCGTGAGGAGGGTACGTACGACTTTGGGTAGAACTGCCTCCAGAACCTCCTTAATGACATCCCGCAGGGAACTGGCTTCAGTGATTGAGGCGAGCCGGAGCAAAGCATCCTGGGAAAAAAAGACAAAAAATATTAAAATTACAGATGTATATTCCACATTACCGCACACCGGCAAATGGACCATTTCATGGGATTGTAGAAAATGTCAACCTACCCCCTACCATAAAAGCTTTGTTATTTAAGCTTTAAAGTGCAGGCGTGATGCCGACCAGACCCTGACACATCTGCGAACTCTCAACTTTGACAACCGGACTCACTGACTCCCACATCGTGCTTTTAACCGCTGTCCGGGAAGCCGTCCGCGGAGAGGCGGCGGTCTGGGCCGGAGTAATGCCGGCCGCGGCGTTGCCATGGTGATGCGGACGGAGCCCAATGAGATGCATCGACAGGCTGACCGCCGACCGGGCCGCGGACTCACGCAGGGCGAGGGGCGCTCAAAAGGCACAGCGGGGGCGGCAGCTCAGCCCCCTGACGTGTGGGAGAAGCCGCCTCGATCGGCGCTGCGGTTCACCGCCGCAGATCGGCCCTCGCCAAGCATTAGCGACCACATGCTAATGCAGACGTGTAGCCGAAAGGGGACAATTAGCCATGACTGCGGGGGGTGTGATTCTTTCATACGGTATGAAAAAAGGCCCTCTCCTATTCGACCGAGGATCGTTTTGGGGACACAATGGCTCTCCCACTCAAAGGAGGATAAAAGGAAATTCAATTTGCCATTTTCAAATGGGGCTTTCAATGATCCGCGAGGCCCTAACCTACAAGAGCAGGTCGACTTCTGCGGGCCCTCAGCACCATTACTAAAGATTAATTAAAGCGCAAGATAATCCCAGCAGGACCTGTCCGGCGTGTTGCTGTGGGCCGAAGCCACGACCGCCCTCGCTCGCTAGACTGAGAGTGGTTATGAGGCGGGTCCTGCCCGTCTTTGCCCGGCAGGCAGGAGCCGCGGTGAAAGGGAGTCTGTCCCTCAGCACCAGCGCGGTAAACAGCCTCCGAAGGGCGTCGGACAAGCGGGCGACACAAGTGTCTGTCGGCGCCCTCGCTGTGCCCGTCGTCCGCACTGCGCCGGAAATAGCGTGCGGCAGCCGTGGGCCACGTCTCGCGTTTGGGGCCCTGACACACTGACATAATGACGCCGGGGGGGGGGCAGAGCCCCAGGGGCCCAACGGCACAATTACGCTCATGGCGCCTCGAGCGCGAACCGTCATGGACGCTGAGGCCCCTAAATGAGGAGCCTTGGCTGTTTGTCAGCCAATAATGCAGCAGAGAACTGAAGGACAACAGGAGAACATGACCGGCGTCGACTCTTTCATCCCAAAACACGGCGGAAGTACCACAACACCCTTAATTGGATCGTTTTTTTTTTCCTAGCAGAGGATCAGAGACTAATCGGCCGGCTGACACATGGATGGAAAGAAAACAATCATCGGTGCATAGGGGGTTGACATACTAAAGGCTTATTTGTGCTGGGAGAATGTATTTAATGACCATTAATATGGGGAAAGGCTGTTCACAGGAGCAGGGGAGCCATAATGAGAGAGAAGTTAGGACAATTCCACAAACCACAAAAGAAATTGGAATATAATTGGATTGGTCTGGGTTGGGGGCCCGGTGGGATAATTCCGTCATGGGGCCCAGAATCTCTAGCGATGCCGTCGCACGTGGCAGCCATGTTCTTCCATGACAAAGCTGCCGGCTTCCTGTTCCTGGACTGCAGTAAAAACTGGGCACGGCTGCCTCCACGGCTGCAAAGTGACCCAAACTCCTGCCCAATCAGCACAGAGAGGCACGTCCGCATGGGTCCCCTGGAGGGGGCCCGAATGGCCTAGGAGCCCCACGGGATTGGTCCCTTGGGGGCTTACATTTGCAGACTGCGGGCCAGGTCACAGCAGGAGGCGGGACTCTTCCGCAAACTGCCCCTGGGAGGGCGATGGTGCCACCTTTCACTTCAGGTGCTTTGGTACTTAAGCGGCTCAGCAGGAACGCTGCGGCGGGGAAAGAGCACTTATCAGAGGAGCATGAAAAGGTCAGGCGGGAGGTGTCCTAGAAGCAGGAGGTAAAATCATCGCAGAGGCTCATCGCATCGCTGCAGAGATCTCAGCACAGCACGATGCCCGCGGGGGGGTGGGGGGGTGGGGTGGGGCCCGCGGGCACCTTTAGGCACCATCCATCTCAGAACAAAGAGGCTCTGAGTATCACATGAGCTCCCCCTGGGGGACGGCCTGAGGGAGCAGCCAGCGTCCCATGACAGCAATGCAAGGGCGGCAGCTGTGGACAGGAGAAGGTGTTCCCTCTCTCTCTCTGTCCCTCTCTCTCTCTGTCCTTCTCTCTCTCTGTCCCTCTCTCTCTCTGTCCCTCTCTCTCTCTGTCATTCTCTCTCTCTATCCTTCTCTCTCTCTGTCCTTCTCTCTCTGTCCTTCTCTCTCTCTGTCCTTCTCTCTCTCTCTGTGTCCTTCTCTCTCTCTCTGTCCCTCTCTCTCTCTGTCCCTCTCTCTCTCTGTCCCTCTCTCTCTCTATCCTTCTCTCTCTGTCCCTCTCTCTCTCTGTCCCTCTCTCTCTGTCCCTCTCTCTCTCTGTCCCTCTCTCTCTCTGTCTCTCTCTCTCTCTGTCCCTCTCTCTCTCCGTCCCTCTCTCTCTCTGTTCATGACGCCGCTCCCGGCCAGCGGAGTGCGGCGAGGTGGAAAGAACTGAAAGCCGACAAAAACCAAACTCCGCTGGCCTCTGCATTTCGACGACGGCCGTAAGTGGAGCAGCGGACGGGAGCAGGAAAGTCGCCCCAAGCAGAGAAGCGAGTCAATGTCAGCCGACGTGTTTATGGAGGGGAAGCCGGGATGGACAGACCGTCCGAGTACAAAACAAGGAGACGAACACAGAATAACCCACTTCACTCTCATCATCAGATGCTCAGAAGTTTCAATCAGGGTCCCAGTGAATTGCGGTCACCAGTAGGTGTTCTGGGTGCACAAAAACACCTGGGCCATTTAGGACTCTTAATTCAGGCAGCATCCATTACTGGGGGAATGATGGTATTTGGAAGGAGGCATGGTGTGGATTTACATGATGAGAAGCCCTTCCTTCCTTTTTTCTTATCTCCCCGAGCCAGACACGCTACCACGGCGACGGCATCTCCATCTATTCAGCCGGCTCTGCTGCGCTGGTGCCTGCGGACGCTAATCTCGGGCGGGGAGAGGAGCTCTCCAGAGGATTCGCTCACGCCGCTGATCCTGCACAGATGTCTTATTAACTGCACTCTGCGGCCACATTCTATTTCTCTGAATGCAAATTTCTCGGCAGGTTGGACTGCAGGGGTCCCCGAACTGAAGTTTTAAAAATCTGACCATTCCAGACAAAAAAAAAAAACATTTTCAGAATGAAAAAACTGTTCATCTTCCTTGAGAAAGAGGAAGAAAGAAAAAGTCATGATTATTAGGTTGCAACTTCGGTGAGTGATTTTTTTGGGAAGCCAGGTGTGATGTAATGTGACCGCTCTTTATTTTAGAGTAACCGCACAGGTCAAGGAACAGTCAGCTAGACTTGGTTGGTGTCTATTTTTTCATAGCTCCCAGCCATATGGTATTTTTACGGTATTTTCAAAAGCAGGGCTTTTCCGCTGGGGCTGTTGCCGAATAGAATAATCGTCTCAATTGTTTATTTAATCAAATAAATTTATCATTATTATTATTATTATTTTATTCCGGCTCATTTTTATCTCATGTATTTCTTTATCACAAATCTTTTACGAACATTTTACAAAAACAACTAAATTAAATTTAAACAGGATATAAATTAATGGTGAATGAACAATAAACTATATTACAGATATATTATAAAATACATTACAAACAGCACAATAAATTATTATGCAGATCTGCAAAATAATTAAATATACTTTAAAGACTAATTAAATGAATAGTTGCTACAGTTAGAATAAACATTTAACAAACAAAACAATTTCAACAATGCGAGCAGAATTCAAATGCATGGGTAGAAGGCGCATGGGTACACGTCCTTTTGTTTAGCGTGTTCAAAACACCAAACTAATCGAGGTTTTTTTGCTGGATCCCAAGTGCACTTCATCTGGCTTCAGCTGCGAGCGCTGCAGGGACCATGTTTACTGTCCTGCTGAATATTTGCTCAGGTGCTGCACTTGTTACACGGACGCATAGGTATTTAAGGGCCACACTTGACGACAACGGCGAGCTGTTTTTCACTGGATTCCCACCAGAGAAGAGGACCATCAGGACTTTCTCTCATCACGAATGTGCTTTGTTACCATTTTTTAAATAACGCTGTGTGCAGAAACAATCAGTGGGTGCGGCGCTGCGCCATGGCGCCTCTAGTGGACCGAGGCATGAACTGCGATACGCCTCACGCAGCTACTTTAGTTTGCTGGCTTCATAATTGAAATGAACCAGACTGCTCCTTAGAAAGGCATGGAAAAGCACACAGGTTTCAAAATAGCCTATTGCCTTAATACCGTACAAGCTTCCAGTCAGTATCTAAGAAGCAGGGAATATTGCAGTAACTGCAAGCTTCAGTGTGGTTTGATGAACCAGCATCTCCGCGTTCTCCAGGGTTGGTGTGGGCACCACATCACGGACGGGCATTCCGCCATCGTGATCGCCGGGTCTAGCTCCCCTCAAGCCGCTCATCGGCATAAGATTGGAGATAAATAGGTAGCACATGCAATAGGGCATAGAGAGAGGGAGAGAGAAGGGAGGAGACTGAGTGTGATAAGCAGGTACACCTGCACACTCCGGCAGAGACACCCGATAGGGAGAAGAGATGAGGCGAAGGGAATCAGACAAGGCGAGAAGGGGAACGAGGAGCCCTCAAACAAAACGATAAGACCATAAGAACTCATCTTCCCTGAAATCTTCATATTCTTCTCTCACATAAAATGGTCAGAACTAGATTCAGCTTCACACGGCAGACGCCGGCCCGGCTGAGCACAGCGATAGCGATCGCAGTCTTCGTAAGACGCGGCCTGCTTTCAGGGTGTGGATTTATCACGCGTCACTCTAATCTAAACAGCGTAATTAAGGCGATCGGCCAGGCAGCGCGCGGCTCGAGATGGGGTCTCGCCGTAATTGGAGTGGAGTGGTATCTGCCGCTCTGCGTTACTGGTGCCAAGGTGCAGCTGGGCACCGGTACACATATCGGGTCGAGCACTGGCAAGAAATATAAGGCAGCATTTTCAGCTCCGTCACACTCGGCGATTATCATCTGAGGGTAAATAGCCCCAAATCGCTCATGCTTACTCCATCTTTCAGGTGAGTGAATGTATCAGGGTGTAAACTAGCGTGTTGGGGTTCTGAGGGCGGAGCGGGCGACGCATATTGGCACTTAAATAAATAAAACTCATAAAACCTTCAGCTGCCCATTCAGTTTATTAACCTTTTCTGCTAATTAACGCAGCGAGAGGGACTGAAATGTCAGAGGGGGCTGGATGTCACATCAGCAGCCACCCCCCTCGCCTCCCCCCTAGGAAACGAGTGACTCCATGACAACGAGCAGGTCTGATAAAGCCACGCACCTTCAGACCAGTGGTCTCCTCGGGTGTTTTCATGCTGGGAGCTCTAAAGGATAACAGGTTTGCCTCCCGAGTTTTGATTCCCCCCCGATCTGCCAGCATCTGTGCCCGTCAGTGGCGTCGCTCTGACGCCACCTGTTGGATGGGCACTTACTGCTGAAGGCTCTCGATGCCCATTTTTATGCCCGAGTCTGGGCTGCATCCATCTTTTTTCTTTTTTTGCAAAAACACCTTAATTATCCATTTCTCCTGCATCCAGGCAGGGTCAGTAGCTTCACTCCTGTTTTATGAACTCGTCACTGACAGTAAAACGCTGGATGGAGAACCTGCAGGCTCATGTTTCTTAGCGGTTTATACACACAAATACCTCATTCAGCATCAAATAATAAGCCCTGCCCTGGGCGGAGCTGTCCTATTAACGGCAGGGAGCCAGCTGACAGGCCAGAGTAATCCCAGAATGCCGCACAGCATTCCTCCTCTTAGCGACATGGAGACATCTTTACCTCGTCTTCATCAAGCTAATCACAGGGTGCCAGCCAGCTATGCTTATATCTGCCCACTCAAGCAGGCCAGACCAATCCGCCATGGATCACCGACGCACCGCAATCACCAATAACTTCTCTGCACATAATGATCGACATTGTAGGGGGGGGTCTGCTTTGTTTTCATTTGGGGGGGTCTGCTTCACTTGAAGTAACAAAGCTATGTGTTTTACTGCAGCTGCTCCTTTTGAATAGTTTTCCTCAATGATTTTACAGCTGGGGGAGGGGGCGGAATCCAGCAACAATCCTGGGCCTCAACGCGTCTGAGAGCTGCCAGGGCATATCATTGGCAGTGCCACCATCTAGACTGATGCCCTCAGATTAATGACACAAACACACACACATACACAAACACACACACACACACGCACATACACACACACACACACACATGTTCAAGAAAACCACCGACTGGCTGTGTTTCCCAGACGCTCCAGGACAGATGCTGTGGCCCTTGGATGTTATTCCAACAGGGCTGCATCTCCAGTAGCATATAAACACTGGAGACACATGCACTGTAGAATACAGCCAGAGCGTAGACAGTGGAGTACACCAGACAGCAGGAGTATAGATCGTGGAGTATGATGAAAAGCAGACTGTAGGTCTTGTAGACTGCAGCAAGGGAATGGACACTAGCATACCAGACAGCAGGAGTATAGATCGTGTGTTATGTTAAAAAAAGCAGACCCTAGATCCTGTAGACTGCAGCAAGAGAATGGACACTGGAGCATACCAGACAGCCGGAGTATAGATCGTGGAGTATGATGAAAAGTAGATTGCAGATCCTGCAGACTGAAAGAGCGTAGATGCTGGAGTATACCAAAAAGCAAGAATGCAAATAGTGAATGATGGTGAACAGCAGGCTGTAGATTTTGGAGATTGCAGCCAGAGTACACACACTATAAAACACTGAAGATCACACTTAGACCAGTCACTGTGAAACACAAGAGGCCCTCAATACTTCCCAAAGCCATGAGCTTTGTATGTTAGGAGCTTGGCTCACTTGCCAGGCCTTCTCTGATGCTTCTGCTCTCAGCAGTAGAAAAGAACACATTGAGCCTCTGCAGTCCTCTTAGGTACACATAAACGACTGAATAACAGGGAAAGTCATAAATCTCTTCTTTTGTATGTTTGCGGTAAACACTGCAGCCCCAAAATGATATATTATTACTCCTAGTACTGTATAAAAATCGGATCACATCTTCACTTCATATCCCATCATGGGAATTATTTATTACTAAGCAATGCAGATCATTAGAATTAAGCAGAATCATCCATACTTATAGGACATTCAAATCCCACTGCTTCCCTCTATCCAGTTCACTGCTATTATAAAACCCTTTGCATGAGTCTCTTCACTTGTAGGCCTTGTAAATCAAATTAGAGCATCTGCATTCATTGCAGCCTATTTGCAAAACCAGGAACCATGTGTTGAACCAGGAACCAAGTGTCCAGCAAGTCCAAGCCAATGTGTCACATCACGGGGGGGGGTAGGGGGGGGGGGTGGGGAGTGCAGCCCTGGCATAGACCAGCACACAGACTACTGACACAAGGAATTTGGAAAAAATAAGGGTGAGACTCTTCCCCCATGCTCTTACCTCCCACAATTCCCCAATATCAAAAAGGTAATGTCACACAAGTCGCTTTGAGGAAACGGCTCATATAATAGGGACTGTGAGGTTTCCATGGCAATCAAGGACAAGAAGCTCACTTCAAACACCCTTGGTTTGTCTGGTGCTCCCCAGCAACACAGAAAGGGCTGGTTAACAAGAAGCCTCATGATTCTGGGGAGCTGAGACCTCCTCGTGGTCAAAGCCCTTCTCATACATTCATTTGCCTCAGGCTTGAATACCCATACAGAGACACCTGACATTCCCATAGCTCACTTCAAATAGCCAGTGTCAAGAGCGGCTGAGAAGGACTGAGACTGAGTTCTGTTAGAAGTCACATAGAAACACACTTTTTAATCACATATAAATGGTACTGGAACACGGGGAGTTTATTACTCCGTCTATCACTTCTAATGGAAGGTTGTGCAAAAATACACAGATAGACAGGCTCTGATTCACGTGACATTAACATGTGGCCCAATCAGACACAGGAATTTACTCTCAATCCCCTTAAACGGCCGCAGCGAGACGCACTGCTGACTCAAGTGCACAAGAGGAACAGAGCATCACGTGGGGGGGGGCTAGATCTGATGGCAGCGAGAGAAAGACAGCTGTCGGGCGGAGGAGACAACGTGCCGTCGGACGGCATGATCTACAGGCTGTTGATGGCGCGGGAGGAGAGGGGCTGGCTGAGCACGCCGCCGCGGGCAAGGGCCCGCCAGCAAAGTGGGGGGCGGCGGGACCCTGGGGGGGCAGTGGGACCCTGGGGGGGCGGCAGGCAGCGGCAAACAGCGGCGCACACTTTGAAATGTCAGGCGACGTACTCCAGCAGGGACCGCGTGTCGATTTTTCACTTGGTAACTTTTATTTTTAATACAAATCAACCGCATCCATTTCAAGTTAAGTCCCCCATTCAGACTGTGAATAACAGGCAAGCGAAAGGTATTCAAGGACGGGCCTGGAACGGATAGGACAAATACCCCATTGTGAAAAAGACGGGGGAGTTCACCGGGAGACGGGTACAAACAACTCTGCCGGTTCGCGACGTCCTCGGAGACTGGGGCCGGGCGGATCGCAGCTGCATGGTCCGGCAGAGTAAGGGGGTGATTATATTGGCTGCCAGGGCTTTAAACGTCACGCCACAGAGCACAGAGGATGTGAAACGCAGGAGACATAAACAGCACAATCCAAAGGGAAACGTTTATTAGCAGCTGAAACAGAAAACGACTGGGAAGGGACACAGACCGGACGAGAGGCATCTTCAGCTACATCTCCATCCTGTCCGAGCATCAGTCACACAAACTCAACAGTTATAAATACGCAAGTGTTAATTTATATAACCTATTAAAGGCCTTTACAAGGAATAAAACAAAACAAGCATTAGCCCATCAGAAAGCTTCTCGCATCTGAAAAATAGCTTTGACATCCGCCTATTGTACGTATGACTGGATCTAACTGTAAAAATCCAGTCTTGTCACCTTCCTGTTTGTCGGGGCTTGTGCATGTGACCCACACAGATGTGCAGGGCATTGTTAAAGGAGAGGGGAGGGGCTCTGGGCTTGCACGTGGGCGTCCAATCAAGCCGGAGGAGTGACAGAGGCCGCACTGTGCTTGCCCTTCACATACTGGGGGGGAGGGTCTCTGCCGTACCTTCTGACTAAACCTTCCATTAGCCTGTTGCTAATGCTAACAGGCCCCAGTCTCCTTAGCGACATCTGTTGGTTGAAGCCTCAAGTTCTTCCCCGGCTTGAGCTCAATGTAGCTGATCAGAGACTCGTTCCTACACATATCCCCCCCCCCCCCCATTGGCCCACCTCTGTTATTAATACCAATGACCAGAAGATGGGACCCTAACTGCAGCTCCATGCCGACGGATGCACCACAGACCCCACGTAAGCTGCCACAGACCCGGGTGGCTGGGGGCATGAGCGCCAGAAGCAAGGATAAGACCCCCCCCCCGTCTTACGTAGATAAACATCTACCCCATCACCACCACCCCCGCACCAAGCACCACACACGTCCTCAGCTACTATGAAAAGCCATTTCGGTAAAAGAGCCCGCCATAGCAGACAGAGCGGACAGGTAAGAGCACCGTGTGTTAAAGATGGAGAGAGAAGCAGACTGTGTGTCCCTTTGGCCCGAAATAAATCAATACGGCCTTTTTATTGCGTGGTGCCGGCAGCCTGAAAGCGCAGCACAGGCCGTCCTCGGGCCTAACAGGGGCGGCCCTGGGCCCGGTAGACCGACACCAGCGCACATGGCCACTGCTCAGGCCTAACAGGGGCGGCCCTGGGCCCGGCGGGCCGACACCAGCGCACATGGCCCCTTCTCAGGCCTAACAGGGGCGGCCCTGGGCCCGGTGGGCCGACACCAGCGCACATGGCCGCTGCTCGGGCCTAACAGGGGCGGCCCTGGGCCCGGTGGGCCGACACCAGCGCACATGGCCGCCGCTCGGGCCTAATAGGGGCGGCCCTGGGCCCGGTGGGCCGACACCAGCGCACATGGCCGCCACTCACTGTCTGTTGTCTCGTCCCCTCAGCCGTCTACGTCGCCTAATAGGTTGCCCGGCACTGCAAACGACTTCCCTAGTGCTGGGGTGTGGGGGGGGGGAGGGTAGCACCCACTCAACACTGCACTAAGACATGTGACCAATACAAAGGATATGCATGCTGCATAAATGAGAAAATATATTAATGATTATGACCTCAAGATGAGTGGCGGGAAGGCTAAGCATGAGCTGAACGAAGTTCCCGTCGGGTTTTTGACCCTTTTTCCTCTATTATTCAGACCTGTCAGGTCCGTTAAGAGGCAGGGAGCACAGGACAGGAAATTAAATGCAAAATGTGTCGCGCCGGCAGAAGCCGGCTGGAAAATTGCCATCTGATGGAACAGCTCTTCCCTGCCTGACTGGTATGCTAACAACGGCAATACGGATCCCGATGCCCACTGCCAGGGCCTGGCAGAGCCCTGGGCAGCAGGGGGGTCGCCCTGCCTGGCAGACATATGTGTGGACATGCAAAATTGACCTGGCTAACAATAAAAGCAGCTGTAACGGCCCTGGTCCAGATGTGCACAGACAGCTGGCCTTCAGCATAACCAGGCCGGATATTTTCTCGTCCGGCGCCGAGGCTCGGGCCCAGGTGACGTCACGGAGGGAGGCCTCCCTAAGCCTTCCTGGAGACCCAGTGTCCCACAGGGCCAGTCCACATCCCGTAATCGAGGAAGCCATCCTAACGCGGGGGTTTGGGTAAGTCCACACGGCCACACCCGCTTCTGGCTGACTGAGCCCGCAAATCTGCTTACCGGCTGCCGGGGGTCGGGGTCCAAGGTGCGGACGCACTCAGTGCGTCTCGCTGACACACTTCACCGACCCGACACACTTTTCCTACTGCATACCACAAGCAGCTACCACACAAAAGCTAAATCAATTTAATCTTTCTCTTTCTGCCTATGCGTTTATGTGCATATAGAGAGCTTATATGCTGCCTTTTGCAGTTGCAAATAAATTGATGATGTATAAAAAGAGAAGCAATTTGTACTTTCTCCCTTTACCAGTATGCAGAGGTTTTGAATCCCCAATGGAGCCAAAATTAACTGACGATCTCCCCAAGGGCACGATCCCATCTAACAGGTTTATTGTCTGGTTAATGTTTACAGCCAACGTGTAATGAAAACACTGGTGAAAGACGGAGGCCAGCACGTCCGAAGCTGCGAGGACGGGTGGCATTCTGGTCCAAATGGGAGATGCTCACTCCTTACTCTAGAGGCTCCAGATCCGTGGGCACCAGGAGTGGGTCCCCTAAGCGGCAGCAGCCTTGGCACTCTCTGCGCCACCCAAAGTGGGTATCTGCTGCTGGCAGGGGCCCAGAGGGGTCTCAGCAATTAGGGAAATGCTAATCAAGAAGATGCAACTAGTGGCCTAATTGTATTTCCTTACTGCTCGGGCTTCAATAGACTCCCTTAAAGAATTCCTGTGCGGGCGAGCGACGCTTTCGACGCGCCATAAATTACAATGATGAAGCACCTCAGAAGCAGGACCAGCCTACAGTTACAGATCTGATTCTGCTGGGCGTGAGTCACGGGTTCGACCTTGAGGACTGCACCCCCGCAGCCCAACGCAGGCGGAGCAGAAACACATGCTTTTATTAAAAATTATTTTTGAGGAATATTTACTGGGTGTTCTATCATTCGTGTGTGTCCTTTGATGGACTGGCATCCCATCATACACCTGCTGCAAGCCCCGCCCACAGCCTAGTGTGGTTAACAGACAGGTGAATGACTTTCAAGGCATCGATTTTTTATTTCAGCCTTTTTTCCATGAAAAGGGTCAGACAGCAGTCTGCTTTCTACTTTTTCACTCCATCTCTCCGACCACGGCGGAATCTTAAAACCGCGTCTTGACCTTCCCCATTAGACAAGGTCGTCCAAACGATTAGTTTCCAAGACAACGGTGGCTCTCAAACCGAAACGGAAGGTCGGAGATGGACCAGCTCTGACCGCCATCTTCCTGGAAGCCTGTTATGCCACGGTGAGAGGCTGAGAGCTGGGCTGGGGGGTGTTCTGGGGGGGGGTGAGGAGTGCCATACCTTCTAATGAAGCCTCACT
>JABFDZ020000040.1:3132933-3143816 GCA_019775955.2 Pollimyrus isidori | reverse complement strand
CCAAACAAAAATGGATTTGGAGAAACCAGACACACACACACACACACAAACACACACACACACACACACACACACACACACACACGCAGACTGCACACAGACTGCCCTAATCAGCTAGCAGTGTGTGTGACATTCTCCTGCACAAACACCTGCATGCCAACACAGTGACTCACGTGTACAGGCATAAACACCCAGAGACACACGCTCTCTCTAACCTCAAGAGACTTTCTTGAAATCCTGTAAACAACTGGACAGTGAACGGGTCAGTCTGGATTTCAGCTGAGGTCAGTGCGACGTTTGGCGTGTCTTTCGTATCACCCCAGAGCACCCCATGCCGTAAACCAGGCTCCCATGCTTCACCTTCTCCATTCTCACCCATAATGCTGCTGCCTCATGTTCAGCCCAATCTCAACATCCGTCCCACAAGAGCCCAATCACTGCTGATGGTGATGATCAGGAGCTTACGGTGCCTACTATGATATTGTTATTCAGTTTACTCTTTACTTAAAAAGAGCAGAGAGGCATTTCAGTCTGAATTATACGCTCCAGAGATCCTGTGACAGCCGAGGGTCCTTGGGAAAGGTGAGAGGCAGCAGCACCTACTTACTATTTAGCTGAGTTCCTCATCCAGGAAAACACACACGCACACTTACATCTACTCAGCAGTAAGTCATTCATGGTTAACGTCCAACCAGGGCACGTGTAGCCGCAGCTCCCTCCCGGAGATGCAAGCCTGCGTCAGCCCTGCCGCAGATCAAACGTCTGCCCATCAAACAAGGCGCAGAGACGTGCAGGTGCACCACACCCATGAAGCAGCCTCTCTTACATGGATAATCACTCAAAACTGCTTGCCGGCGGAAAAACGGCCTGGCGTTCAGATCAGCCGCCCTCCCTCCTCCCGAGATGAAGGCCTGCATCTCCCAGACGAGGCCTGCCTCTAGTACTGCGAGTGTAAAGCTGACCCTAAAGACAATGGGATGCACAGGTGGACACAAGGGGGAATCAGTTTACATACACGCACGGCAATGCGATTTATAGTATGGAAATGTGCCTGGTGCAGGCGGTAGTGCCCTCCGAGCGCGATCGGTGTTCAGTCAGGGTCAGCGCCATTTCAATGGTCTCTCCGCAGCTCATTTACAAAAATACAACTTTTTGTAATGCAAAAATAAACCCAAAATAATAGACTACAACAGCACCTGGAAAAATAAAAAGCTTGCAGGAAAAACCCGCTTTGTATTGAAAAAAAATGAGCTCTGGAAACCTGATTAAACAGCAAACCCAATGATTTTTCTCAAAGCAGATTTGAGACCAGAAAGTGCCGAGCGAAATCTCTGGAAAATGAGCAAATGATCTTTCAAAGAAAAGGTCCGGAAAGGACACAGAGAGACAGTCATGAGTTGATGAGTTTCTCTCTGAGGAACTCAAGAACTTCTGACCGAGTCAAAGTATACTATACCCATAGAATTCTGAGGCCACGAGGGCATCAAAGTGTGACTCCTTCTTCTAAATTGCTTCTTTTTGTTGATTTCTTATAAACCCACAAAAAGAGGAAATCAATAAGTTGGAATTGCAGAAGGACCATAGCTCATGAGATGCTGCCATTTTCCCCCTTCCTTGACTGGTCTACTGTAGAGTAACCGAGCTGAAACAACAGCTGATATCTCCCACTGACATATCCGCTGGTCTTCTCGCCTGGAGCTGGAAGTGGGCACAAGGCCATCACACAAATGGAGAAGAGAATCATTTTACTGGGAGCATTGAATTCACATGCCTGTTTTGGCTGGGGCCAAAGTTTGAGGGTTTGCTTTTTTACTGTTTTTACTGGGATGAATGAAATTTAAACAGTTTTTTTTCTGCTCTGTAGACTAAGGGAGGTACAGAATGAACTTTTAGTACTGCCATAGGGTCCATAAAGACCCATCTCTGGTTTCTAGACGGTGTGCCTGATTTGGTTTGAATGTTTTATGATGTCTGAGCAAACCTGCAGAGTTGGTTCTGTACTGCTGCACTTTCTGACCTGAGGGTTACTGGTTTCCTTGGAGACGAAGAACAGTGATTACTAGAAACAGATTACAACTTCAACCGCGTCCTCTAACTCATAACTCCTAGCAGCAAACCCAGAGCTTTCTTTTAGAATACCAGCATAAAATACCCTACACTATCACCCTCTTTCCCTTACTTTGAGTGACAAGGACATGGAGATAGAAAAGCGATCAATGTAAAACTAATGACCACTAAGAGGGCCAGGATGTCTGTTCTAGGAGATGTAGACCTCATTATCTTTTTTGAATGATTAGACTCCACCAGAAACGGGTGAATTAATTAATAAACCTGTCAAAAGCTGCAGCTTGCAATTATTGATCTTCACATGTTCCACTGATCAGCGCTCTCCCTGAGAACTTCATCTGTACAGAAGTCCTAAGCAAAGCCAGAGAGACCTTCTGGAAACCCCCCCAGTAAAGGTCACCACACGCATACACACACTGTAAACACACAGAGAGGTGGACACTGCTTTTAAATACTGTATCCTGGGCTAGAATAGATCAATCAACGTCTGACGTCAACAGACTTCAAAGTCGACCAGAAAATGCACCATAATAGTAACAGTAATGAAAGGTGAAGGCTTCTCTCTGCCTCTCACTCTCTCTTAACCCTTTTTCATCCAATTCAATTTCAAGGGCAAAGTAACAACATATAAACTCTATATGGATTTGATCAATAGGGCTTCAAATAGGCATAATTACAGAGACCTTTCCGATGGGCGCTCAAGCAATTCAATAAAAAGGCCTTAAACAGGGAAGCAAAATCTCCATAAAGAATAAAGACACGCATCCCCTGGGAGGCCCTGCACCTGCGTGTCGCTCGCTCACGTACAGGCGAGAGTCAACCTCGGAAGCAGAAATGTGCAGGTGCATAAGGATGACATGCCGGTGTCGTGTAAACAGCCCAGGTTACATGCGGAGGCTCAGAATTGGTGATCATTGCAAATCCTTGTTTGACTAAACCTACAAAACAGCTGCCACCCGGAATTCTTGTTTTCATACAAAAATAAAAACAAACATGTCAGTAACTTCAAAAAAAAGAATTATTAAAAGGCCACTAAAATGATACATATCCACATACATTAAGAAAATATGTACTTTAAAAGTATATTTAAATTTCTGCAGTATGTGGTGTGTTGTCATGGCAACAGTTTCCTCTGCATTTCCTTTCTGAACAGAACATTACTTGAACATTTAGTGAATGTACTTCTTTTGAATGGAAAGATTCAAGGCTGCAGAATCCATCCAAATATTTTCCTTCTTCTTGTTGGCAAAATAATTAGCGGAATAATGGAAAGTTAATCAACAGACCTTTTGTTCAAATTTGGACTCTTCAGCAAGGCCCTCGGTCTGTCTGGGGACTTCCAAAAAAGGTTCCTCGTGTTTCAGATGCAGTGTGTTTATATTAGCCTCGATCCAAATCTCAGAAGGAACATGCACAATTCTGCGTGGCCGTCAGTGTCTGTTTAACAGTACTTCAATAAAGTTTAGAGGGTCATCGGTAATGGCCTGACCTGGAATACAATCTCCCACCACTGCCCATTAAATGGGGCCATTTCTGCATCTCAATCATTCAGACAATATTCTGCCAAGAGTCACGTTTCACGCTCAAAGTTTCTATGGGGGGGTGGGGGCATTAGCTTTTAGGAGTATGTTGGTCTCCAACATTTTCAGAGTAACTAGAAAAGGAAAGAACCTGGATAACCAATCAAACATAAACCAAATCCAGAAACATTTCTCCACTTTCTCTTTCAGCGCGCGTAGAGGGTTAATATTTTGACATAATACTACGCTGAAATAATTCTCCACAATAATTACAATGAAATACAGTTTCAGAAAATAAAATCCATTCCCCGGGGCGAGGCGGCTAAACCGAGATGTCACAGCGACTGGAATGGAACGTATTCCCTGCCAAGTTCGGCCCGCAGCATGAGGAATCGTCTTCGATGAGGAGAAGGTCTCGCGTTGCTGTGCTTGGCCTCGAGCTCGGGCGGGGCGAGTCAGACATTCTCTTTCTCTGCTTTCTTCTCTCTTTTTTTTTTTTGAATTCATAAACGACGGCTGTAATATTCGCCGACAGCGTCTCGCACGTGCTGGAGTCGTGAGAGATGCCGTTCCTACAGAGTACTGCCCACTGCGCTTTCAAGGATCTCTCCTGGACAATTATGCACTATTGATACTGACATCAAAGTCGCCCTGAAGAGAATATACATCTCTGATCCACTGATTTACTGATGGCAGCTAAAAACGCTTGGAGGATTACAGCCTTGAGTCAGCTGACTGGAGTCGAGATTGTTTTTACAGTTCAGTATCTGATTCTACCTTAATCATACCTGATATGCCTAATGCTGCTATGCTCTCCCTCGCATTCCTCTCCACACTTTCTTTCTCTCACTATTTGTGACGGACTTCAAGTTTCACGGGATGAAGGCGCTCTGAGCGAGAGAGAACTTTCCAGAGCTAAATCAAAAGACCTGCCACGTCTTGCGTCTGAGAGACTCTGGATGTGTCATGACCTCATTGCCAATTAGTCAAGCATGTACTTTAAAATAACGGGCAGCTCTGTGGACGGCAGACCCACTGCTGTCCCAATCACCTGTTAACCAATGAAGGATTCATTGTCCTCAGGAATGTCTGATGATCTGCTAACAGGAATCGGGACATAAAACACTGACACGACGCATCGAACTCAGATACTTTTGTGGAGTCGTCACAGCTTTAAGGTTTCAGCTTTAAAATAAATCCGTAAGAAAACATTTTCAACTGAAATAAAACGCACAAAAAAAGAAAACTTGGGATTGATAACTGAAATTAATGTAAAACTAAAAACCAAATTTAAAAAGTAAAACTATAATAAAATGGATTTTACTAGAATCCAGCGATCTCTGAAGACACTGCCACATGTTATGTGCTGGGGAGAGGATCTGTGTCTCCCAGAGCCTGATTACATAAAGCTGCATACAATCAGGATGAGACATGGATGATTTGTGCATGTTTAAGATGATAAGGAGGACAGAAAGAGAGAGCTGCTGCCTCTACTTAATAAACAGAAAAACACAGGTCAGTATTAACCATGATTAACTGTATGGATTGTGACTGTGATGAATTATGAAGTGGGGGACGAGCTCAGGTGCAAAATGTCTTATTGACACACACCTGTGTCAGCGGGGCAGCACAGCTGCAGGCCTTAGGGGGGCGCCACCGAGCCGCTTCATCAGCCCCCAGCACCGGCACCCTGGGCCGGTCCCGCGGCTTAGCACTGACACCCCAGCAGCTCTTCTGGAAAACCTACTTCAGCTGATACTGTATTTCCCTGATACTTCACCAGGTTTATCACGATTTTTATCATTAGTCTCACCAGTGTCTCCCATTTCTTGCTCTTAAAACCACATTTATGGGTCTCTGTGGCGTGGACTCTTTGCGTATGTTGAATTATCTCAGATGTTGAAGGTGTGACCTGCGGCTGAGGTCTGGGCCATGTGCTCAGGCCAGTCTCTCCCCAGGGCAGCCCAAACAGCACCACCTCTGAAGATGAGACTCAGGAGATAAAAGCTCCAAGCGAACTGGCTGGAAGAGACTGACAGGAGCGGCAGCCGAAGGGGGGATGCGAACAGCGATTGTGCCTAAACCACCGAGTACAATCAATTTAGTAAAGGTTTATAATTGCAAGAAATATAACAGTATTTGTCAGCCCTGTCCTGGGGGGGGTGCCGTGTTTTTGTTCCCTTCCAGCTCCCACTCTGCATTTCTGCTCTGGGAACCAGGAGGGCGGAAAAACATGGACTGTTTGAGGGTCCTGGGGAACCAGCTTGAGAAACACTGGAAAATAACAGAGACAAATCACTGCATCTCAACATACTTCTTTGTCCCCCTTCATGCACAAACAGCCAGAACAAGCTTCATGTTCCTGTTTCACTTTTCTACCAGACTGCCTTCAACGTCATTACGTTTTCTTGATGAACAAAACCACAACTGAAATGATGTATTGTGTGACGTCTTTACCAAATCTGCAGCTGGCTATTCCTAAGCGCCTTGTGGAAGACGTCTCCTTTCACCGCGTCCAGCTAGCCAGAGCTGTGCTATTTCATTTTCCCCATGTTTCTATAGCAACAATGAAGGTACCCGACAGCCAAAGCCTGCAATCTCCTTGGTCACCTTTGATATGTGACTCTGAAGGAGCAAAACAATTAGGCATTTAGGCCTCTGCTGTAAATCTCCTCTGCGAAGACGAACTCGGCTCATTCGATGGTCATTCTGACGACTCTGTTAACCCGCTTCTGTTTTGCTACCACATCAGCAAGAACGTTCACGTTCAGAAGAAGAAAATCAATACGTTTTATCACTTTAGCCTTTAGTGCATCAACGACTCCGCTACAATTAAATCAGCCGGTTTGTTTGACCGCTTAGGGTCACACAGTCCGCTTATTTGGCACTTTGTTTATTCTGTTCAAACTGTTAATTCAACCAACGCAAGCGTGCAGTGGAATGGAAATGGAGACTCGGATGGTTCACAACCTCACTGGCCTGGTCACCACAAGTCTGACATGCAACTGAAGGTAAGGCTACGTTGACACCGCCATGCTGAAGTGACTCGAATCGGATTCTTTTCGCCTTAATGTGACACAGATGTGATCTTTTCAGGGCTGTGTGGACATGCAAATCTGATCTCCTCAAATCGGATCAGTGCCACTTTCATATGTGGCACTAAATCGGACACGTGTCCGACTGGCGGCCATTCGACCTGAATGTAAAGGCTCAGATCAGAATGCATGTGGCTTTTTGCTGATATGCATGAGCTGACATCAGCCTGTACCGTCAGCGCAGGAAGGTAAAAATGGAGGAGAGCTGGGATAACAGTCAGTGGAAGGGTGGAGAAGGTGGGGATTTAACTGATATTTGGGGAAATGAATCTGTTCAAGCTAAACTGGAAGGAACCTATGGTGACAGGGTAGCATTTGAAATAATTCCCAAAATAATGGCGGAGCGCGGACACAAATGTGGCTACAAGGGCAAAGAAAAATGAAGAGCCTGAAGTCAAAGTTTAAAGAGGCAAAGGACTGGAATCAGCGCAGCCGTCATGATCACACGATGTGCCGATTTTATGACCAGCTTTTCAGCCGTGTAAGAGCGTATCGATGGCGCATGCGTGACGTTTCGGAGGATCAATGCGTTTGCATTACAGTCAGATACAGGTCACTTGTACTTATTAATGTGAACCGTCAAGATACACAAATCCGATCTGAGCAGAAAATCGTAACTGAACGACGCAGCTGGCAGTGTGAAGGTAGCCTTAAAGGTTATTTTGAGATGCCTGAGGGTAATTTCTCGCAGTCCTTTCTCCTGGATCTGAGCGTGTAAGGTCGGTCCGCCAGAAGAGGTCGGCACAAAAAATATCAGACATAGCTCTCCGCCTCGCTAATTAGTGTGGATGGAACCGTCTCCCCTTGGAACGTGATTCATAGTCCAGAGTGACTCGGGCTGCCCACTGATTGGCTGACCTTTAATAAGGGGTAATGGCGGTGATCTCCAAGGCTTTGGCAAACCTATGCCTACACATCTGGGACTCTGGGTCACTCAGGTTGATGACACAACAGTGACCCATTGAGGTCAGCAGCACAGACCCCATTCCTTCATAAGGCCATTGAAGGATTCAACCTGGGGCTGTACTCATTGTTAGAGGTCAGAAAATGACAGCACCAGTCCATCTGTGAGGAGAGAGGCTCTGTCAAATTATTTACTTAATGGATTCTGCTAACAATTGCCTGGCGTGTTTGAGTTGAACAATTAGAACCTCATTCACAAAAAAAAAGTGAAAAAGAAAACAAAGAGGGAATGAAAAATCTGCCAGTGATCAGATGCTCGAACTTAGCAATTTATCTTAATTCAATGCAGAATTTGGCAGGTCTGTTCCTAACAGCTCTCGTGAAAAAAATATGTATGAAACGGTTTAACTTCTAAGCTCTAAGCCTTTTCTGACACATTTTTTTAACTGTCATTATGCCCTGTCATCATCAGGCAGCAGAGGATTGTGGGTACAGCCAGCACCGAGACTTTGTTTTGTAAATGAAGTACTTCATAACTGAACTGCACTTGGCCTGCGATACATCGACCCTGGTTGAAGTGGGTTTCGCAAAATATTTCTTCTAAAAGAAATTAAACTCAAAAGGCAAACAGCGGTCAAGGTCCACACATACTGTACACCCATCTAAGTACATGGATCAGCATCCTGTGCTGGCAGCGTGAGACCATGGTGAAGGTTCCTTTTACATATCTTCAAAAAATGTAACTTACAGATTACAAATTCCCAAAATTTGTTTGGCTAATTGAAATGTAGCAGAGGTCCTCATGGCACTATGAATGTTGTAATTTACCTCCCGATTGCACTTTGCCGTGACGCCGTAGGTCGGCAAGTCCGACACGCCCTATTTCGCTGTGCCAAAGTCTTTGTTTTTATACCTCGTATAATTGCTGTTATTACTTCGCAGTGATGTTGGGAAATAACAGCTTAATTATCTTCCGGAGGGAGAAGTGGAGGCTGCAGCGTCACCCCTTTAGTCTCCCGCATTCCCGGAATTAAACGCACATAATCATATTTTCGAACATATTTTCTAACTTTCAGTGCTCAGAATGTGGAGCCAACATTTGAATCATTTTCAAGGTTTCTGTTAAACAATTAAAAATGGCCCTTGGAGCGGCTTCCTGAATGAGCTTTTGGGGGTCAAGCTTAAGCCTTTTTACCCCTTTGTTAAGTCACGCTAACGTCGGTCCAGTTCAAAATACAATTACCTATTTACATGTAATTCCAAACCTACTGAAGGAATTATTTATTCAGTGCAGGTATAAAAAAAATGTAAAAGATTCATTTGGCAATGACTTCTGCTGCCAGCCATTACATAAAGGCTAATTTAAAACCAGACTTTATGCTGGTTAGCAAAATACTAGCAACAATAAATAATGATAATTGCAGTATCAAAGGGTAACCTCAGCGGAGCCGTCGGCGCTGCTCATTACTGACCTGGCACAGTGTTACACTCTGAGCTGCTGTATCTCCACCCTGATATGAGAGATGACCTTCTGCAGAGCTCTCTCCACCTGCCACCTCCTCCTTCTCAGCAGGGACATGTGATAAGAAGCAGTAAATGAACAGATGCATTATTAAGCGATACCCCAACCTATCGCCCACCCTGGGACGAAAAGATCTCCAAGTATCTCCTGAATCCATGGAGACCAACTCTCTCTCTTAAGAGCTGAAGTCTGGAAGCTGCGGGGTGAGGGAGGTTTACGCACGTCCGTGTCTTCGAAGACCGAGCGTGCACCACGTTCGCCGAAGATGCGGTCAGAGAACCGGGTGAAGCTCGAAGGGAGGCGGCTATCAGCTCACGCCGCAAAGCTTAGCAGGGGACTGGAGTGTAACCCCCGGTTTATAACGTACATTAACTCCCAATACACTTTACAACATGATGTTTCATAAGCTGTGGACACGAACATATGTAACTCAATAAAACTATTAAACAGCAGGTAAAGCTATGAACAATTGTCTTTAATTGGTCCCCATAAATAAGCCACAAATGCCCCAACTGTCTATCTGATTTACGGTGACTTTTATTTCAAGCATCTTATGATGTTATTGCCATTTTAAGTCAATAAATATTTTATTAGAGACACTCATAAGAGTAAATAAGCAGCAGTGCACCATGGGAGAAGGTGCCAGAATCACTGCACATAGCTTATTTCCTAAATTTTGAGCAGCTAACATTCTTTTAACGTCCATAAGGCCATAAAGAGGGATATATCTGGAGAGACAAATGGTTTTCCGCTCCACTTGCATTGACTCAGCCGCTCATCATCCCGTGATGAGTACTGTGGTGACTGATGTCGTATTATCGCAGAGCATAACCCCAGTGTTAAGGAGGTAATGATGCCAGGCCTGGGAGCCTGGTGCTTTCCCAAGAAGGCACCTTGGAGGTGCCCGCACTTGAGTCACAGGCTGTCATGTTGCACCCCAGCCTTGCAAAGACCTGCTGATCGATCCCCTATAGCAGCAGCACGGCCTACTCAGCTGCCCTCTGCGGCTCCTCTCAGAAACAGCGCGTCCTGGAAAAAAATCCTGTCCTGCTGTTGTTGATATATATGTCTGAACACGGATCAACGCCGGTGTTATTCTCCCCTTATAAACACTGGATGCCTGAGAACAGAGTGGAGCCCAACCAAGGTTTCCTTTTAACCAACCCGTCGAGTACTGACTGTGACTCTTTATACTCGACTGGCTGGCTGAAACAGGTCAGGATTTGCACTTTCCCAACCTGCCCTGGACGTTTGTGAGTAACGTCCCCAGCACTGGGTCCCGCGTGCCTTTAGGCCCCCTGGTCATGGTTGGGTTACACCAGGTCATGACTGACAGACGTGTGTAATCTTCACCCACTGTGGATGTCACAGCGTGTTGGTACCGTTACTCTATGCTGGAGTCCTAACAGATACTGCCAGAAACAGGAAGATGTTCAGACACACTGACGTGTCTCAGAGGTCTGTCATCGAGATCCATGTGTCAGTCTTAGGGGCCTGAGTTGTGTAAAGCTCAAGGCATTTAAATATATATATAACTATACAAATATACTGCAGACATAGCGTTGATGCACAAATATGCAGAGTCAGTTTGCTTTGTAGTATTACTATGACTCCTGCCCTGTAGTCTCAGATGCACCCCTTACTATGACTCCTGCCCTGTAGCCTCAGATGCACCCCTTACTATGACTCCTGCCCTGTCGTCTCAGATGCATCCCTTACTATGACTCCTGCCCTGTCGTCTCAGATGCATCCCTTACTATGACTCCTGCCCTGTCG
>JABFDZ020000040.1:3108695-3118942 GCA_019775955.2 Pollimyrus isidori | reverse complement strand
ACGTGACATCGTGTAGTACGGCACCCGCGTTCGGGGGAACGTGACATCGTGTAGTACGGCACCCGCGTTCGGGGGAATGTGACATCGTGTAGTACGGCACCCGCGTTCGGGGGAATGTGACATCGTGTAGTACGGCACCCGTGTTCGGGGGAATGTGACATCATGTAGTGTGGCACCGCGAAACTGCTGCATTAGAATTAGGAGGAAAGTATCACCTTCCCTGAGCCTGCAGCTCCTGACGCTTCAATGCCTTTATGGGGGAGGGGTTTGCGTTTTCGGGGGTGGGAGGAGGGACACTGGTCACAGATGTCTCAGGAAGCGTTTCCCGCGGCAGGCAGTCTGTGCCAGTTTCAAGGGGCTCACCTGTTGAACCTTTCATTGTTAATGAAGAGAGGCCTCACAGATATGCTGCTGGGTCATTTTTGTTCCTTGTCCACTGTAAGGGGAATTAACCTAACACCCAGATACACCTCACCCAGACACACCTCACCCAGACACACCTCACCCAAACACACCTCACCCAGACACACCTCACCCAAACACACCTCACCCAGACACACCTCACCCAGACACACCTCACCCAGACACACCTCACCCAAACACACCTCACCCAGACACACCTCACCCAGACACACCTCACCCAAACACACCTCACCCAGACACACCTCGAAGCACCCAACCCAGAAGAAAAACGGGTAGCAGCGCACAGGCACTGTGTATGTTAATCGGCGGCTTGTCTGTGTCACAGCAGCTGTTGTTACGGAGGAAAGGAGAGCTGTAGGGTTTTGAAATACTGTAAATGTCTGAGGGTGCAGCTCTCAGACGTGAGGCCACAGGCTTGGCGCACGTGCGACGCGAGGGCACAGGCGGCACCCTGAGGGGTCACCGGCTCCAACAACGGCATCCAAACTCATTCCTCCCATGCAGACTCCAAACTCCCCATTATATCTGGTGTGAAAAGTCACAAAGGAAAGATGGGGGCCCTTGATGAAACAATGAAAAAGTGGGTCACTGCTCTGATTCACAGATGTTGCATAAACTGCTTTTTGCAGACTTGTGTCACATTATTACTCATCACATTCTATCCCCCTCGACTCAATGGCAGAAGCTAATGAGAAGCGTGGCTGTTTTTGTGATTGAGCCGGGCCATTATACGCAAATTCTCGCAGAATGTCTCAGATATTGTCGCCGCCAAAACATTTCTCTTATTAATAATTCTGTGCCGAGCTGTCAGGTTAATTTAATTTTCTAAGACTTCTGTTGAGCCATTGTTCTTTTCTTTGAGGGGGGGGGGGGATGGTTAATTAGATTAGACAAAAAGCATGTTCCTGCTGCCTTTCAGCGCCGGGCAACGCGAAGCATCTTTTCGTTTCTCCACCAGAAAACAGGAAACGCTCTTTACGTGAGCACAGTTCTTACACACATAAGGAATGTTAGGCTAGTGGCATTATTAACGTGTAGGAAAACTCTGCTTCTCCATGCACGATGAACGCAGCCACATACTGTAGGAGGTCTTCACCCAAAAAGGCTAGAGGACAGACTCTGAAGAGAGAATACACATTTTATTTGCACTTTTAAATCTCTGGTCTGGATATTCGTCTGGTCTAGTCAAGATTCCCTCCAGTGGGAGGCTGCGATTTCCCGGCAAGCCATGAAAAATCCTTTTTAGAGTTATCTGAGGCTAGTACAGTTCTATATACGGGGAATACGCAGTAATATAATCACGTTCCTGAAAAGAAAAGCCCCATGCCATATTGATGGTCCAGTTTCAGCTCAAAGGCTGACGTACTCAAGTCAATGACACTGACAGCTTTTACTGTTTTTATTGACACACGTTTTTGATGCGTTTCTTTTCACACTTGCAGTTTTATCATCACCAGGCTTGAAAAAGACGTATAGGACTTTGGACATCAACGTAAAGAGGCAGGAAATTGTAATAAATAAATTGGATGGACATTCCCCAACACAGGAAAATGTCATCTGAAACACCTCAAAACTACACGCGAGATTTGGTTATGATCTTGGCCGGTTATCTTCAGGCTCTGAGAAACCTAATACGCGTCATAAAGGCCAGACCATCTTTTGGGTGGAATATAGACATCAGGAGAAATATAGAGACACCAGAGAAGCTAGAGAGAAGCTAGACTTGATACCACTTCAGAGCAGGAGTAAACATCTGAAAGTATTCTTACGAAGGGAAGGAATCTCTGTCTTCACCAAAGGAGAGTCATCAGGGCTGACGGGCTGCTACCGCTGTTCCTCCCTGATCTTAGCAATTTTACTGACCCTTATCCAAGCGCCTGAATGTCATGAGGGTGGCCTGCCGCAGCTGTACCCCTCTGTGATGGACACGCTGCTATATTTCCTCCACGCATATCCAGGCGCAGAGGAACCACCAGCATTCGCAGAAGAAGCGGCTTCTAACGAGCATCATAAGGACTTGATTCTCCAAAAGTGTCTGTTGCCAGGAGACAGATTTACGCTGCTAGCGTCTCGCGTGAGGATCCCGGCTTGAGGCACAAAGGCAGGATCCCTTACAGGGGCTTTTAGACCGACAGGCTTTTACCTCAACAGGCATCATCACGCGTAACATGAGTCTGACAGGGACCCGGATCCCCCAATGACAGCTTCCCACAAGCGGCAAGGAGGAGCACACAGATACTCCGCCATATGTCAAAGACGGCAACAAGTGCTATTAAAATGAACAAAGTCCGACAGCCCAATACCTTCCCACCCCCTGTAAACACTGCCTGTGAACTCACCCTGTGCGTTTGACTTTTGAATCAGTCGCACACCCCTGGCATGAGAATGCACGCTCTACACGCCCTTCCCTCAAACAGTCACCCCGGAGAGTACGAGGTAAAAAGCGGCGGCTCAGCCGAGCGACTTCGCCAGACAAAGCGTGCGCACGTTCAGCTCACTGATCCTCACTCGCTTGGTGAAGGTTAGGTAGCCTGACCTGGTCGAGGGGGATGGATCAATGGGTCAAACACAGGGATCAGGGCAAGAAAGACTGAGCGGTGGAAGACGTTCCGAATGCCGTAACGGGGCTTAAGTGCCTGACGGAGGGTGCAGTCTGCGAGTGTGAGCTACGCGCTACAGCACAGGAATGCGGACGGACAGGTTAACAGCGGCGAGTCCAACGGCCGCCCGCTCCGCCGCCCGCCACCTTCACTTCGAACCCGGCAGACTTTCAAAGCAGTTCCGTCGACAAGCCCGGCACGCCGCTGCTCGTTCAGCGGGCCGTTTGCCCCTTGCTGTGCGGGGGGGGGGGGGGGGGGGGCGGAGAAAGTTTACTTCCAACTTTCCCACATGGCCGTCGCGAGGAGGCGCGAGAGCGAGTGAGACAGAGAGAAGGGTGCAGAGAGAGAGGGAGAGGCTGAGGAGGAAGGGGAGAAAGCCAGCTGCTGTCCTACCTGAACGGCTTCCGAGTGCGACAGCGGCTCCTCTCCCCTCAGGAATACTTGCTGCCCCCTTCTGAAAAATTGAATGAGTGCAATTAGAATGTGCTGCAGAGTCAGGACCATGGTTCAGCCGCTCCTCTCGCAGGCTCTCCTGCGCCTCCCACTTAATGCTCCGTGTATTTGCCCACAGAAGCGCCGGCATCTACACACACTCTCCCGCTTATCTCTGGCTCGCTCTCCCTCGCTCGCCCGCCCGCCCGCCCGCTCGCTCTCCTCCCCCTCCTGTGTGTGTGTCAGGCTGTTTGCTCGCCCCGGGGCTTACTGCTGCCTCTCTGTCCCTGTCTCCATGGCTGTCATGTCACCTCCACCTGCTGCCCATCGCGATGGCGACTTCCCTCCTGTCAGAGGCGCGTGTGAGAGGCACAGGGACTGAGTGAGGCTCTCGCTCCACACACCTTCTCCTCCTCTCATTGCCTCTCCTCCTCTCTCACTTACTTGCTCCCTCACTCCAACGTGGGTCTGTGCTGGAGCTCCTCAGGGTCTCAAAGCCTGCAATTGCACTGAGTCTAGACACAAGGACCGACCATCGAGAGGCACCTTGGTATAAGCATGGACACGCTTTAACCCACAGGAGGTGCTGAGATCAGGTCACTCTCAGGCAATGACTCTATCCCCACTCAGGAGGCTTTCAGGAGCATTTCAGGAGGCTTTCAGGAGCATTTCAGGAGGCTTTCAGGAGTATTTCAGGAGGCTTTCAGGAGTATTTCAGGAGCGTTTCAGGAGGCTTTCAGGAGTATTTCAAAAAAGAATTTGAGGCCAAACTATCCCTCCATTGACATCCTCCTTCTATCAGAACGGTCACAGCATCCATAGAATATCTCTTCATTTGTTTTGACAAAAAAAATCACCCAAAGACCCTAAACTGATATTCCAATGCTTCAGTGAAGAGTAACTGACGTCTTCAGGAGTGCTTTAAAATGCATTTTGAAAATGCTAAAACATGTGTAAATGTTTAAATGGTAGACGCATGAGTCCCACAGAGACCGACCCCGTGCTGGACACCTCCTTATCTCGGGTAGGAAAGCCTCGTGTTCCTCTGCTGAACTGCACCTTGACGGGCCTCAGAGCGGCACTGGGAGGTGCCCAGCGTGCCAGCTGTGTGAGGCTTAAGCTTCAGAGGTGCTCGCTAAACCGGGGGTTTAAACCGCAGCAGGGAGACAATGGCCCGACTGAACACAGTCCGACGAGTAAATTACACCTACGAGACTCCACCCCAAAGTAGGAGTAAGAGAAATTACAGTCAAATTACCGTCTATTCTGTCATCATACAGTAACTCCCAAGCGCTCAACATACGTCTCCAGACACCACAGCATATTTCACAGCTGCATAGTCCCTGGTGAACAGGCACTTTATTAATGACATGACTCAATATGCCTTTATGAGTTGGAAATGAGCTTAATTAGTGAGGGAAAGCACCAGCGCATCTGTAAAGCCATAAAAGGCCCAGTCTCATAAGAAGACATGGGCTGACATCACTGCCGTCTATACAAGCTCATGGACAGAAATATGTGGAAGCAGAATTCATCCAGAGCCCCTGATGGAAAAGGGCCAAATGCTACAGCTTTCAGAACATTTCTTCAGCGGCCTTGACCCTGATTACAGAAGGACGCTTCATCCTCTGCCTCCATAAACAGGCAAACGTTAAAGAAAATAATAAAATAGCCAAACGTTCATAAAGAGAGCGTTGCAGAAGGCCAAAACATAATGAAGGTAATCATCACATGCCATGACAGCGTATGAGAAGTGAGCGAGTAGAGGTAGGATTCAGCTAAATTGGTGCTTGGATGCAAAGAGGGGCGGAGTTTTGCACAATGGCGGCATCACAGCGGCCCATGGGGTTCAGAGCACAAGCCCTTAGCTGACAGATCCGTCAGACCAAAGCTCCTCGCCATATACGGACAGATGGCGAGGCAAAGAGCACACACATAAAACAGAATGAGGGGCCGAGATAGGGAAAGATGGAGGGAGTGACATAAACAGACAGAAAGAGGGAAAGAGGGAGTCTAACTGAAAATACGAGGAGCGGACGGCGGGTAAGAGGCTTTAACGAGATACAGTGTCAATTAATCACATTTCAAAGAGACATCCAGCAATATGATCAGTGGTAACGGGAGGCGTCACACTTGCAAGTAAATTCTTATCTCTGAAAAGATTCAGTTGTCAGGGAAATATTCAAAAAGCATGTGGTGAATCACGACCTGCCTCTCCATTGTCATGTCCTGCCACGTTATTTATTCAAACGGGAAAACAGTGATAGATTTTATCCAGCGTGTCCTTCTCCTGCAGGGAGGAGTCAGACATGAAGTAAGAAACATGCCGCACCGGCCTGAACCCACAGTCACTCTCACCCCGGCAGGGAAGACGTCACCACTTCTTTAAAAGGGAGGAAGTGTGTCGCAAAGCTGACCACAAATGGGATGTTGCCCGTTTCACGAGAAGGACTCTTTGCCATCGAGACACAAACATGGCTCCGCCGTGACACTCTTCCACGATTTGCCCCCTTGCCCCCCTCCCAGCAGACAATTTTGTTATGAGCTCGTTACTTCCTTGAGTCGGGCTCCTGTGGAATTTCTCAAGAACGCGAAAAGAGACTAAGCAGAAGCAAAACCAACACACTGGGCCTGCGGTGTAAGCAGACGGAGAGCAGAACATCAACAGAACATCAGCAGGACATCAAAGCGACGAGAAATTTTTTGACTTCAAACATTTTTCCTACAAAAGAGTGACGGAGGTTCGTCACATTCAGTAGCTCTTTGCAGGTATCAGAAATTCTGTGTGAGCAGGAAGATCCAACTGCAGCAGCATAAAGAGAAAAAGCGGGCAAATAAGAACTTCAGGGAGGACCAAGCCACAGAGCCGGCTGTGGCTGAGAGGAGCAGCAGGGGCCTGACGGACGGGAGGACTTACGCCGACATGCTGGGCTGAGCGGAGGGGACCGGCCTCGCGGTGTCCGAGTGTCCGGGGTAGGTTAGCGGGCCGTGCTGGGCGATCGCCGGAGGGCGGACTGGGATGGAGAAGCGAGTGCACGCTGTCCGGGGGATCCAAGGGGAGTGTGAGTGTGTGTGTGTGTGCGTGAATAGTATAGGGAAGGAAGGGCAAAGGGTAGAGCAGAACCGGGAAGGGGGAAGTTACATCCCACTGACACATTCTCTCTTACAGACATACAAACACAAGCATAAATGCAGAGCATCTCTCCATCTCTCTCTCCCTCTCTCTCTCTCTCTCTCTCTCTTCTCACACAGACACTTCCTTTGCTCATGGTGTCAGTCCCCGCAGCTCAACAGGAAGTGGATACTGTGTCCAGAGATCAGTCAAAGCCGTCTGGCGAAGAAGTCACATGACCAAAGTCACGTGAACAAAGTTTTGCTATGAAATTCTGCTGACCAGTCAATAGACGTCAATAGAGAAGCTCATGACTATCCTCTAAAGCTCATCCCAAAGATTGATCTACATCTCCAGGAAAGGGCCCCAATGCTTTCACGTAAGCCTGCTTCGCGTTAGAGCAGATATCAAGGTGTAGCTGAACAAGCCGTTGGGTGCGGTTGCAATCCTCTCAATGTGTAAAGCTCCTCTCATGCTATAGCAGAATAACAGGCTGCCCACCAGCTACTGAGTTCCGGTGCCGTTTCCATAGCTGTGGAAGGCAGGTACGGTAGATATCACTTACCACACATCCACCCAGCCCCAGGGCCGCGATCAGAAACTCACACTGGGCGATCACCTTACTGCTGACTACAGCTGGAGATGTTCTAGCATGCAGTCATGATGGACTGGTCCATGTCCTTCACCACCCAGCAGCCCCGTTGTAACATGACTTTTTCTCTCAGCAAGGTTCTTCACAATAACCTTACGCCTCATCATATACTGTAGTACATCTGGGCACGTGGAAGCAAAGAATAAATGGAATGATTATTATTAAATGTTTATTAAGACTAATATATATGCAATCACACACACTGTGTGCATATATATATATATATATATATATATATATATACACACACCTCACAGTAAAGGATATTAGTAGCTAGTTTACAATACAAAGGTGCACGTCCTACTTAACGGTGGGGTATAGATTGTTTTAAAGGAAGACCAAGAGCATCCAACAACTCTTAAAGAACTGTATCCTATTATTGATGTGTATATTTTATCGTGATGTTCGATTTGTTGCCTTCGCCTAAGCTAAACAAAGAGCAAGGTCAGGAGAACTGCTAAATGTTACCTTCCCTCGTGAAGAATGTCGGAATGGTGCATAGCAAGCCAGTAGAAATCAAGCCAAACAACAGACGAAGGAACCATCTTATGAGAGAAGGGGTGCCATTGGCGTTTTTGAAGATGCTTAATGACTTTGAAAGAGCTACTTGTCGACTGCAGCGTTAAAGTAGCAGAACGTCTCCCCAGTTTAAGACTCAAGTCTTTAAGTTCCACAGGCAGAACCAAACTTCACACTGGGACTCGTCATCAGGGCGAAACTGCTTCATTCACTATGCAGAATAATGCTAATCTGGCCTGATCCAAGCTGGCAAAGCCCGCCTCGCACTGCTGTGGCAGCCCCTGCCCCCACCACCAAACAAACACCAAGGTTCCAGACTAACGTCTACTGGTCGCACTGGTGCTCCTTATTGAAAAATTGTAGGAGCACCAACATAATATTTAGGCCACCATTTAAATCCACATGCAGAACCTCACATTCACATTTTTCCCCTTACTGATAAATGCTTTGGTAATAAATATACAATTTCCAGAAAAAAACAATTTGTTCTTCTATTTCAAAGCGAAAAGTCACAAAGGGAAGCAGTCCTGAAGAGAAAAAAAAACATCACATTTCCTGCAATTCATAAGTTCTAAAGTAGCACCAGTGCTTGCAGTCAACCAGTCAGTGGGATATTGCTGTAGGTCGTACGTCTGAACGTTGGGCCTAGTTCCTGCAGTAGGAACACGACAGAAGTTTCTAATTCTGGAAAAAGATTCCTGTAGTGTGAAAGCATATGACGCTCAGTTAGACACACACACACACAGGCTTGTAATTATATCTTTGTGGGGACTCTCCATTCATTTCTATGGGCTACACTCTAATCCCAGCATGACGACCATAACCTCTGCCCTGATCTAACCTTAACCGTAAGTGACCCGACAACACTTAAGTCTTTTGGCAAGTTTAGATTTTTGGTTGCATTCATGGATCTTTGAGGGGACCTGAAAGCAGGTTTTTATCACATCGTGGGGGGACATCTGGTCCCCACAATGTTAAATGAACCTAATACACACACATACACTCACAAATTCTTGTTCGCATAGTTTTCTTACATGATATATACGATAATGGTTTTTTTAAATAACGGGGGTCGTATTTGTGAGTTGCACTAGTGTGCCCAGCTATAACTTTTAAGTTGCATGCGAAATGCCAATAAATGGATGCAGTGTGGAGCCTTGCACGCCTGCTGGGAGTGTGTCCCTCCTCTAGTCACCTCGCTCAGGCCCCCCCCAGGTGCCCACCATCTAATCAGTGATTCACTGCCACTGGAACAGGAGCACAGGTGCCTGCATCAAAAGCATAGATGACAATAGGCAGCGGGCCTTTCAAGTCACATGCGTCTGCAGGAAATAAAAAAAAATTATAAATGTAAAACAGGACCTTGCATATAAAGAGGGCAGGTGGTCACTATGGGGCTAGAGTATTGCACGAGCGATGCAAGATTACTGCGCGTCTGTAAATAGTTGCATTGTTGCAGGATGCATTGATATTGATTTATGATTGCTGCATTAGAAACGTACATTTTAAAAGCAAGGTCAAAATGGATCTGCACAGCAACAAAACCCTCGAAAAAACCTCAAAATGTGATTCTGAATTAGGGCTTCCTACTTCTGTGTGAAATAAGGTTTACTATCCGGATAAAAACACCGTATTACAATATATGTTGGGAGTTGTGTGAATCGGGAATGAAGCATGGCGATCCCAAGGCATTGTGGCAGAAACTGAGATGTCTCTAATTTGTACACATTAGATGCAAAAATCCGAACAGCTTCTGAAATGAACGATTTATCCCCAAATTGTGTACAAGCTAAAGCAAGATATGAAAATTAAGTCAGACACAAACCTTGATGTTTTGTGTTTGATGTCTCTGTACATAAATGTGCTTGGGAGCAGGACAGAAATGCTGGAGATGTTCCTGATCCGGGTTGTGAGACGTCCACGCATGAATCGCTTCTTCTCTACAATCTCTTCTGCCTTGCCAAGTGTAAGGAATATTGGCTGAAGTGTATGCCCCATGGATTAGAAGAGGCAGAGATTCATTTCTGAGCCATTGCTTTCCTTGAACATTTTATACAGCCAAAATCTTGCTTCTTTTCATCATATCAGTGCTAATTTATCATAATGCGTTATCACTGGCAGACTGATTAGTGCAGAAACGGACCGCACCTGAAACGTGGCTGTGACCAGCCCAGTCTCTGTCCAAGACCACTTCTAAATGCGTCAGCATTCATTCATCTGCTGGCTAATTTTAAAACTACACTAGTGGCCATCAGTGTCAGGAGGGAACCTCTAAACTCTGGCACAGCTCTCCATGTAATTCACATTCGCTTACATGCAATGAAGGTGAGAGTGCCCTGTAATTACCACACGCAATGAAGGTGAGAGTGCCCTGTAATTACCACACGCCATGAAGGTGAGAGTGCCCTGTAATTACCACACGCCATGAAGGTGAGTGCCCTGTAATTACCACACGCAATGAAGGTGAGAGTGCCCTGTAATTACCACACGCAATGAAGGTGAGAGTGCC
>JABFDZ020000040.1:3052377-3080734 GCA_019775955.2 Pollimyrus isidori | reverse complement strand
TGGGGAAGGCCTACAGCTTATCCTGGTGAGGATCATGGGGAAGGCCTACAGCTTATCCTGGTGAGGATCATGGGGAACGCCTACAGCTTATCCCAGGCAGCAGCAGACGTAGCCCTGGGCCACACGCTGAATGGCATTCATTCCAAGCAGCGTTAATAATTAATAAGCACAGGATGCTAACAGAAAGACCGTAAGACCAGGTTGCCGCAGGTGCCTATTCAAAACCATTAAAATGGACCTTTCCAGAGCATCTGACCTTACAGTCTGCTGGGGAATAATATTCTCTGCTCTCCCCTTAACTGCCCCCCCTTGACACCAGCCAACCCCAGCACTCAAAGGAGAAGCTATAAGATTAATATGGCTGTTTTCCCGGCACATTTGACGTCATACTGCATTAAAAAAAAAAATTAAAACTGTTATGACAAGATTCATACAAAGAACTTTTGACGTATTGATTTGAGTTGAGTTGACTTGAGTTGAGTACGTTACACTACTAAACAGCCGTTTCCTCATATGAGCCACGGAAAAGAACAAAGACTCGGTGCAAACACAGGTTTTTTCTTGTCCCCTCCATGCAGGTTTTACTAATGCGGATGTTTTTAAGAAGAAGTTCAGGTTGGCAAAAGCAGGCAATTCCAGAAGGAGAAGATCACAAAATACATCTCATAAATAAAAGGAGAATACTGAGGGAGCGGGACTGTAAAGTCAGACTTACAGTATATAAAGCATTGAACTCACTGTTGATCCGTTTTGTTTGAGAACCTACTTCTGCATGATTGCCAATTTGAAAGCAAAAATGTATTAAATAAATGATTTAATCCATGTACTGAATGCTTGACAAATTGCCAATGTTTTGACAACTTTTGGACATAAGGCACCCTTTTTTCTAGCCTATTCGGATAGCATTCATGAAAGTTGAGGTGTCACCATAGCAGGGATAAAAACATGGATGCTACAGTAAACACATATAAGGCCTAAAGGAAGATCCATTTAGGGATGAAGACGGAGGAGTGACACTCGTCAACCTTCAAATTGTACAGCCTCCTGCACAGTAAAGATGGTCTAAAAGACTCCAGAGCGCTGGATTCTGCATTTAAAAAATACTCAACCAGCAAGCAAGGCAGGAATAGTATTACCATTAAAGAGCGCTAGACGGCCCATTCAGGGGAAGGCAGCTTACATACAGGTGGTCTTTGTCCTCAGAACCTACAGCGCACATGTGAAGCTCACCCAGTGCTGAGTGTGCAGCTTAAATGCCGCTGGGCTTTCGCGATTCTTTCTGGTCGATGGTTTGACTAACAAATTGACTATTTAGCTACGCAGCGAACGCAAAGTCGAACAGGAACAGGCCAGAGAAATGATTAACCGTGCTGCTGTGGCTAACTCTAGCGATCTGTGAGGTTTCCTATGCAACTCTCTCAAGGCGAAAACCTTGGGTTTTTTGTTATCTGCTATCACAGGGCAGAAGAAAAGCAGCATGAAAAAATGTAACATGTCTTCAGATGCACATGCAGTTTGTCAGCCCTTTTCTTTTTATTCTTACAGACAACAGGAGACAAATTCCCAGCATTTCAAAATACATGGCTGATAAAAAAGATTCAGAAATACTACGCTTATTTTCTTATAACAAATGCATCAATTGTAAAGTCACTCGGAACTGGAATATAAAATAAATACATTTTTAATAACAGTATTTCATGAATTCCCAGGGTAACAAGAAAAAAACTGTGGTAGTATTTTCATGCCTTCATATAAAATTGATTGTTCTGTCCTCACAGGAAAACTCACTCTGGGTTAATCTTACATTCTAAGTAGCCTGTTTCTTTTTTTATCTCCTTATAGTTTCTGTTTCCAGTCTAGCTGCTGTCACATGCTAAAGACCACAGTGAAAAAGTAGCAAATATTACATTTTTTCTGTCTAAATTCAATCCAACAGCCAACAAAATCTTTTCCCACCCACATCTTTGCTCTGCATTAACAAAAACATGCACTATAACAAAAACAGGATCACGGTGATTTAACATGCTGTTAAAACTAGCGTGCTGAATTCCCACGATCTTCAGAGGGTTAAGGAGTCGCACGATGAATCGTTGTAATATTTTAAAACAATACAGCTAAGTCCATATATTGTCTATTGGTAAAAATGTAGTACGTTGTACATTTACTCACAAAGTTTGCTACTTTCTGGATAACGCCATTTTAGAGTATATGTTAGGAAGCATCCCAGTTTTAATTGCAATAATTTGAATTTTATATATCTGCTGTCGACTAAGAGAGGCGCCACTGAACTCCATTAATTAGACGGAGCCGACTTTACAGTTCACCGTCTTCATCCTCGCTCACCGCGAAAAGCTTGGCTGCACAGTTACACGCAAACATAACCTCGACTGTGCAATGCTGGTAGGAGTCAAACACATATTAGGGCCTGGACAATAGCGGTGTGATTTACCAGCCCAGGAGGTTTTGGATGCTCAGACCAGTGAGTCATAGAATGACAGCATTCTCCACAGTAGTGAGTAAACTATTATCTCCCAGCTGAGCCACTGATTCGCCCTCCGCACTGAAATGGCAAGTGCTTGAAGTCACCAGCACAGACTGGAGCACTGCTTCCCAAATGGCTGCCAGACCACATTCCTTAATCAAACTTAAGGCCTGCAGGTCTCCTAAGATGTCCAATATTTGCTATGGATCAATATGTTATGTCTCACATTTAATAATTTACTTTTGATTCTCGAATCCAAAGTGACATTGTCAGGGGAAGTTGGTGGCGCAGAAGGCAATGCTATCGGTCGGCAACCAGAGGGATGCAGGTTCGAGCCCTGCTTACTCCTGACCCCATCGAAGTGTCCTTGAGCGAGACGCTGAACCCCTAACTGCTCCCGGTGTGCAGGTTGGCACCTTGCATGGCAGCCTCCACCGATTGTGTGATATAAATTGTAAAGCGCATTGTAGAAAAGCGCTATATACTGTAAATGCAGTCCATTGTACTGAGGAAAATATGTAACAGGATAATAACTGAGAAATTGCTCTGGATTACAGCTTGTGTTCTTCGCTGCAATCACAACTGTAAAAAACAACAGCGTGGGATCGGTCTCTTATTTTTCACCCCATTACACACATGAATGTACACGACACAGGCTCCCCTTCACAACCAATACATGTTCAAAAAACAGACTGTAAAAAGGGGTAGTAGCAACGAATACGAATGTTTTACTAAGAAAGTAACTGGAGGTAATATTATAGATGCCACAACATAAGAATTTAGCTTTGTTATGGATTAGCAAGCATTTAAGTAGCTACAAGCCCCCGGCATCATGTGCTGGTATCCCGGTGCCCCTGTGCTACACGCCTGCAAAGCACAGACAGCCTACACGGCAGCTGCACAGTCACCCTTGCTGTTGAGGGAGCTGCGCAGTGTGAGTAACCATCCAAGCAGCCGTCGCCTGGCTGCATTTTGGGACTCCGCACGGCAGACAGGGGCCCCTGCGACCCACAAAATGTCAGCCGGCTGCCAAAAAGCGGGGCTGCATGCGACGGCGACTGCAAGGGTGCTGGCTGCCAAAAAGCGGGGCTGCATGCGACGGCGACTGCAAGGGTGCTGGCTGCCAAAAAGCAGGGCTGCATGCGACGGCGACCACAAGGGTGCCGGTTGCCAAAAAGCAGGGCTGCATGCAACGGTGACCGCAAGGGTGCCGGCTGCCAAAAAGCGGGGCTGCATGCGACGACGACCGCAAGGGTGCCGGCTGCCAAAAAGCGGGGCTGCATGCGACGGCAAGGGTGCCGGCTGCCAAAAAGCGGGGCTGCATGCAACGGCGACCGCAAGGGTGCCGGCTGCTAAAAAGCGGGGCTGCATGCGATGGCGACCACAAGGGTGCCAGCGGCCTCGGAGAGTGTCCCCAAGGAATTCTCCCGCCGCTCCTGCCCAGCCAATTAGCTGTGATAGTGTTACACAGATGAGAGGAGCCAAACAGACAGACACACACGAGTCCCTTCGGTCATCTCAGGAAGAGCGATGCCACATCCCAACATCTGCAATTTGGACCATAAATTGTCTCCCTATTGACACACAAAATTTCTAATGGCTGGAAAGCTGGGATGGTACATTTCAGTAGAATCGACCTAAACAGGGAAACTGGCAGTACAGTAAGCACCAGTTGTTACGCCCAGCTCCGTCTGATCCTCCTGTGTGCCACACCCACCTCGTTACCGCATGTTAATTCCCGATTGTCATCACCTGTTTCCCGTTCCGCTTGGCTTGTCCTGTGTATTTAGTCCGCATCAGAGTTAGTCTTCCCAGATCTGTCATTGACGTTAGTGGTGTTAGGTGATGTCGAGTGATCGTTGTCCCTGTTTGTTACCCGTCTACCCGAATAAACCCCATTGTACCTGCATTTACGGCTGGACTCACCTGCTTAACCGCTCGCCGGTTTGCCGAACGTAACACCTGTAGACTAGGACAACTAGTTAACTTATTACAGCACGTCTTGATTGACGCAAATGAAAATGTGTCCGAAATCCAATGCTCTGAGACTCTCAACTGGCAGGGATTAGACCTGCAACTGGGGTGACCCTTTAACAGACAGGAGCCAAGGTTCAACGGGCTGTCACAAGCGTGAGAGACAGACATGTCAGTCACCGTAACACTCCATATGTCAATTAGCATGTTGAGTGCACTGAAAACATTCGAAGCAAGCTGTGGTTTGTTCGGAATCCTTTTGCTCATTCCAACAGCTGAAAATAATTCATTTATTAACCTAAACTTTCTAAATTTTGTTTATGGTTGAACCTATTCGGTTAAACTGAGTCAGCATCAAATATTGTGTGATTAATTACTTTGTTTTTAAGTCGATGCCGGCTTCATTTGGTTTTATTTCTCCATTGTGCTGAAGAGGACGCGGCGCACAAGACCGGTGCTAAGCAGAGTCGTAGTTAGCAGGTTTGCTGCCACGGCTGCGGGTAAACACGCCTGTAGTAAGAAGGACTGTTAGAAAACAGGATCTGCGTGCTGCACTGGAACAGATCCAGTGCTGATACTTTAGCACCCAGGACAGCGCAAGCTAACTGCTCACCGCACATAAACACGACTTTAATAAAAGACTTGAGGAGGTCACTAAGTTACTATGAATGCAACAGCCCCTGCAGACTGATTAAAGTTTATCATGAGGCAACACAGGGTTGCCCAACCTCTCAGGTGAAAGTGTTGCTCTAGAGCTGACGTCCAGTAATTGTAAAGCATGGCGTCAAGACAGCCAGACAGAAAGTCACTCTGCTTAAAAACTTATATCACGGCACATTATTCAAATTTCAGATTATCTCCCAGCCATCCCTTGTTTCTAATCAATAGTCCCGGACAGATAAAAAATATTATTTAATTCTGTCCACAAATATTGCTGCTGCTGTGTTTCCCTCCACGGAACTGAACGCTGTTTTGTACGAAGGAATAAATGCACAGCTGCCCCCACAGCATTTAATTCGGATTAAAACAACAAAACGTGACGTCTTGAATGGGAACGGCATCAAGTTTAGTGTTTCCAAGGGAAGCCGTC
This sequence comes from Pollimyrus isidori, assembly GCA_019775955.2. Taxonomy (NCBI): domain Eukaryota; kingdom Metazoa; phylum Chordata; class Actinopteri; order Osteoglossiformes; family Mormyridae; genus Pollimyrus; species Pollimyrus isidori. The sequence goes on along the minus strand of JABFDZ020000040.1, from coordinate 3,075,188 downwards.
AATTTGTCGCGTATTGGACTCGACGCACCCGTGATTTAAATTGTCTTTTTTATTTACGAAGAAGAGGTACGCTTGAAAGAAAGATAGCGGCTCACACGTGGAGCACGTCCAGCTCGGGCACCGCCGCTGAAGTTGAGATGAGAGCCGCAGCTATGCCCCGATGCAGACAGATCCGTGGGTAAACAGCGTGGTCACCGTAAACGTCTTCTTTAATACTGCACTAAATATCGCCGGACGCTCCCGGGTAAACTATCTTGTACTGCTTGTTATTGAAGGAGCATCTCGTCTTGCGCACGTTTGCTCGCGTTCATTACTGGAAACCAAGCTCCGGTCCTCTGACACCGTTACGCATTTATTCCTGCCTGTAAAGACGCCTGGACTCACTTACATCTCCGACGCCGCCGGTTGATACTGCTGGCTCCGGCACAGGAAAGAGTGTCCGCACGCCTGGCCCATCTCTCATGGTGCCCCGCGGAGGCCCGGTTCCGGAGGGAGTTAACGCGGATGCGCGGGACCGGCACTTGGAGTCAGCAGCGGATCCCGTCAGGTGTGGGATGTGACAGGATGCTGGGGAGCGGGGGGGCAGCCGGCTACTTGTTTTCCACAGCGACCGGATGGGTGTGCGCGTTTATTTTGCCCCTACCCTTTGGAAAGGGGGAGTGGATTGAATGAGAAAGCAGTAATAGACACTAATGCCTCATGTCGCGGCCATGCGGTCAGAAGCCGGTATACTGAAGGTAGGCTCATCCTCTCCGGGCGCTGAGCTCTCCGTGCAGATTGCTGTTTGTATGCCACATGTACCGGCGTCTGATGGATAATAATGAGAGGCTGTGATTTGCGCCTAGTAAAGCGATGTTACGAGGCGATGAGCTGGATCGTCTATGAACACGTATCATTACCACATTAAGAGCAAATGATGGGCTGCCCCGGGTCTCATGGTATGACGGAGAGCTGCAGCCTTGCCGGGTTTACTACAACATAACCGACTTAATGGTAACATTTGCCAGCGTAGAGAATGATGAAGGTACTTACTCCCTTTTGGCAAAAATATCAGATATGTGACTGGGCGCGGAAGTGCCGCGGAGTCATCGATGATTACTATATTCTTTATTAAAATATGAGGGATAATGTAACTGAGTTTGATGTGGGGCAGCACAACGCCGCCGTAATTTGGTAAACAGTGCTGGGGACCGTAGGAATAATATACATATTAACAGAACCCATCTTCATTTCTGCATGTTAATTAGGTATCGTGAGCGATAAGGGACACGCTAAACTCACCCCATTCACCTCAGGCAGTAAAAACGTTTATGTACCTTATTAAATCTCAGTGGTAGATATTTATATATAATTTCAGTCTGAAAACCGTGTAATACTGCAGTAAATGACACCTCTAAATACATTTTAATACCACTTCTTGTGTTTGCCAAATGAAATACGATTCTTACTTTTGTGCAGTAAGTATACTTGCTGGGTCATTATTTCTAACCCTATACGCTTTTTGACGGCGTTTGTGTTGTAGCAGCCGTTGATTTGGCTTTTTTATAGTGTTACATACCAAAATTAAAAGGTTTTTAATTTTTTCTTGCGTAGCCTACTTTACCTCAGACGGTTCGTAAGGAGCGTGACGAGCTACCCTTCCCACGCCAATGAAGATTTTGATTTATGATTACCCTAATATGACATAAACTGTGTCCTAATGCCTTAGCAATTACCTTAACACTATATAAACTTTAGCCTATTTTTAGTTTATTTTCCCCAGTGCTGCATTAACCATGTCCTAAAACTGTATACATTACCCAGTTAATAGTATAATACGGCAATAATCGGCAGTGTACTTTTAATAAACTAACATTTTAAACAGGCTCATGCAACAAGGCAGTGTTGCAGATGGATGACGCGTGAGCTAAGCAGTGTATTGATGTGGTACCTAAAAAATGTGTATCGGCTAATGAACTGTAGTCAGGCAGTATTTTTTACTATTTGTCATGCAAGTCGGATTCCTCGTTTAACAGTTTGAGCAATCTGCAATGTCCAAATTCGAAATTGTGCTGTAGGGTTGCCGACCGCAATCAGATGCTAAAAATGCAACAGGGCTGATGCCATAGAACTGTGATCTGAGCCCTGTCAGTCAGAGCTCTCACTGAGCTGCCTCCCGTACTAACCAAATTACCCACTTTCCCCGATGCCTGTGAACGCTGTCACACATCTGGCCTCTTCCGCATTTTTCGGCAGCACTCAGACTATTCGAGGAAAAGCTTTTCCGTTTAGAGAGTGTATACGCTACCCTGCCCTTCTGTGCTGCGCCGATCTTAATGGATTCACAACGCCGAATAGCTGCAAAACATCACGTACACGTGGGAGGCTGTCGTCAAGCCGACCTGCTGTCTTTAAGAAATCGGGCACATTCCGCTCTATGCAGTACAAAGACTAACCGTGCAAAGGAATGACATGTGACTGACATGTAAACCTCAATTCATTATTGCATAAAGGATGTACACGGGGTTACGCCAGAAGAGTAAGCTATTATTAAATTGTTAATAAATAAATCACTTTATTTGCAAGGCTCCGGACCCCCCGCGACCCAGTAAGGATAAGCGGTTTGGATAATGGATGGATGGATGGACTTTATTTGCATGAGCTCTCTAACAAGCTCGATATATATGATACATTATACTAAAGCACCATCACTGTTAATACAGTCAAGAGTAAACGGTTGTGGTATTAGCATCCCTGATTGCCCGGACGTTGCTAAACTGCCTGTGTTCCTTGAGATAGGATATATGGTTCATAATGAGGGCCTTTCAGAAAAAAAAACTTCAAAACAGTAAACTTAACAGGCATTAAAGTAAAAATATACAGTGTTATTCTGTATGAATTATCTTCATAACATGATCTAAGATGATAAAATATCTTCAAGAATCCTGACTGAATCTATTCTGGTCTGTTGCCATTTTGACTATCCTTGTTTCTTCCACATACATATTCCCTTGCTTGGCATCTTACCTGTCAGTTCCTTATCAATGTCCTCTGTCATCCCAGGTAACCTTCAGTTTGCCTCCGTTTGCAGTAGATAGCTGGACAAGCTAATGCAGGTGACTGATTACGGTCAGAGGCTGTGGAAACTGACTAGGATATGAATCGGTATCATTTTAGATGAAGTCGCTGTTCCCATTTTACCAAATGAAACTAAGGTCTCGGTTTATTTTTTTTTTCACCTCTTTCTCCTTCACCCTAAAACAATCATTGGATACACTGGTGACTCCATGGATACCACATAACTAGTTTAATAAGCAGTGATAAGTTAGTTAGTCTCTCTCTCTGCATTAACTCTCACCTCTGGAACGCTATTTGTGTGTGGTTGTCTGTTATTCATCCTGTGCTCGAACCCTTTCTCCCCGTCCATGTGGTTAAGACCCATGCATGAAGAAGGGGCGCAAACCACACGGCGTATAACCTGTGTTGGAACAACCGAGATTTCTGCTTCTAAATTGGGAAGCGGCGTTGTGTTCTTGCTGGTCTCTTTGATGGTGAAAACACAAATACCGAGGCAGTGATTTCAGGTTCATGGTTGGCCCGAGTTCATTTTAAATCCCAGCTGGAATATGGTGTTTCTGTTTTTTTCCCACAAACATCTACTGATGAACGTTGAACGGGTCACATTATATTTAATCTACAAAATATGCCTCTTATGAACTGGAACGTAGAAGAGGGACCAAGCTGGAGAACAGTCACACAGCCATAAAATGATGGTGACACTATTAGGGTCCCCACAATATCGCATATAATCACTGGGTGCTTTGCATCACCCCCTGTTCCTTGTTTGGCCCTGACGTCTGAAGGAGTTGGAAATGAATGGGGACACAGGTTCAATAATACCCCAATAAATCTCTCAATGCCCCAAAAAACCATTGATCGATGAGCAAAAATGAAGGAGTATATATATCCAAAAAACTAATAAGTTGTTAGAGGGGTGCCAACAGGTCACCTGCTGACCAATGGCTGCGCTGCCATAGCTATAGAACTATAGCCAGGCAGTATATCAAATTTTCACGGTATGTCGATACATTTTCACAACAAACTATAGGATGACACAATACTGTGTATATTGAGATACCCTTTATTGTGTGTCAAAATTAGGGATAAACAATTTTCTTAAAATGGAAGCCAACAGTAAACCTTCCAAATTGTAAATAACGCTGATTATGACGTTGCCCGGACTCCTCAAATTCACAGCTAAAATCAAACCGTCAAGTAGTCGTCTTACAAAGTAGTTTACAGAGGTGAAGAATAGTTGATATTTTCTTCCTTTCCTTTTGAAACATTGCGAATGGCTCAGGTTTAAAATATATAATTTGCAATATTTATTTTGTTGAAGGGACCGGTTTGAATTTACAGCTGTAAAACACACCTTTCATTGTCCCAAATATTTTTAATAAACCTTCAACAGTGTATAAAGAGGATATTTAAAGAAAGACCATGATTGAGTTATGAATGCACTATACATATATACAAAGTGTTACGTTCTGCGACATCCGTCCCGTTCCCGCCCCGTGTGTGCCACACCCTCCTAGTTACCTCCTGTGATTACCCCAGTGTTTGCACCTGTGTGGCGCTGCCGCTCGCCAGTCCTGTGCCTTGTTTTATGTATTTAAGTCTGCGCCAGCGTCTGTTCCGGCAGACGCGGCATTGAAGTTGTTCTATGTCGGTGTGTTTGTGCCAATAAACCCTCGTCACCCATATCTTTGGCTGGATCTCCCTCTGTTCGCCCGGCACCCAAACCCGATCGCAACACAAAGGCTATTAAGAGCTAAGTAAAAGCCTAAATAGTTAGAAGTGTCTCCTGCTTTGTCATTTTTAGACAGTGGGGGGGAAAAGTTGCCCCCTACATACTTTTAAAATTTCGTACACTGGGTAAAGCCCCTGTAGCCCCATAGACTAGGTATGTAAGAGAGCCCATATTTCAGTACACTCGCTTATGAATAAAGCTTTGTTTTCGATCCGACGATGGGTCCGGCTTGGGTAAAACCTCAAGTTCAAAAAATACCTCTATGCAAATTAGCACTAGCCAAAATTCTCCACTCTGTTTGATGACATAGAACACGTATCCGCCATCTTTCTTGTGTTTGGATTTTTCTAATACGATCAAAGTTTCAACTCGAATTTCTGCCACAATTTTTGCAGATTTTTTTCGTCATAAGTCATTGTTGCATTTTCCAAAGGTGAGTACAATAATCTTTTCTATGTTGACAATAAGTTTCTTTGGTATCTCAACTATATTTATGCCAAATTTGAGCGAAATCTGTCGATTCCCAGGTGGTGCATTTCAATGCGTCAGGGCCGTAGGCATTTTTATAGGTCCCGAGAAGCACATTTTTCCGGAGAGGTTTCCTTCAAATAATAATAATTAATTAATCTCTTGGCCAAAAATTGATCTAAGGAATGAGATATCTTGAGCTTCGTGGCAAACTTTATTTTATTCAAAAAGGATGAAAAGGAAGTTATGGTATTTTTAATAGTTCCTATTTTGGGGTCACAAGGTCAATTTGTAGTTACTGTATAAAACAATATGTAAGGTTTGACGTAATTATCGCCAAATTGGCGTTCTTTAAAAAACCATATCTCCCTTATTATATGTCATAGAGAGGTGATGTATGGCTCTATAAATGTCTTTTTAAGCTTTTTAAGCTTTATCCAGTGATGTCCATACATTCTGGATCCAACCACTTTAATTTTTTTTCTCGCATACCTACATACACCTACTCACATGACTAAGTGAAATTGGCTGGGTCATGTCAGCACCCCCTAAGAATGATGGTGCCCAGGGGTTGACCACTTCTGCCATGGGTACTGGATAGAATCAGGGCCTGGATTTATTTGGTCTGTGGCGGATAATACCCACAGTCCATTGCACTAATTGTGTGGTCTGTGTGTGGTCTGGGGTAGGGACATCTGCAGGCAGCGTGCCCTATCTGTAAAGTCAGCGCGTAGCATTAGGCGACCAGATGGTGACCCACAATGGCGACACGGAACAAAGCTCCGGAATTAGTGTGATGCTAGACGGCACTGCCATGTTTTGTCGGAATCGCCTGATAAAAAATGATACAAGCAAGAAGCAGGACACTTTTTCCTATGTAGATATATCACTATGTAGATATGTAGCTATGTATATATGTCACTTTGTAGATATGTCGCTATGTAGATATGTCGCTATGTACTGTAGATATGTAGCTATGTAGATATGTTACTTTGTAGATATGTTGCTATGTAGATGTGTCGCTGTGTAGATGTGTCGCTATGTAGATATGTCGCTGTGTAGATGTGTCGCTATGTAGATATGTAGGCATGTAGATATGTCGCTATGTAGATCGGGCCACTCTTCCCAGCTAAGAGTAAGGACTGTAAAGCAGCTTTTGTGCACCTCACACCTCCCACATGCAGCCATCTCAAACGTCCACAGGAGCACTGAGGCAGTACAAATGTTGCTGAAATTCAAATATACAAACTCTGCTGCTTATCTTTGCATTTGCATCTCATTTTTTTCTTAGCCGAGGCTTCCATCTACAGTCAATCACAGTATAACCCATTTATTTTCAGGCGCATTTCCGGAAGGTAGCTGAAACAGTGACTTTACAGCAACACGCGGCAGTAGAGTTTAGCAGTGCACTACTAGCTGGCCCTGGGTCCATTTATATGAAGTGACAGGCTAAATTTAACTTTTAGTTTCTGTACATTTCACCAACATTTCCAGCCTCTGACTAAATATATTACACACATACAAGCATTATGAAATGAAACCAGACAAAATATATCACTGCTTAAAATAGACAGCATTCTAGCAGCGGCCCAGGTTAGGAAGCTCTGAGGTCACATGTCCATCCTTAGCCACAATCATCAGGCCTTCATCCAATTAATGAGAACCTACGAGCAGCCAACCAGAGGCACTTGCAACTCGTCGACATCATAGCGAAGATTACAGCTGAACCCAGTGCAAATGGCAATAAACAAGTTCAATGACCAAGCAAAACACCTAAGAAACTCTAAGCAATCAAGGGCTAATTGGAATCTGTTATGCTGGTAATAACTGCAGCAGTAAGGCTGCTGATTACATGCCTGAAATACACATCGCAGTGTTGTTTCGTGGGGGGGGGGGATCACTCTGCTCCACAGGGATACAAAATAGGGCGTTCAGGTTGGTGGTTATACTGGCTCCCACATGGACTAAAGTTCAAATCAGAACTCTTCACCTTCCATATATCGATTCTCTTTTGCCGGTGTAGGACGCCCCTTTTTAAAATTCGTTCGAACAAAGTATTGTGGGTATTTGAACACGGGTCTTTGAGGTGGACATCAGGGCTCTTCTGCACACCGAACCACTTGCATAAGAGGCATAATTCACTCCTTTCGAGCAGGAGGCGGCAGCATCTGGCGTACGACCGGCCACCTTGCCACTCCGCTTTAAAATGCTGATTTAGCGCTTAACTCAGAGGGGGGAAGTGGAGGGACAAAATACCTTTAATCTCTGTCAATGAGCACTATGCAGATGAGGTAGGTTATTTTAAAAAGGACTATGCAGCATCGCTCATTGTTTGGTTTTACCTGACATTTTCACTGAACCGATTCACGCAAGAGTGAGTTAGAAGATGCGAAGGTTCAGACTTCTGCAGTATGCTGTTATTTATATGCATTACATAATGCAGATAGTAAATATACAAATGTGCATAACGTGAGTCCGTGTAGAATCAATGAATTGCGGAGTGTGTGTCGCATTATTAACCACTGGAGGCTTTGTGTTTACGCATCCGCTCATGTGAACTCGCCACAGGAGAACGAGGCAGAGGAGGAAGAGAAAGACGAGTGAGTCACACACAGCGGAACACAATCGCGAGGGGAGTCGCTCCCTCTGAGTCACACATCAGAAAAAAAATAAATGAGCAAAGTTTAGATCAGTGCTGTGTGGGTCAGATGTGGGTGTGCAGGAGAGTTGGTGGTGGGGGGGGGCAGGGGGGGGGCAGAAAATGTTGAAGCAAGGAGAACTGTTGCAAAGGCTTACAACCACGCAGGAAATGCATACATGCATAGGTGCAATGTTTGGGAGGCGTTTGTCATTCTGCCTGTAGGGGGCAGTGGCAGTCACCCAAGGCAGGGTTAAAAAAAAGGAGAATTGTGCAAATGTGGTATGGTGTTCAGTCCCACTACCTGTCAAGTTTCATTAATATTTAGTAGGATATATAAATGGATGCTCCCCCACTCTCACCTTCTTTCTGAAGTGTTGTGTTAATGCATATTCCGGAAAGAGAAGATAAAGGGGGAGAGTTACATTACACACTAACCTTCATGAAAAGTGCGGTGGTCCGGATCCGCAGATCATACCGGCTTTTAGAAGCTGCCGATCAGGGAAGAGTTTGACCATAAGCATCATTTCGCAGATAGACACTGTGACGTTTCTCAACAGCTCTCAGATCCACATGGCATCAGAACGGGCTGCAAGGTCTGGAGAAGGGGGCACCACACAGGCAGCACATGCACAGCGTCGCTTTCGGGGGGGGGCTGTACGTAACGTCAATGGGGACGCTGGTCTAACCTGGGGGAGCGAAAAAAGCTCCATTATTTTTGTAAACAGGGAGCAAAGCGATCCAGAGCAGAGAAGCTCTGCGGCGGTAGGTGGGGGTTTGAATTTCATTGGGTGTAACTCCACCAGGGACCAGGTCTCACACACAGTTAATTAAATGCCTGTTGTATCCACACAATCTCAGTAGGGGGCACACAAGTTCAATTTCCCACCCGCTTCATCCCCTCAGGCAGGTGCAGAGGCAGAACTCTTGTTTACAAGAGTGAAGATTGTTTTTTTTCTTTTTCTCCTCTACTCAAAGCGCCCACATTCAGCCTCTGTTCCATCCATAATTGCAGCAGCTCCGTTGAAAGGGGATGATGGCCTGACCTGGGACTCGCCCATGGGAGAGTGACACCCTAAGGTCAAAAATAAATATACTAATAAGCATGTCAAAGCGATTCAGCTCCCTCATTGGCTCCTTCCCCACCATCACCATGGCAACGAAGGGTGGGGGTTTTGCTTTTTGCTGCTTTTACACAGGGTGCCCCAGGAGCACATGCTACCAGCAGGGGGCCGCGGGAGTGGACAGGCGTGTCTCTCCCCGCCCCATGCGAGTGGCAGTTAGACGCGTCACACCCACATCACATTGGCACATATCGCTCACCACGCCGCCAAGCCAACAACCATGTGACTCTCCGAGTCCCAGCATTCGCTTAATCGTGACATTTAAGCATAATAAGCATGTAAAAATCCAAGGGAATGACGAAGTATCTGACGCCCGAAGGAGTTCGCCTCACACGTCAGCGGAGGGTTCGTCGACACGCCAAGCCTGTGACCTTCAACCAAACAGGCCCGTCCTGAAGCTGCCGGCGCTCGGAACTCTCCCCCCTCCCGTGGGAGTACTGGCGATCGCTCACTTCGTCCGCAGCGAAATGAAGGAAGCAGAGACGCCGCTGTGCGTTAAATTGGAAGCGGGCCGTACGAAAGCGGTCATTTCATAGCCCAGACTGGGGAGTCGGCATCACGCTGAAGAGCTGACATTCCTCTTCCAGTCAGATCGCTGTCATGTCATGGTGTTCATCCATCTCAGGAGAACCCGTTTCTACCAGCGTGTCAAATAGTCACACTGATAGGCATGGCGAGCAGAAAGGGGAAGCCCCCCCCAGTCAATGATTATTGAAAAATAAGAAGGAAAATAAGATTCTGCTGGCGGGTTCCAGCCATGAGTGCGACGTGCGATTGCCCATGCAGCCGTAACGAGAGGTATAGAAGGGGAAGGCAGGCAGAGGAACTCACTGCTGAACTCCACTGCTAAATTACACCAGCAACAGAACTGACAGCAGGAACAAAGGAGCAACAGCTCAAGCCCACAGGGGGTGTCCACCAGGCCAACCTCCCCCGGCCCCATTGAATGAGCAACAGGCCAATCCCACGCAGGTCTCAAATCTCCTCCCACAGGCACCAGCTTGGAACCAGGAAGTGTCCACATTTCACAGTCTGGAGATTCTGCCGCCTGGACCCCTTCCCCAGGCTCATAACCCCGTTCACCATAAATACACACCACCTTCAGAGACAACCTACAGCCTGAGGGTCTAGCATACTATCCTGGATCTGCACAGCATTCGGCGATCAGGGGAGCCGCAGTGACTCAGTCCCCCCAGGATACAGACCCCCCCCCACCACCAGGGAGCTGGGTCCAGGAGGCAGAGCAGCAACATAGGCTGGTGCGTCACCATGGCGATGTGGCGTGATGGTGGGAGATCCGCTACAGGAGCCCGATGCCTGGCAACCGGTTTCATCTGACAGAGAATTGATGTGTTTACTTCGCTTCACGTTTCTGTAGACGATGAATTATCAGATTATCAATGAAGGATTTCACAGTAATTTATGGAAAGGTCACATTCAGTGTAAGAGGTTTAAGATATTTTTCATCATTGGTAATGTCAGAGAGTATGGTCACAAAGTTCTAACAAGCGAACCTTACTTGTGAATAAGGGCACGCCACCATCAAGGGCGCAAAGCATACAGCAAAGACAAATTTAGGAGGAGGTGACTTACTCTGAAAAATCCTATGGTGACATATGCCAGTTAAGTGAGTGCTAAAATATCCATTTATCTCACAGTAAGAGCAGAAAGACACCACACAGCTACTGAGTCTGTCAACAAGTTCATCAGGCCATCTAGCAAACAGGCTGAGAAGTGGCTGTGGCGGTTAAAAGGCCCAGCGGGAACATTTCATAGGAGCTTTGGGTCAGATCCTGGACAACGGGCAGGTGGAACATCATCTAATTGTGAGAGAACATCAAGCTACCGTGACCACTACTGAGCAGATGGAATGCTGAAATGTGAAGGAAATGGTCAAGGTGGGATTTAGGACCCAGAATTAGCTGGTTGCTGTCAGGACCCCAGCGAAGCCCAAACCCAAACAGATAATAAGCCCCCCCACACACAAAATATAGTGTTTTTTTGTGCCCATCATTTTTTTCTCCCCCCCCCTTTTAACTATTAGTTAACTGTTAAGTTGGCACTATTGTGAGAGAACTGCTGTACATCCCGATCAGCAGAAAGTCATTTATCAGGCACAGCGGAAATGCACCTGGGACGGATCCGAGTTGCCCGTCCCCCTTGATCAAGGTGATTTTCCCGTCCAAAGTCCTTCAGTGTGGTTCTGCTGAAAGCAGCTACTGCTGTGGGGCTGATTGCGAGCAGGGAAGTCGCGATTGTAAGGGCCACTCCACAGGTGAGTTTAAAAGACTGAGAATTCTATCAGCTCCAACCTAACTATCGAAATGTCCTACCAAAGGGCCATGCGTTTGTTTTCTGTGGCTACGTGCCAATAAATTTTTGCTACCACCACATGCTTCTAGAAGAGTAGTCTGAAGTAATTTCATGAGAACACGGTAAGTAGAGCACCAAGTGCTTCTTGTATTTTATTATTGTGAACAAAAATATTTTTCAATAACTGAAGCTGTGAAGGGTTAGGTTATTTAAACTGGTTAAATACTGATTGTGGGATAATTTGATAGGTGTTTTGGGGCTATCAGAATATGGTACCTGTGGTTTATGGCCAGTAAAGTGTCACAATAAATATCTAAACATGTTAAATACTGATGGTAGCATGTTCTGATGGGTGTATCTGGCCTATTAGAATATACTACCTGTGGATCATATCAAATACAGTGCCATTATTTACAATATCTAAACAGGTTAAATAGTGACCGCAATACTCTTCCTATGGTCTAAGATTTACAGAATATCATTTGCACATTGCACTTGTAGAGTGAACTGCTGGGTAACATTTTGTTAGCTAGCAGGAATTAGGCTACACCCGTGGTAGGACAGTTTGTTAGCGCAGCAAAACCTGATAACCACCCATATAAATATATGATGCGGTAGCAAATTCTGACCAGGTAGGAAAATCTTACAGAATACTGGCGCACTGAGCCTGGTTGGGAATGGGCTGAGACCTCTTCAGCACTGCTCTGTGATCACAGTGTAGAACAAAACACCGGGAAAATATTTAGGAGTGTGCAAGGGAGAACATGCTAAGAGAGTGGAATAACTGGCTGGACAGCACATGTGAAATATACATCTCAGCTCTCGAGTTTGCAGGTACATAAGGCATTTTAACCACACGAAATAGGGTATATGGGGAAGACTTGTGAAGTAACGGTGTGCTTGTGAGTCCAGTCACGGTAACAGGGCAACTACACAAGCTTGAGAAACCACCAAAACAGCCTGCGATCCATTATTTTATCCATTTAAAAAAAGGTCAATTCACCTTACAGCAGCCTTAGATTCTGACCAAAAACAGCTTCAGCCGCCATGTCATACCTACATGTTAAACGGTATCCTTGTCCTTCATTTTTATTGGGCTCACAAATCAGTCAGTTGACCAGCTTTCAGTGTAATTCATGACCAAGTGGTGAAAACTTCTCTTTGTTTAACCTATTTTTTATTTCTTGCTGAAGAGGAATTCACAATAGTAAGTTTTTATTCTTCCTGATGCTGAATTTACATTGAGGAATTAATCAACCTGTGATATTCACGTACAAACAGGATTCAACACATTTTAATATGAAAATCTTAATTCTCAACTGCATGCTAGAAGGATGAAGTCCAACTGGTGCAAAATAAATAATTTATATTCTGTAAAAAATGTTAAACTGAAGAGCAGGCTGTGCAAACCTGATGGAAGTTAAGATACAATAATGTTGTTCTAGGAATAGAACTCTACCCCTTGTCTTAATATAAATGCTTTTAGACATTAACATTAGTAACTGGAACAGTCAGACAAGCTTTGGACTCTGCTATGGAGCCATTTGTGTTTTCTGCAATTAAGTAAAAAAAAAAAAAAAAAAGAAGATTAAAGAGTCGCCTTTTGGCAGGAACAGATTCAGCTAAGCACCTTTGAGCGTTGCTGTCCACAGACGTTCAGTCCACGTGGTCTAAAGTGTGTGAAAAGCCGGGCTGAGATAAGGGACTGTTTGGTCACAGGAAAATGAGCGGGGTCATGTGAGCGACAAAGCACAGGTTAGGCAAATCCGTAACTGTCACAGTGAGGCAAAGAATGGGAAGCCATCCAATGCGCTCCGTCCCGATGATGCACTCACTGAGCGAGTCTCGAACCCACAGCGAGACCTTCACAGGCCTTGTTAGGTGAAGGCATGATGTACAAAGCCTGGAGTGGTCTCCCATATGCTGATAGACAGGCTTCAACATCACCACCATGACAGCTGCTGCGAGCAGATCTTCCAGCAAAGACCGTCCCACTCTTCCTGTGAAAAGCCGAGATCCAGGGGACGGGGACCATTCGCAGTTTGACGTGCTCCAGTCTGGCCATGCAGCCTCTGGTGGTCTTACTTTCACATGTCTTCATTGTGCAAAGCTGCCCTCTACTGGTCTTTGACCTGTAGTGAAAAAATCCAATAGTAAATATCCAGCCATTTCCATCTACTTATCCACGAGAAGCCCTGGAGGTCTAGGGCCCTGGCAGGATGCCAGGGCATCGCAGGGCACATGTACATACTCACACATAAGATCACAGATTATGGACTATGTAGAAGGTACCTGCCGTACTTTGTCTGTTTAGGATGCTGTAAGTATTGAATGTAATGTCCGTATATGTCTGCACTGCAGAAGTGGCCACTGCAATTCTGTTGTGCAAGTAGCGTCTGTGCTCCAGTATGACAATAAAGGCTTTCTATTCTATTTCTATTCTATTTCTACCCAGACGAATACAGTATGAGAGATTAATACTGTAGTTTGTGGACTGTTGCATTGTTATTCTGTAGCTATTAGTAACACACCCACACCAAATCTCTTACCTTACGGCTCGAATGTACCGTCATACATTTCTGAAAAGCTAAGAGTGAAAAGAAGAGTATGTTAAGCAAACTGATAACTTGAAAAATTTGCCAAAATACCCATGGAAGTGAATTTTCTGACCTAAGGTTAAATACAAGCCAACTCAAACCCCCAGTGCAAGTCTGAAGCATTTGATCAAAAGTTCTGCATTTGTATGTTGTATTTATCGGTGTATTAAAATACACACGCAAGTACAAACATACATGGGTTGGATCTTTCTACAGCAGATTCCCCAGTAATAACAGGACCCCGACACCCCAACCAGTAAGGCTTGCGTTTCGGAATCACAGTGTTCTTGGATCCAGAGTTCAACTGGCAGGATCTGTGTTCCAGTTGTAGGATGCATCGAACACCCAATCAATCATTAACACCGTGCTCTGTACTGACAAGATGGCCGACCGCACATACAGAGTATCAGATCACCGGGTGCAGGGAGCTGAGTCTTGCTAATCTCAGGCCCGAAGGCTGAAGGTTTGCGGTCGGCCCACCCTGTCGGTATAGAGCCTCTCTGATTGGCTGATTGGACTCACGGCGAGCGGGTCTGCAGCAAAAGCAGCGACGCTGTTCCTCATCTCGTTCTCGCTGCCGCGCAGTGGGATCAGAGACACGTTACCCAGCCTGACGTCCAGTGGCGCCGCGCGGTTGGCCCGCACCTTCATCGTGTCGGCTGGCCACACGCTGCCCTCGTGCTGGAAGAGATGGAGGGGTTGGGGGGTCAGGGGACATGAAGGGTCGGGAGATGCCAGTCTCCTAAAACCGTGGGTTAGGTGTCAGTGCGGATTCTCACCTGGATGCTCATGAAGGTGGCGAACCATTCCCTCATGTCCGCCTGCGTGTCACAGCACAGGTACCTGTGGCCAAACGGCAGGACCCGCAGTGAGCCGCGGCCGGAAGCTTCGGGAAAACGGCAAGACCCACAGACCCACTTTCGCCTCCATGTGGGCCCTGACTCCCTTTCGCCTCCATGTGGACCCTGACTCCCTTTCGCCTCCATGTGGACCCTGACTCCCTTTCGCCTCCATGCGGGCCCTGACTCCCTCTAGCCTCCATGCGGGCCCTGACTCCCTCTAGCCTCCATGTGGACCCTGACTCCCTTTCGTCTCCATGTGGGCCCTGACTCCCTCTAGCCTCCATGCGGGCCCTGACTCCCTTTCGTCTCCATGTGGGCCCTGACTCCCTCTAGCCTCCATGCGGGCCCTGACTCCCTTTCGCCTCCATGCGGGCCCTGACTCCCTCTAGCCTCCATGTGGACCCTGACTCCTTTTCGCCTCCATGTGGTCCCTGACTCCCTCTAGCCTCCATGCGGACCCTGACTCCCTTTCGCCTCCATGCAGACCCTGACTCCCTCTAGCCCCCATGCGGACCCTGACTCCCTTTCGCCTCCATGCGGGCCCTGACCTGACTCCCTTTTGGTGCTTGCGAGGAACCGTGCGCCACGTCTTTCTCAGATATTCAGGCGGCCTGCCTTACTGCATGTACTCGTGAACTTGTCATGAGCAGTGGGCCTTAGTGCATATCTGGCTGCTGGACTCTCAGCTCCCCCCACCCCGACACTGAGGTTAGCGATTCCAGATCATCACCTCCTCGCCACAGGCCGCCCACGCCACCATCTCCCTGTCTGCTCACCTGCAGATAAGTTTCCCCACGAAACTAAAATGGTGGCTTCCAGTCCACAGTATGGTGAGCTGCTACCATTCACACACTCGCACACTTCTTGGTCACATACTCATGCACACCCCACCCCTCACCCCCCACCATGATGCTCCCTGTGATAGGAGGAGCCGGGCCAAGGTGGGTGGAGCTAGGGCACATGAGCAAATGTGACGGACCCTATGTCTGTGGGGCTTATGGTTGTGTGTGTGTGTGTGTGTGTGTGTGTGTGTACGTGTGTGTGCGTGTGTGTGTGTACGTGCGTGTTTCAGAGCTGGGGGCATGGGGCGATGCGGGGGCAGTTTCCTCAGATGATTCAGCCTTCACGAAGCAAAAAATGATCGCATGAAAATACGCATGAGCAGTCGCAGGGCGGCCGGGCAGGACGCCGGCTCGCGAGAGGGCCGCCGTTGGACCACACGGGTCACATGACTCACCACTGCTGCCGGTCGGGCTTCTCGTGCTTCTCGCTCTCATGCACCACAGTCAGCCCCCAGCTGGAAGAAGGGGGCCGCTGGTTAGCTAAGGGTCACGGGACGGGCAGCCGGAGCACGGAAGGGGCATCGCAGGGGGCGCGATGGCACAAAACACAAGGCGTTATTAAGCAAAGCAGGTACCCTAACTACTCATTTTCATTGGAACAAAGTACATTATTCTCTTGGAGTTAGATGGTAAGCCAAGCTTGGTTGTACTGCCCCCATGTGGCCACTGCAACAATTACATCTATTGCTCAGGTAAGTATTAAGTGGAAATCCATCTGACAGGATATGACTGTACACTGAATATACGAGACATTCATATTGTCCTAGCCAAAGCACCAGTCAGACCAGCTTCACCCATCCCCTCATTTTCCTGGAGGTTACTGGAGGCCGATGTAAGATTCCGCAGGCCCCTGTACTACCACTAGAGGGACCCAGTCCTCACCATGTAGGCGGTCGTAGCTTCTTCCTGATGCCCTGGTATACTCTGAGGCTCTTCACAGGCCACTCCTTCTCAGGTCGATTGCTCTGTGGGGGCAGCAAGTGGAATTCAGATTGATGGCCGAAGGGTAAAATACAGCCCCCTCCCATCAGATAAGAGGACAGGTTACCTTTAAACAAGAAAACCTGCACAATGATTTTCCCCATAGGAATAACGCAAAGAATTTCCCTCTGGGATCAATAAAGTTCATCCAACGTAGTGTAATTTACTAGATGCACCCTTTGCTTCCACGAAAGAGAGCTGAGAGAAGACCCCACAGCACCCCCTATGGGAGGGGGCAGAGAGAGACTGACAATCCAGCAGTACTTACACACTGATGCTGTGGAAACTTTTGTAGGCTCTGTGAGTAAAAATTATTTAAAATAACCAACTGAGATTCCTTTTGTTCATTTGGTGCCAACCAGGATGTTTTTACTTCGTTTCATTGTCACAGAAACATCTGGACTAATGTTTTGTGAAGTGTTTATAATTTGTGTGTTATGCCTCTTACGTCTCTCTCTCTCACACACGCACACACACACACCCCTACCCAGCCCTAACCTAAACAAACAAAATACAAAACATTCATCATTTTTACTTTTTTGATTTCATTCACAATTTTTTTACAAAATTGAGGTTATCCTAGTGCGGACCGAAAAAATGTCTCCACGAGATAAAAACAGATTTTTATCACAGTGCAGGGAAATATGGTTCCCATAAAGTAATGATTCCAGAAAGACACAGGCACGCTGAGAGACTTACCCGCACTTCCTTATACAGCCTGAGGGAGGTGCTGGTCAGGATGAAATAGCGGTCATGGAAGCTGCCAGCCCCAAGGCCCAGGCCCAGGAGGTTGCGCTCCTCGCGGAACTTCATCATGCCATGCTTGGACACTTCCACTTTGCTGGCTGGGGGGGGGGGGGGGGGGTGAGTGCAGGACAGGTCAATGCTGGCGGGCTGAACCACCGGAGTGGTCGCCTAGCAAACAGGCATTCAGTCAACTAACTGGAGGCTGATCCAGCCAAGCGTCGCCTCCTGCAGGGAGGAGGGCGTCTGCTTTGTGGTACATAATCTGTACGCTTCAGGTGGGACGGACTCCTCGACCCCCTGTCCCGCACGCTGCAGGCTCTGTGTGAATTTTCAACAAGGCTGGTCTGTTTTTGAAATCCCCTTTCTTACTTCAGCTGTAAACCATGAGCTGACGGAGACTGGGCTGTGAGTAGGGACACTGAATGAGGGTAGATGGTCTTTTCAAAAAGAAAAGATTACATTCCTCAAGGCTGATGGGTTCTTTTCTTTTAACAAATAAGCAAAAAAAAGTTCTGTTTTTTTGCTCCGTTCCATATTGCTGTGAATTATTCTCTACCCACAATGCACAGAGAGATGTGACCATCCAAAGACTACAGCACATATAAAGGAGAAACTCCCATGATTGTACATTAAGATCCCAACCACTTGGCTCTGCTGTTGTGGCCTCTTACCCAAGTAGACCAGCATAGCCTCCATGGAGATGTGTTTCTTTACCACCAGGTAGCTATCCGTGCCCAAGGAGTGAAGGACAGGAAGCACTTTCTCCTGGTAGTGCAGAGGTCGTTCTAGGTCAAAGAGGAAGTCAACTTGAGCACAAAGACATTTCATCCACTGTATTCACAATGATCCATTAGATAGAAAAAAGAGTGACTTCATTTGCCGTCTGTAGAAGGTACAAAGGAATTTTTCCATGAGAGATTTTGTGGGTCAGAGCAGAGGCTGAAGCTACTTTCACCAGCCCACAGAGCTGATAGTAACACGACTACAATGCCCACCTCAGCATTCAAGCCCATTCTAGACAGGGACACAGACACCTAATCCCAGAGACACACCTTGCCCTCATTATTTAAACTAATAATAAGAATATAGGAAATTTACGGATGAGAAGAGGCCATTCGTCCCATCAAGCTAGTTTGGGGAGAACTTAACTAATAGCTCAGAGTTGTCAAAATCTTATCTAGCTCTGATTTAAAGGAACCCAAGGATTTAGCTTCCGCTACACTAGCAGGAAGACTATTCCATACTCTAACTACACGCTGTGCAAAGAAGTGTTTTCTCAAATTCAGTTTAAAATGTCATCCCGCTAATTTCCACCTACGGCCACGAGTTCCAGTATTTAAACTAATACTGAAATAGCCATTTGGCCATTTAAGAGCGAGCAGCGTTTCCGAGACCTATCCTCCTCGAGCTGGTGGGGCGTCCTAACCCAGGGCCAGACCAACCTGTCTCGTCCTTCTCGTTCACTTCGAAGCAGCACCAGTAGTCCTTGTCGCGGACGGAGATCTTCCGCCGGTCCAGTATCTCGAAGGTGAGCTCTGCCGCCATCATGGTAGCTGGGATCTCAAAACAGCCAATCGGGAGGCCGGGTGAGAGCCAGAGTCACAGCCGCAACAAACACCATCGCTTATGAATGGCTGACTGATCATTTATAAATCCTGTAAACTGTAAAGTGCCCGGTGCAAGAAAGGCTGTGTCATGCAGCGTAAGGCCATAGATATATTACGGTATGTATTATGAGGTCTGAATGGAGACATACTGAGCTCTGTTGTGATTACACTGTCAGCACATTAAACAGAATTTGTATCAAAGGACAACAGGCCTATAGGCAAATAACTGACAATAACTTGAGAATTAAAATCATAACATTACTGTCTCTCTAAAATATCAGCCAACAAACACAAAAAAAATGTAAGTGAGGCACAGCGAAACACCACCAGCTACACAACACTGCCACCAACAGGACAGTGATGGAACAGCAGCATAAAAACTTACCTTCACATGCTGCTCTGCTGTCTCCTTCTTCTCCTCCAGATACACTGTGCAGATGAAGTCCCCAGAGCCGGAGGCCTGCGGGCAGGGCAGTCAGTTACAGTCTCTCTCACCGCCCAATCAGAACAAAGAAACCACAATACCCACAATCCCCCAGAAGGCGTGTGTGACACTTCACTCACCGGGACCTTGGCGTTCAGGTTCTCTCGCACCTTGATGATGACCGTGATCTCATCCAGCTGTTTCTGTAGCTGCTGCTCATTCACCTGCAGGTGACCGCGGGAGAGGGCAATGCAGCAGTGCATGCTGGGATTTCGAAACATCAGCTAGGCAATCGTTTTTCAGGGGGCTCACATTAAAGACAGCCACGTAGTGTTCGATCAGCTCCTCGACGACGCGGCCGGCGTTGTAGTCCTTCCCGTCCGTCTGGAAGAGGGTGGGGCCAAAGACGATGGCCAGGTTGTGAAGGTTCATCTGGTTCATGTCCGCAAAGCACTGGATGCTGTTGGAGAAGAAAACAAGCCTACGACTGAGTGGCCACAAGGAGCCGTTAATGTGGGACTAACTAGGAACAGCTCTTGCTACATCAGAGTGAAGCCCTTCTGCATGAAAACAACCAATTAATTACTCCAAAGGCTAATCCCAACCGAGTATGTGATGACATCTGGGGAGGAATGTGGAGGAAGAAGGTGAGGGGAGATCTCTGGTGGGGGGAGAACATGGGAGTGGAGATGGAGGAGAAGAATAGGAGAGAGAATATGCAGAGGTCCAGAGGGAAATGATGAGTGAAGGCCTTCTTCTCCTGGAGAAGACGAGGGCATCTCACCAGTAGAGGTGGTTGACTAGGGCCCGCAGGGTAGCCTTATTGACTCTGGGCAGGTTGCCAAGGAGGAACTGGTACTGGCTGATCTTCTGGGTCTCATCAGTGAGGCCTGTTGGGCCCCAGCGGGGGGAAAAAAGAGGAATCATTCTCAGGTGCGGTTTCTGTGTCGAGGTCTTAGGTTAGGGAAGTAGAGAGTGTTGTCTGCAAGAGTAGCTGGTGAGCGTAGCTGGTGAGTATAGCCATGAGTATAGCAGGGAGCATGAGAATAGATGGGAAAATACCAACCCAGCAAATCATCTCTCAGTACCTGTGGTGCTGAGCCAGTCTTGCGAAGCCTCGTTGGTGAAAATGCCCCCCTCCACATCCCGGAAGAACCTCTTCAGCACGTTGGACACGTCGTCCACCTGGTGCTCCCCCTCCTTTAGCCGCACGCTGCGCGCGTCTCGCCGGAAGGACTCCAGCAGGGCGGCGATCTTGGAGTTCACGCCACTCTTGCGGTAGATGCCCTCGGAGATAAGGCCTTGGGACGAGGGCACCGAAACATCAGTTTGGGGGGCAGAAGGGGAACAGTGTCCCGCAAAGGCGTGATAAACACCTTTATGCCACTTACGACACTTTTATACATCACGGCTGGGTGAGAAAAGGAGAACTTTTTCAATTTAATATTACTGATAATCCATTTGATTTTACTTCCAAACATGCACTTTCTCTTGAATGAATGAAAATAAACCTTTGATGATCCAAGTGCCTTTTTTGATAAACAGCAATCATGCAAAATCATCACAGAAATTTACAGAGGGCGACAGAGGGGAGCTGGGAAAACGTACTGGGCAACCACGCCCCCGTTCCAGCGCCTGCCCCTCAAAAAGGATCAACTTATGAACTTGTTTTTCCCAACCCAGCCAGCCAGGATGCGATGCCAAGGCGTGAATCTCAGAGCGAACAGAGTCGGCTTATTGCTAGAAAATTGTTTGATTGGGTGCTGGAGGCCGGGCATTCTGTCAAGCTGAGGTCACACAATAGGTCACATGAGTCCACGGGAAATGGGGGGGGGGGGGGTAAATCAGTATGGTGTGATTAGACCTTAAGGCATCTTCCCCTCCGCTATGATACCCGTCAGCACTTTGCCAAAATGATGACAGCACAGGTTTCTGAACCTGACACAGAACTTCTGAAATACCTGAACCAGCCGTCACTTGGACAGGGTCTGCTCCCTACACCTCCCCTGTGACCTCCCCTGTGACCTCCCCTGTGACCTCCCCTGTGACCTCCCCTGTGACCTCCCCTGTGCCCACACTCACCGCACTGGGTGATGTAGTCGACGCATCGGTCCACGATGACTGGGATGTCGGACTCGGTCAGCTGTTGCTGGCACAGCGTGTCCCCGGAGCTCCTGGCTGCCTGCTGGATTGCGGCTGACCAGCCCAGAAAGTCCAGCTTCCGCTCGCCCTCGATGTAGAGCGTCCTGCCGGGACAAGGGCAAGATCACGGCTGGTCACATCACGGCTGGTCGCATCGACTCTGGTCACATCACGGCTGGTCGCATCACGGCTGGTCGCATCACGGCTGGTCGCATCGACTCTGGTCACATCACGGCTGGTCACATCACCACCGGTCGCATCACGGCTTGAAACATCCCTAAGTGATTTGTTCACCCCCCCCCAGCTAAAAATGACTACCCCCATCACGAGTCTCTCATCCCACGGCACTTCTTACTTCTCATACCACACAGTTACCTCAACCTCATGCCTACTGTCAAATCTCTCACCATCTTACAATTACCCAGAATCCTTTATTCTACATCATCATCTCAGGGTCATTTGGTAACTATTCATTATCCTTTATTCCACCACATCCGTCATCATCTGGTAATTAGACCTGCTTAACAGACCTCCCTGGCCTTAAGTCAGCAATCATTGCATTTCTGGAAAGATCTAAGATGGTGCTGCTCACATGAGCACAAAAAAGAATCTCACCTTCCTCTTTCCACCAAAACGAGGACCTCATTCTCCTGCTGGATAGCTGTGAGAGGAGAAAACAAACACCGTTACTCGATTTTTCTAACATTAACATGGGTGGGTACAGCAGGTCCGGCAGGCACCACCATCTCCACATCCGGCCAAAACAGGCTGCCTTGCCATCGCCTCCAGGGCGTCTAGAGCGATGACATGAACAATATGCTTTTCAATATTGCGTTAAGCTGTGCTTTTACTTCACTTCGCATTTGGTGAGATGGAAAAAGCAGCCGTACTGATGGGAAACAGAGAGGGAAAGGGAGAGACCTACATCTCCTAGATCGAATAAGGGATGCAGGTCTGGAAAAAAATTAAGAGACCACAGCGCAATTTTTTGCTTCAATAATTTCTCAGTTTATGGGTGGATGCCTGTGAATTGCTTTTTTTTTAAAAAAATAACTGCAGCCTGGTTCTTCTCCGTATCTCATTAATGAAGGGCTTCTTCTTCCTTCCTGGCTTTATGGGACTCCAGTCCTGCTTCTAGAAGCCTGATACGATCTGTCCTAGCAGTGCACTTCACACCTTAATGTTTCCTTCTGAAGGTCACTTGTGGTCTTCCTCCGATTTATGTGGCACATCCATTGCCAGGTCATTGCCAGTGTCTCCTGTTTAACCTTGTTCTGTTGTCCAGGATTGAAGCCAG
>JABFDZ020000040.1:2968676-2985907 GCA_019775955.2 Pollimyrus isidori | reverse complement strand
TGCTGAACTGGTTGGTAAAAACAAAATCCTGGTCTGGATTTGTAGCTTGTGAACCTGAAATGCCCAACACTGCTTACAGAGAAGCCGGCATCACATTTTGACAGTGACTATTTTGTTGATTGTTTTCTTCTTTTCTTTACAGCTGTGACTTTACCACACTGTGGTGTTTCTTTTCAGCGAAGCGACGCCGTTCACCAGTGACTCTGTTTGATGCCACCTCTCTGCTTACTGCACCCCCCAGGCCAAGCAAAGGCACAACATTACCCTGGTGTGGGAGCGTCCTGTCCTGGATCTCTTAGCTGGCGGTTACAACCTGCACTACGGAGCGCGCTCGATCAAGCATGAGGTACCACCCGTCTTCAATAAGTGTATATTTGCCTTTCGACTCATCTTTAAGATGCATGTCGTGATGCGTCAGCAGAATCCTGCTCCGTCATTTTGCTCGCAAACTGATGCCCCTGCCCCATCGCCCGCCTCTGCCCCGTCCCCCATAACGCTCTGTGGCACGCAGGTGGAACGCCGCGTGGTGAACCAGCTGGCCGCAGCCTACGAGCAGGAGCTGCTGCCCAAGGGCTGCACCCTGCGCCTCAGCGTGGACCTGGGGGAGCAGGGGGGCCGGGGGCCGGCCGGTCTGCGCCTCGAGATCGTGGGCGAGGGCAGCTCACCCCGGAAGCTGGACATCCGGCCCCCACTGAACCCAGAAGAGACTGTGCATCACAGTAAATAGGCTAAGAGATGGTGTGTGGAAATCCGGGGGCACCAGAACCAATCTCAGCGCATGGGGCCTGTAGCAGCTGAGGATCAC
Source organism: Pollimyrus isidori (assembly GCA_019775955.2). Lineage (NCBI taxonomy): Eukaryota > Metazoa > Chordata > Actinopteri > Osteoglossiformes > Mormyridae > Pollimyrus > Pollimyrus isidori. The sequence continues at coordinate 2,985,102 of JABFDZ020000040.1, read as the reverse complement.
ATCTGTCCTCCCAAACCATTCCTCACTCGCCGGTGCTGGTCTTGTGCATTATACAGACATCTTACACTTGTTGGGAGATTTAAGAAGTTCTTTTGAGGTAATGAGGGTACGACGGTACAAACTGACGCGGTTCATTTATCGATGACTCCTGTGGAAGAAGGTAGGTATCAAAAATGTTTGCCATGAATTATCTTACTTGGGTTTATTGTTGAGAAATTAGTGTCTGTCGGATGATATATGATCTCACAGCTTAATCTTCACACGTGAATGTGCAACTCGTCTGAGACTCTTACGCTGAACACGAAGGAACATCGTAGAAGTGAAAGGATGCATTATATATGGACTCTGTGTGCTGCTGACATTCCCACTTCATCATCTGTCCATTCATAATGTGAATAAAAAGCTCAGTGAGTGTGATTTTCGTGGGAGTCCATTTTACTCGAATGAGAGTTTGACTTGGTGCTGGATTTACTGATGTTGCCGGTTGCTGCAGTAGCTTGTTCTGCAATGGTGACCAGGCAGAAATCATAGGAGGGAACAGAATGAGGGGTGTGTGTGTGTGTGTGTGTGTGGGGGGGGGGGGGGGTTGTCACCAGGAGGGTGCAACAGTGAGGGAGGATCATTCTGGTCTTTTTCAGCATCGTCCCATACAAATGTAGAACACACAGTCTTCCTGTGGGGACGAATTAGCATCGGAAAAAAGGTCCGCATTCCCTGTAGCCTCCTGTGGTTTGGCCAGACCCCCCATCCACTGACACACACACACACACATTTGTGAACAGCATTATGGAGATTAAATGAGAAATATTGGCTGGCGTTTAACGTGACCAGAAGCTCCTGGTTTCGTATTTCTGCAGTCAGCTGCAGAGGTGGGAACATCTTTAGATGCCGGTGTTCATAAAAGGAAATGAGCAGATTGCATGATACATTCGGGAGGATGAGGCAAACTGTCCGTTCAAGCACACTTGGGAGAAGATTGCTGCACCGTAGGTGAAGCAGTGTGGAAAGGCGAATAATACTACTGTTCTGTTATTACACGTTACTATACCTGCTTTTCGGTCATTGGACGAAGCTGCGTACCGTCGCAAACGGTAAATAATGTCCTTTCACCAACGATGACGCAAATGGGCCAGAGAGTAGTTGCGCGCGCGTCTGCCCTCCGATTCTGAGCGGAAGGCGGAGGCCACGGCCGGAGAAGCTATCGGTTACACTATTTATATGCGCTCCAATTTTGGATATTGAATCGTAAATGAAGGAGCGTATGAGTCCGCCTGGCCAACGTATGATCGCGCGCATATATTGCGTTATTGGGGAAAATGTAATTCCGGTAATGAAAGCAAAGGGGATTAAGTTATTGTGGGAGTGAGAAGGGCTTCATTAGGAGACCTGTCAGCGGTGCTTCCAGAGGTTGTCCGAGACAATGAGTCCCAGCATCACAAAGCCTGTTTATTGTATAAGGAACACTGATATCCGAGGCCCGCAGAGATTCCACAAACAGAGAGCGCAGTAATGTATGTTACATATCTAAAACGATAAGGGGTCGTCCTTGGTGATGGAAATAATTAGACCAACATTTGTATAAAAAGCGCCACCTCATCGCGTAACTCTTTACGTGCGTATTAAATCATCCCTCGGGTATCGCAGCTTTCGCGTTCATGTTTGTGAGGATTCTCCGTTTTTTACGTTCATCCCTGTCATTCACAATCGGGCATGCATTCTCGTTTATTTCATTGCTGTTTCATTAAGGCGGCAATATAGGCTATTCGCTGTTTATGAAGTATATATAGTTGTATTATATTCTAGAATGCATTTTGTATCCTGTTGTATGTTTCCCTCATTGTTTTAACCTTTGATTATCTTGATGCATTAAAAAAAAACTTAGGCTACCTGTACGATTTACACCCCACGTATCTTTTCGGCCGATTATTTACGGCGCTTAACACTCAACATGTTTCGATGCGCATTACGCAGAGAGCCATGATATTGTACTGTTCCATTTGTATCATCCATTATCATATTTGTCTGCACTTTTAAGAACGGATTTTCATACGAGATCTCCTCCGTTCCTTTTCTACTATTGTCCCATAGGACTGGCAGAGAAATCGATTAACCATTACTGCGCGGCTCTTTAGAGGTGAAATTGCATTGCTGATTATAGAGGCGAGGACACAAAAGATTTCAACATATCAAGATTTGACATCCTACAGTACCGGAGCCATCAGCCTATGGTCTAAGGCAGGTGCGATGCTCACTATTGCGATTTCACCATGCAGTCAGAGAACGCAATGCGGGGAATATCGGGAGCCGGTGACGATTCTGTGTGTGACACGTAATTTATATTAAAAATATGTAGTGAATGGAATACATCAAAGTGCACTAGATAACTGGAGCGGAATTAATGTAAATAAAGATACTTTCTGTACAACCTGCTTCCTTTCATTCCATTGACAGCTAACGAGGACGGCTGGTGCATTCAATACTGAGAGGGAGTAACTACGAATTAGCTGACAGTCGCGTATAGACACAGCATGGTGACCGAAATGTTAGTTTAAAAAATTGAAAAGACAAGACCCAAGCAACCAGTACCCTTTTTAAGAATAAAAAAAAAATCCATTTTCCCTAATTCAAATCTTGCTCTGGGACAGCTCGCGTGGCAGATTGCTGGCTAATTAGTTTAGAGGAAGCTTAATTCAATTAACTTTCCACAACTCCCGCGCCCCGCCAGTTGGGACTGCCTTTCAAAACGCGGCTCCAGCTCCTCTGATCTAATTACCGTGTTTGGAGAAGCTGCCGTTTTTCTGCCGGACCATTTCAGGTTATACAGCTGGGAAGAGGAGTGGAAATTCCCCTGAAATATATTATCTGGCGACGGCGGCTGGCTTTCTTTAAGAAATAGTTTTGAATTAAAACTGTCACTCATCCACCCATCCACTCGTGCATATATCTAACGACAGCCAATAAAAATGGAACAGGTTTCCTAATCGTTTACAATGTACTATCACAAACTATTATATGGAGAATAAACCTGTCTTCTTTATTATAGAAAAATCCCGTTTATTTTACAGAGGAATCCCCACCCTCAAATATACTTTTATGTTGCCATTTAGGCTATTATTACGATTATGAAAAGTTTACATAAAATAAAAACGATCACGGTCATTTTAATTTGCGTTCTACGCTTTAACTCTACTTCTGTGACATGTAACCTGTAGGTTGCATGTTAAAATTCTTTAAGTTGATCTCTCCAGTAAATGGATTGTGCAAATCGTAAATCGGGATCTGCAGATGTCTTCCCGGCGTTTGTGTGAAGGCCCGTGTTTGCTTGTAAAGTTAAACTGCTTCCAAATCGGCGAAAAGAGCAGCGACCTTTACTAGCGCTGAACAGCACACCAACGGGCGACCTAATCCCTTCAAAGAGAAAGCACCTCGTTGAGTTTCAGACTTTCAAATCCACTGCTAACCGAGTGTTTGTCTTGAAAATGGGTCTTAATCCTGGTTAATTCCGTCGCAGAGAAACACTGAAAGGATATGGGGGTTTAACTTTGACTTTAAAATTCATTGGCGATTAACTAAAACATTTACAGCAGTCATTCTAATGTATGATATCTCTGTAAATAAATTCGGAAACAGAAGTCATACGATATACTCTCACATCGAAAGACTGACAGGTCGGAAAATGTTATTAAAGTCTGCATTTCTGTAGTTATTCTTACAAAATAAAATTAGGATAAAATAACATTTTTACATAATTCACGATTGTTTAGAATGTCATTAAATCATTAAATATCATTACTTATAACAAAGATTTGTATGTCCTATACGCTAAACACGAAATTGATATATTAGCCTATTGCACAAGACGGTATTTGCTGGGGCATCAGTTTTTGCGAGGCCATGAGACGGTTTTACTACGAAAAAAGGGGCCCTCCCCCAGGAATAATATAATACAATTCTGTTTAGTTTTGTTTTGTTTTCCCCCTCCTTACATTATGGACATTATACTGACATTAATTGTTTCCGATAGCCGGCCCATTAAAACTGGGCCCGTCTCGACGACTCCTACACGCGGGTGACAGAACTATGAGCGATCGCCGGTGGATGTAGATTGCCCTAATGAAGCGGCGGGCTTCGAGGAGCGATTGAAGATGGATGGGGTTAAGGGAGCAGTGCCGCTATGATGGATAGACAGAAGAGGTGACGGGAGTGGGAACGAAGGACCTGAAATGGATGGTACAGCGATGGGATGATTCTTGGGGTGCTAAGCTTGTTTCTGTCTTCTCTGTGTTGCAGGTCCGCAAAAGGAACAAGACGGACGGGAAAAATTCCGGCGAAAACTGAAGCTCCGTTTAAAGAAACATAAAATAAGAAAATCTTTTATTTTTTACTTTTCATGACTCTATGAAATTACAAGTCAATTAACTAGACCAAATATTTAAATGTTTCATAAAATTAACTAAACCTAACATGCAATAAAAAATGCATAAAATATATTGTTGTTTGAACATTTTACCAGCAGAAAAGAATAAATCGGTGATATATATTCTGTACAGGACAGACTCCATCTGAATAACAACAACAATGTAATTTTAAACGTGATGAAGCACATTTTGGAAAAACATACAAATGCGTGTTTCGTTTAATCGAAGCACAGTCTTACGCCTACAGTAGGTTAATTCTTAAAATCGAAAATCAGCTATAAAATTTACTGCCCTGGTGCACTACGACCGAGGCAACTTAGACCACCACGGTAGACGACTTGTACAAAGCAAATAAATGCCCCTCTTTTAAAAACGCGTACATTCTTTCATTGTGTGCTATCCGTGCCCTGAAATGCCCTCCACGGGACTGTACAATGTAACACACATAGTGTTTATATTCGTACATTGTACCGGAAAGAATGGGCTGCCGCGTGCGCTGAGGGCTGCTGTCCGATGCCGCGGTGCTGAAGCAGCGATCCATCTTCCTCAGCGAGGCGAAGGACAGAAAGCGGCCTTTCAGAACAGTTACGCAAACACGCGATCAGAAGGGAATTAGTCAAACCCAGAAATCAGAAAGTACGTCATGTGCTTAATCTAAAAAACATCATATTTCGATGTAACCTAACATTCCGAAAACGCGAGTTCACGTGTTTTTAAACAGAAGATCCATTATTCAGTTGAGCTTTTTGTGTTGTCTTGGTATTGCGAGATTTTCATCAGCTAAATTTCAGAATAAAATTGTATAAAAATTGGCATTAATGCAAGGATTAGATAAGGCCTGATCACTGCGTGCCTCGTTTTCCTTGCCTATAATAGCCTATATTCTTGGGCATGCTTTTTAGTTTATATTTAAATTATATAAATTGGTTTTAAAGACTTGTTAAAAACACAACAAAGTTTATTTCACACGCTATTTTGGGTGCCTTTGTTTGATTTACGTATAAAATGAAGACTCTTAAACCAAAAAATATTGGTTCGTGGGTCGAAATTTATTGTATAGCGCCTTGATTTCAATGTCCAACATTTTACAAATACTTTTTATTCGTATAGTTGAAAACAGGTATATAAATTAATCATTCAATCTACGATTTTCTTAGATTAATTGCTTAAATACGTTTATTTACAAATAGACACTATTATCATTATCACTTATCGTTCGGTTATTATTCACCAGACAGTGTAAAGCGGAAGGATTTCACTGCATTTAGAAAAATGGCAGACATATAGCGAGTAGTAAAACCTGCCTAGCATATATACCGCCTGCACATTTAGTGCAAAATTCTGCAGAAAAGATACAGAGTGATTATCGCGCATAGTCTCAACTTGTTGCTCTGTAACAAATGCTGCGTTACTTCGGTAAGTTTTAAACGGGTGTGCTATGATAGATGCTTTCCATACGTTTGGCGTGGGGGAGGTGATGTATGCATAAGATGTATTTATTGACGGATAGATTTTGATAGGTTGAGGGGATTTCTCTTGTTTGTCAGCCTTTCAATCTTGAATTACCCAAATGTACCGTGACAAAACTGCTGGAGGCAGCCAGTGTCTAACCATGTTACAGTTAAAGAACCATACAGATTTGTGACTGGTTCCAAATCTGTAGAAAAAAAAGAGGGAAACGAAGGAGAATCAATAGGCTGGGGGAAACACGAGAGAGTCGCATTAAGACGAGACTTCTCTCGGCCTGCCCATAAAACATCCCCGAGGTTTGACACCTTCCGTTTAGCTCGTGCAAATCTAATCACATACATAAGGAAAGATAAGAACAGATAGAACGATCATTTTCTCTTATTGTCACTCTGTATGGCGCACTGCTACGAAATTATCTGTACCACGTTTTGTTGGTTAAGTTACAGCGACAAAAAAAAGTATTAAAGTGTAAAGAAAAATCTATGCTCTTTTTAACGATAGGCTTTACAAAGACGCAATTTCATGAATAATTAATTGTCTATTTAATAGCATTATATGCTACAGGTGACACATTGTTTAATTGTGTAATTGTGGTTCATATTACCACAATTAAAACATATTAAGTATAGGATGAGCCAATAGCTAATAAAAAATACAGGCTTGTTTTAAATTAGTAAGCATTGTTAAATGCAATCAAATTAAATGAATAATTAATTTAATGCAACAGAATAATTTTTTGGCCATATATTATCCGTTTTTTCTATTCTATATATTCTGTTCTTTATATTCTATGTATCCTTTTCCGTCGAGTTTTCTCTCGTATAGTCGCTTTCTGACGAAAAAGAATTCCTCCGAAAATTATCCAAACTGGTACATATATTTGGGGGAATTAACTGTAGAAGATTGTATTGTAACGCACTGGTGTTCACAGGATGATACCAGATATTTTTTTAATCTGAACTCGAATTCTGTTCCGCTTTAGGTTACTGCTAAATCAATATATTACGTTAATTACAGGATAATTGTTTTAATATGTAATATTAAAATAAATTGTCCCATTATAAATCTAATTTTAAAACGGAGGACGTGGAATTTAACGCTATCAAACTTGGCACTTGACGGTCATTCATTACTTGTTTCTAGATAATTTCTTCTATCAGTCTCAATATTTCCATCGTCGGTTCTCTAAAAGTAAAAGAATATAGGCTATAAAAACTCGGAGGAAAGATTTAATGGTGTTTTAAGGATGACTGAGTCGACTCATGCTTTTACACAGCATTAAACTATTTCTGCCTCAGGGACGATTAAACGTTCTCCACGCGGGGCAGCAACCAACGATTTAAACCAATTTACAACCTTCCTGCCGTTTATGAAATGTTGAACTCACAGAGTGATATACAATGTAGCATTAATATTTAATGATTAATATTTTTCAGTAGCTTAAATCAATAGTTCTGGGAGAAAAGCTTTTTTAAAGTATCTTCAACAAGTAGCAAAACATCACAAAATTATTTTTAAAACGAAAATAAATTTCCTGTTCTGCTCATTGTCTCGTTCCTTTAAGTCGCTTTTAATAAACGCAATCATTGTATTTTCAAAACCCAATGCAGATGTTCGGAAGAAAGGGTTAACTGCGAATTAGTAATGCATGAGAAGTGGGAGGGGGCTGTTCGCTAGCTATGCCCCCAATAGACTATGAAGATATTGTCATGTAAAGAGACCACCGCCTCGCTATTGTCTCCAGGACAGCCAAGTTTATTATAAACACGGCACTAGCTACCCAGGCGGAGCAGTGCGCTGTCAAACACAACTCGGGATAGGGGAGAAGAGCCAGGGACTCAGGCAGACGTGGACACAGACACGGTGGTACTGCGGGGAGCTTAAAAGCGCACTGTCAGGACTCTGAATACTAAAGAACGCCGTGAACTGCCAACTGGACAATACAGAGGACAAGAGCGCAGTTTTGGACAGTGAATCGCAGCCGGTATCATTTTATGCCCTGGTTTCAGTTCATCCACTTTGGCTGAAGACTTTTCGCCGGCTACCAAGCTATCGCTGCAGAGCTCGTCTTACTGCTTCTCCATGTACAAAATGGATTATTCTTACCTAAACACCTACGACTCCTGCATGGCTGCGATGGAAGCATCGGCCTATGCGGACTTCAACTCGTGCAGTCAAGCCAACACCTTCCAGTACAACCCTATCCGGACCAGTTTTGGCGCTAACCCTAGCTGCCCTCCACTGAACACTGCCAGCTGCACGCTAGGTGCGCTGCGGGATCACCAACCCGGTCCATACTCCACAGGTAAGACACCAGTATCAATGATTCTGACAGACGAATGTGTGCACGGGAGGACCTTCATTCACTCTTCTCGACATTAAAGTATATATCTGATGAGGAACGGCGAGGTCTATGGCTTGTATTTAACATGGTTTCACCAAATTAAATTTAATTTCTCTTGTTTTGCTGGCAATCCATTTATTTCTTTTGCAGATGTATTTCAAACCCCATATATACTTCGTATTATTTTATTTAAAGCGAATAGCCCGATTTCTAATAACTAAATGTAACGAATGACTGAGAATAACAATGTCAAGTGAACTCTGACAACAGCATTAAGAGTCTACTCTTTTTATGTATCGTCATTTGCGTTTTATTTTTTTGTGGTGGGGAGGGGACAACAATTGAGTTGAAGTATTATTAATATCAATCACATTTTGGTGTGAGCAGACATCACTTAAAATAACCCCAAAGGACAGGTCCAGAGCTCAGTTAAGTTCCAAGTGCTCAGGTTATGCGTATATACCAATGAACTAACGGATGTATGTCATCGCTCGTTTACAAAATACAAAGAATGTCTACAAGAAAATACGAGTAAACAATTTTCTCCAGAAAACATGTATTATTCGTTCTTTAATAGGCTATTCAACGTACAGTTTAATTGAATCTGAAATGTCTTTTTCTGTTTGAATTTGTAAAGAACTTATCTAGTTTTGATTAATAAACCGTTCAAGACGTGAATGGGTTTTATTTTAGTTTAATTTTTCCGTAATTTAAATGCTGATTGAAGCATAACTGAAAGTTAGCCAATATGGAAAGAGCTGTAACGAGACACCACCAATAAACACATATAAGTTATTCATATACCCAAACCCGGATAGATACCAACAGCACGTCAGTCAGACTCAATAGTCGTCTTAAAAGAGATAAAACACCAACCTCTCAGACTCACTTTTCCAACATAAACTGCCTGTCATCTTCGGTGTTACAGTCTTGTGTTACGTTTTGGCCGTGTGTTTACCACTGATGACGCACTGAATATCCATGATGTTTTTTTAGTGCCCTACAAGTTCTTTTCGGACCCCTCCGGGCTAAACGAAAAGCGCAAACAGAGGCGCATCAGGACGACGTTTACGAGCTCACAGCTGAAGGAGCTGGAAAGGGTCTTCGCTGAGACACATTATCCCGACATCTACACGCGAGAGGAGCTGGCGCTCAAGATAGACCTGACTGAAGCCAGGGTGCAGGTGAGCCACCCGTTATAGCAATTATACGCTGAATCAGTGCGTTACGGTATACGGTATGATATGACGTACAGGAGGCACGCATGCCAGTGATGGTTGGAGACTGATGTGCGCAAAATAAAATACTTTAAAACCCCGCTGATCGTGACACTGCAGAGTTTTGTAGTAAAATACTCCATATGTGCAGGTTTGGTTCCAGAACAGACGTGCGAAGTTCCGCAAGCAGGAGCGGGCAGCCAACTCAAAAGGGGGCAACGGAGGCGGCGGGGGCACCGGTAGCGCGGCCGCCAAGAAGGGCGAGACTAGGGCTTCCTCCGAAGACGACGAGTCCAAGGAGTCAACGTGCAGCCCGACGCCTGACAGCACGGCCTCCCTCCCTAGCTCTGGAAACATGGGCAGCCCGGGTAGCAGCCTCAGCCCCAGCCCCGTCTCCGCAGCGGGGGCTGGTTTCGTCAACACCACCTCCGCCTCTGTGCACCAGGGGATCAAGACCCCCGGCTGGCCAAGTGTCGGCTCTGGGGGCACCGGGGGCACCACCAGCGGGCCACAGGGCCCTGACCTGCTGAAAGCCTGGCAGCCCGCGGACAGTATGGCGGGACCCTTCGCCGGGGTCCTGTCCACTTTCCATCGGAAGCCCAACGCCCTTAAGACGAACCTCTTCTAGAACCACCTTTCCGAGCTGGACTACTATTATTTATTAACCCGAACTCCAACGTGATTTAGGCGTCGGATCGCGCAGGCCTGTGTATGTGTCTTAGGGGTTTGTAATAGCGATGTCCCCACACCTGCATCCTCATTGTGTCATTTCACAGAACGTCGCCCGAGAGACCGCGGGGACAGCTTAGATCTTAAAACATCACGATGTTTTCTCTTATATTTTACAGTATGATACATTAATAAATCAGTTCGCAAAACCACGACAGAAAGTTCTGCACTTACAGAGACGCTCGGAGGTCTGATTTCGTTCATTAAAATTGGAAATAAAGCAGGGAAATCTCAAGGGAGAGAGAAAGGTATATTCAAAGCCAAGCACAATTTCCCTCCACTACAAATCCATCCACAAAGCCGTTTTAGACTAACATGACACTAAATATTAAACTTTTAACCCCTTTAATTTAAAAACAAAGCGTCTACCTACAGCTGAGTTGGCCGGCTGGGAAACACCGTCGACGTCTGCACTTTGCCGCCTCGCCATGCCGTCGTCTTCCGGAATATATGTGGAAACGGTGTCCCTTCTTCTCATGAATAAAGTGATCTGTGGTTCGCATTGACTGGGGTCCAAAACGTGCAATTGTTTAAAGCAATAATCACAGGGGAAAGTGTACTCGCAGTTTTAGCCGGATACTACCGGGGATTCGCTTTGCCAAGGGATGTACGTGACGGAAAGCTTGTTAAAGCGGCGGAGTTTCCCGCCTTTTCATGCGACCCACAGCACAACTCCGTTTATTTAAGGTTCATTAAAACAAGTCAAATAAAATACAGCTAGAGTTCATCTTCTGTTTGACCGGGCACAAAATAAATATACTAAACATAACTTATTGAAAAAAAGCAAATACACTGTAACCTTCAGCAGCGGTCATAGGTGTTTTTATGATAATTATACAACATTGTAATATTAAAATGATCTGTACATATAAATATTCGGTAATGAGGTCTTTTGCGTTAACGACGCCGCTTGTGCGAATAGCATGCATTTGACACTCATTCTGCAAGAGATGATCGTTTCCTCCTGTTTCTCCCAGCTTGTATTCTGCCGCCATACACCGTCTCCAAACATCCACCACATTTACGGTAACATCATAAGCGATGCCGCAAAAGGTATTTCCTTTTGTCAGCGCTGACTTCACTTCATTAACGCATATTACAAAGAAATAGAATAACTTGAAATCTCCCCAATGCACATATGAAACATAAAATAATTCGGTTAATATTTAGAAAATATGGGTTCTGAAGCGTTGCAAGAGCATAGTAACGCTTGAAACATCACATCTGCTGCGCCACAATACAATTTCAATGAACTGAAATAACTTGAATAGTCTTAAGTTTAGTGATAAAGATAGGCCCGATGTGCTTTTTATTGTCAGTAATACATATAAACTGCAGGGACAAAGCGGTTTCTTACTGCCCTTGTTAACTTGAGCCCCCATCTAACAGTAAAACAGGTCTTAATTACTAGTTTATGCGTTTCTGTTTATGGTCCCCATTGGTTCAAGATTTAACTAGTCAATTATTCACCACATTAAGCTTTCTGTAAAGCAGCTAATGATTTTATAACACCTTTCATATTATATGAAAGTATAAACATGTTCCCCATCACCAGATTTATATTTCATCCTCAAATGTATGTATGATAAATGTTGCATTATAAAATATTAAACACAGTTCCCTTTCTTTTGTATTGGTATTTTAGTCTCCCATCTTGACTGAAATAATGCACAATTACCCAGCCCACACACCTACAGGACCACAGTTAGGGAGTATTAAAACATCGAGTTCATCAGCTGTTTGCAGAAACAAAATGTTAGCAGTTAGTTTTTATTTCGGAAAGTCTTTTAGAACAAACCTCAAATATTACACTTAAGAATAATACAAAGCAGATGATAAATCCATCCAGGTGAATGTGACAGACTGAGGAGTTTAAACGTTTACCGACATTATACAAAACAAACAAGAATGTTTAACTGTATCTGGCACGAAGTTACATTAAGTTCCTACGCCTGATGCAGCATGCTGTACAAAACTAAAATGGTGATGTCCGTCGCCATGATTTACAGGAGAACAACAAGCCACGAACACTGGAGGGAGACTGTAGCGTAGAGCAGGGCAGACGGTAGGGCGCTCTAGAGCACGCAGGGTGGGTCGGGTTTCAGGCTCATCCAGTTCAGCCAAGTCCATCACTTGTGCCTCATTTTATTTAATCAACTGAGCAAACTGGGGAAGTGGCTGGAGCGAGAGCAGAGGAAAGCTGAGAAAGAGCCTGGGAGGGGAACACTACAGCCCCCAGGGGGCCATGCACAGCCTCCAAAACCCCCCCAACAGTGTCATGCAAGGGGTACAAGAGGCTGCAGCTCCGGCGCGTACAGGCTGGGTGGAGTGCATTAGGATGGGTAAGCACAGGGCTCTGGAGAATGGGCACGTCCTCAGTACACTGGCCTCATTTAGATCCTCGAGTACCTGATCCTCATGTCAGACACACTGCCTCGTGTCATTCGAGGCAGGTCTGCATCTCAGCAGTCATCAGGTCTCAGCTGTATGTAAGGAGCAAAGAGCACAGCTGCCCTATTCTGGGGCATCGCAGAGGAGAACATTGGCACTGGTCAGTTATCATAAACGAGCTGTTTGACTGGAACCATTCATCCTGTATCCTTCACCTTGTCTGTATTCTTTAATAGTTCATTCAGTTTCCACCAAGAAATGATTGCCGCATCTCCAGGTTTAATAGCTGGTGATTGTAAGTAGCATTTTTAAATTCTCAAAAAAGTGGTGTGTTGATTTTACATCTATTCCAGAAATAAGTACCTTTATGAACCAGAACTTAAGTGTATAAAATCCTTATACACTTACCTCTTTGATGCAAACATGTAAAGAAGTATACTAACACATATGGATGTGTTTTTTACACCATCTATTATGTTCAGATCTACAGCAGCATCTAGTGGTGAAATGTAGGACCTACAAAAATCTCCTTAACACACGGCTGAACTGAAACGGAACTGACCACAAGAATGCAAACCATCAGGAAAGAGGCTCTTTTTTTCTATTACACCCATCAGACACGTATGCATGACGTCTCACTCACAGGAAGAAAATCACACACTATGATCATTTTGAAGAATTTAAGAATAACCTGAAAATAACTTGACAGCACAGAGCTGAGACTAAGGTGGGGTTGCACACCGCCATCCCACACAGAGGAGTTATGGACACGACTGTCCTACACCAAACAAGCAGTTGGTGTGAGTCAGTTTGGAAAAACGGTCCCTTTTTCCATCACTAACACAACATGCAATGACAAAAAGAAACAATGTAGAAAAAAGTGTAAGTTTTAAAAAGCCAACCACCTGCCTGAGCTAAGAAGGGAATGTAAAATACATAGGATGAGGTCATCACCCAGGGACTGCTTGTAGTAGTGGAGTGCTGTTATCTAGAAATTACCTTTTAAATAATATCAAATGTTAAAAATAAATTTAAAGGGGCTTAAAAAACACTGAAACTGAAAACAGGGAGAGTAGAGTGCAATTCCTCTGCGAAGGCACGGAGTGGGCTGGCTTGGCTGAGCTTGGCTCGGCTCACTTCTGCTGCTGCTGATGATGATGCTTCAAGCTCTCCAGCAGGATCTTCTTGTGCATGGGGTCGAGAACACCCGCCTCTTCCAAGTCCTCCTCGGTGATGTCACTGCAAAGAGACAAGATTGCCTGGTGTTTCGCCGGCACGGGGAGAATCCATCTTGACGAACAGGCTGACCAGTAACATGTCAGCAGCCACAACAAGGACGGAGCAGCACGACGTGATACTACAGAAAGGGAAATGCGGGCCCCTCCCCACCCAGCTCCCCCAGCACACCTGAGAAACTCCAGGTCATCCCAGCCGTTGTGCAGCAGGCCCTCTTCGTAGCGCTCCAGGCCCAGGCGCTGAAGCCACTCGCCAACACTAGTCTCCAGAGAGAGGCTGGAGCTGCTACTGCCACCCTGCCACATCCCCTAGGGGGCAGCACAGACACCCGTTAGCTCACAAAGGGCAGGCTAATGCTGCGAGCAGTCAGTGGTTCAGACAATCTGACACAAACTATATAGCAGCACTCGGTAAAACCCATGCAACAGTCTACACGGCATGGTAAGGGAGCCTCACCTCTTCGGGCAGATCCTCTGCGATGCTCTCGTGGACGGAGCGGGGGGGGAAGGTGCGGCATGACTCAGGGAGTCCTGTGGCTCGCAGAGAGGGGCCGCCGACACCCCTGTGTGGGACGCCATGGGTCCTGTCACGCCCTGGTGGGTACTCTACCTCACTTAGCGTCTTTGCCATCTGCAGCACGGAGCACGACTGGTCGTCCACGCCGGAGCTGCTGCCAGGCCCCCTCCTGCCATGGGCGCCGGGGGGGCTGAGCATTGGCGAGGGTTCCAGGCAGAAGGCCCCACTGCTTGCACCTGGCTTGGCTGAGATCTTCATGTCTGCCAGGTCGGGATAGATGTTCCTGCCCTTGGCACCTTCCTTGCTTATGCCAAAGAAAGGTTTCTCAGTTATTTCAATGGCCCCTTTGGGCAGGGGAGGTGGTGGGAAGTCTGGGGGGGGGCGGTTGAGCGTGCCACTGGGTGGCCCTAGGTTTACGTCATCCTCAGAGGACATCTCTTCGCTGACTGGCCGGACGGGGCGACCGCTCGTCTGTCGGCGCTGAGGTACCCCTGCGGCTGGGGCCTTGTTCTTGCCTCCAGGTGGCGCAGCTCCCTTGGCGCCGAGGGGCGTGAGGCTGGAGCTGGGCAAGAGGTCAGGCGCCAGGGCAGCGGACTGGTTTGGCACACCCTCCAGGATATAGTAGGCTGGGTTGTTGTAGCTGTTCTTGCAGCTGGAGGCGTCGTTTTCTGGGGGGTCCGACTTCGTTCTGGGAAGAGGGGGGGACACGTGAACCGCAAGCAGAGGTGGATATTTCAGGGCCAGAGAAGAAAAATTGAGATCAAGGTTCTGTTGACGATCCAGTTGAGTAAAACGAGTGATAGTCAGAGTACAAAACTGGTAGGTTTAAACGAAACCTTGGTCTGGATCACCTCCGACTTCACATTCTGGAGACGATGCCAGATACCATCCATTAATAACAGAACATCTGGCCAGATACCATCCATTAATAACAGAACATCTGGCCCTGGTCAGGCATCTGGCCAGAGAGCTAACAGGATATTTCATCCACTGGACAGGGATGTTGTACAAACACAACATTTCCTAGGATTATGGGAGATGCCTCTGAAGCCGAGGGGACCCCGCAGGGAGGAAGGGCCATGGGGCTGTGCGCTTCTCCACACACCTGGCCTGAAGCCCGTCCTCTTTCGGTAAAGCAGAATGTCCCGGGGCTGCGTGGGGCGTGTTCCTGTCCCCCTCCTCACTCACCTTCCCCAGTTCACCTATTGGGCGCCGGCGGGCCAACGTGGGCCTGGGAAAAAGGACACGCACAGGAGGTGCAGGGTGAGCTCCACCTGGGCCTCCTCATACCCCATAGCCACGTGGGGAGAGATCTGCTCCAGCTGCCCCTACTCAGAAATTCCCCCAGGATTTGCTAGGCTTCCTCACCACACAGTCCCCACAATGCATGGAACAGCTGTGTAAACATCTAGGTCTATAAAACTCAGAATTTAATGGCCTACAAACCACAATCGCACAGATAGCAGGTGGGCTGACCATTTCACAAATCGAGCTAACCTGAAATGTAATGGGAGTAAGAGGTGTTTACAGTGCTGGGGATGTTTACAGCCCCCCCGAGGCAACTTCTGCCCCTGAATGCAGTGGTTCTGCAGAGACAGTGCGGCACTTACTTCACATAGTCATGTCCAGTTCTTGCGGACAGTGTGGACTTGCCTTTCGGACAACTGGTCTCATCATTGTCTACACTTATCCATTCTGTTGGAAGGAATGCAACTGGGGTCAATGGGTCTGCTTCAGTACAGAGACCTCAATGAAAACTAAACATACCGGCACCAGTGAACTGCTACATCACAGATTTTTGGTTAACTGCAACTACTTTTATTATTCTGTTATTTTGTAATGGAAAGACTCACGTGTAAAGATATATTTTCACCCCATATTTTTTAATGTTATTTAGTCTCTGCATGAGGTTATTATTTCATCCACAATTCCTTTAACACACTGAAGAGCCTGAGCAGAGACACTGGTCAAAATACACTGGTCAAAAAAATTAAAAATTAAAGGAACGCTTTGAAAACACATCAGATCTCAACGGGGGACAAAATCATGCTGTATATCTATACTGATATGGGTAATGTCTTAGGAATGAAAGGATGCTGTATATC
>JABFDZ020000040.1:2939983-2953683 GCA_019775955.2 Pollimyrus isidori | reverse complement strand
GGCTGAGGTGGTACTAAAAAAAGGACCAGGTACCAGGTACTGTTCCCAGTGGAAAGCCCCCCAAAAGTGAGCCGTACCGTACCGTACTATGCAGTGGAAAAGCGCCATTATAAACCACTAAATGTACTCAGCATCTTAAAACAGTTACAGAGGTTTACTCAGACTATTTCCCAGTACATCCTAGAATCAGAAAAACCCCCAAAAACTATTGATAAATACACATTAATAAACGAAGCACGAAATGAGGTAAGATCCAAGCAGAATTAAATTAATTATAACGAAAAAGCATATTTGAAGTCCATTAGGTAGGTGCAACCCTTTGGGTCAATTAATCAGTGAGAAAACACAAAAACATCGACTCTGACTAGGTCTAATATATTGCAATGAAAACCCCAAAGATATAATAGGTCCAAACCCTGGTGAAAGACAGCAGGTGAACCCACCATCCCAAACAGCAGCTGGCTGACCTGGCCCCTCTCTGAATAACATAAAACAACAGACACCAGCCTTGCACAGTTGCCAACTGCTACTGTCACTCAGCACAGCCCTGGGATGAAGGATCACTAGTCCGATCATTTCACTTGGGCTCGCCCGAGACGGGCAGCTAGGCACGGCCAAGTTTAATCGAACTGCCACACTTCACTCGAAGAGAAATGCACAACCTCCAGCCTCAGTCCTTCAGTGCCAATATGCACCTTTGACACTTATAGTACTATTTCTACTGAGATGTGGAAACACCATAAAAGACCATGGAAATGTACACATTGAAAAAGAACAGCAAACCAAATCCTATTCGTTTGAAGGGACAGTGTTATTTAAAGAAATGTCAGCAACAACGCGAATAACAAGAAATACTGGTGAAAGTTCACAAACTTCATTATAAACTAATAAAAATCATACCGAAATTGCAAGAAGAATAGTTTAGAGATGGTTGAAATAGTTACTGTCATTTTAAAACGGGGAATTTCTGAATGCAAATGGTTTTGTGTGGGAAGTCTTTTCCATGGAGACGAACAACCTTGCCGCCCCACCCAATTCTCCTGGACATTGAAAACAGGAAGCGGCAGCATGCCTTGAAACTGGTCAGTTCGGGAGGGGGGTGTTGTCACAAAGTGGTTACATACATTGGATAAGGACTCGCCTTGCATTAAATCTCTAGAATGAAACAAAAAGAGAGTGCAGAAATTGACATACAACCAGATTCCGTAAGAAAACTTCTATCAACAATACAGACTTTCAGGCACTATGACAATATGTAAAACCTTGGTGGTGTTGTAAGGTTATCACTGACTATGCAAATTTGAAAGGACAGAACAAAGATGGGTACTCATGGCTGTCCCTGCAAACAGGACCATGAGTGCTGAGGCCAACCTGTTGCTGTCCATCACACCATAGACGGGATTACAGGCCACTCCTACTGCCACTCTTGAAGGACATGCAAACACACATGCCCACACCACCACACTTGTCCATTTTGAAAAGAACACGAAGCACCGTGTACCTCCAGTTCAGAGATGGACTGCGAACACTAATGACTGTGTGAAAAGGAAACCAGTCTGAACAGCCTTCCTCCATCCACCCATCTATTTTCTGAAACTGCTTATCCTGTTCAGGAGCATATCCCACAGGCTACGGGTGCAAAGCAGGGAACAACTCGGCATGGGGTGCCAACCCACCACTGGGCATACTCCTACACCATACACACACCTATGGGCAATTCGGCAAAAATAAAAATACTCTGTCTGTGAGCAACTGGCTCTCACTCCATGGCTCCCCATTTCAGTATTTCCAATGCAAAACTACAGATAGACAAGAAGGCCAAACCTGCCAGTAAAACCTGGCCTGGAGTCATTCAGCTCAGACAGAGGAGAAAAAACTAAATGTACTTTTATTAAATGGACTGCCCTCTAAACTGGTTTCCCCTCTCAGCATTAATACAGCCTAACTGTTAACTATTTCTTTTATCACTATGGCAAGGCCTGAGAGCAAGCTGTGAATGGCAGGTTTGGCAGGCGTCAATGCCAACATTAACACTTAAGATTTAAGTGTGACAGCAGGCCTGCTGGGTGACTTAGATTCCCAAAGCAGAGATGCAGTGAGCCTGGTCACAGTTCATCCCAACTATTCGCAGAGCTCAAGGTGTACGTGGAAACACACACACACACAACTAACTAATAGCTCAGAGTTGTTAAAATCTTTATGCAACTACGCAGCTTCTCACAGTCATACACTGGCATCAGAAAATTCAAAGTAAATAACGATACATTAAATGGCAAAAGCAGGCTGCTGTGTCCCAGAATTCCTGGCCTGTGCATCCTGTGTCTTTATTGGTCCAGGTCAGAGGGGAAGACACATGGTATCTGGACTAACACCTATAACTGGGTTCTGGTACAGAAGCTTGTTTTGGAAGCCTAGTTTTCAGCCAATTGGATTTTTCTAACCTCTGCTCTGGGTGGACACAGCAGAAATGGTTCATACCCCATCAAGTTACTGGGGACGTCTAGGGAACAGCTGGCCTCACATTCCCACTGATCTGTCCCCACCCCCACACTCCTATCACTTGACCTGATGGTGAAAGCAGGTACCAATCACCAGCCAAGTAGAGGAAATGGAACACCACAAAAAAAAGGCAGATAAATTCTCTTTCATGGAGAAAACCAAAATCAAAAACTTACATTATGGGATTTGTCTCCACCACTTTGTATTTCAGACAACTGGTTTAAAACTGTTCTGCTACAGAACATGTCAACCAGTTCCCAATTCTTCCAAATGTTTATGCCCAAAAAAAAACCTTTGTATTCTGTGTAAAACAAATATCTTTTGTACTCTGAGGGATGCGCTCAAGACATTCTTATCCCTTTATACCATTTCCGCTAGCTCAATGCATATTCATTCAAACTACATAATTTCAACTCTGGAAAAACAAAAGTGCTTCCTTCATTACAGTAGGTCACACGTTCATTCAGTGGATTAGATGCGCCCCAACCCATTCAATATCAACAGGGCCTATTTAAGGAACTAGAAATGTAGACCAAAATGTTACATCTGCCTATGAAAAAAAATATAATAATAATATAAGCCCATGTAAACCAAAAATTTTGCTTTTAAAATTAATGGCAGGTTTTTCCACCACTTCATGATCAACACCAAGGCACAGACCAGTACAACAATCTTCCCAAACATCTGACCATCAAGCCATAATTCAAACAATGACTGAGGTCAAAGACTATCCATCAAACACCTAAGCTGCCCATTTCCAGGACAGCTCAAAGAAAAGGTAACAGAAGCCAAAACCAGGACCTTTAGGCTGCCTCCACTGCTGTGTAAACAACACGGCTGTAGCATTCAATACCTTCTGCAAGGTAGAGGCAGTTAAAGAAATCTGTGATGCAGAACAGAAAGCCCAGCTGCAGCTTTTCAGCTGAGCATTGATGGCTGCAGTGAGGCATAGCCTAGAGCTGGAAATGTTTCTCTTACCATAATCTAATTTGCATCGGGGCTCTACTGATCTTCTCTAATAAAAAGGCATGTCTCTGCTCAGGGTTACAAGGGAAGAAGCTTCCATTCTGGTTAACTCACCATTTGTTTTTTGGGACACTTAAGGGGCATCTGGGTTGCCACATAGGTTGACTTCACAGTTCATATACTTTATGACACACAACCCCCTCCTTCCCCACTCTCAACTAGATATTGCTTTCACAGAAACACCTTAAAGCCACATTCTGTCCATAAACACATATAGATTTATCACGAAACATAGTACTTTCAGAAAAAGAACAGTTGGCATAGCCGCGAACAACTCAAAGCTGCTCCAAACACCAGCTGCATACTGATCATTCAGCATTAGTTCTGTCCTATAGTACCAACACTGAGAAGCCAAGAAGTTACACAACTACTTATTTCCAGATTTGTTATGTATAATCACGGGACAATCTTAAATCAGCCATTTTAAAAACGTTCTGCGTCATTAACAACTTATGTCCTCAAAAGGCTAGTAATTTAGTGGTTTTCCTTAGTGTGTAGAAAGACATCAGAGACAAAAGTGCAGGGGTCTCCTTTTGCAAAGTTCACACTTCCCTGCAAAGACCTGTGTGGCCTATGTGCAGGCCAGCTAGACGAGGACAAAAGGCATAGGGACAGGTCCAGTAGCAATAAAGTTAAAGTGGAAAGCTTCCAGGATCTTACCACAGACCTTTCAAAAACTGCTTGTCTAAGACTTCTGCAAACTTCCAGCTTCTTGAGCAGATGGAGCCAACAGCTCTTTATGGTCAATAAATAGGAGTGGGTGGGGGAGGAGCAAAGTTTTCAATACCCTCAAGCCATGGACAGTGACTAAGGCCAGCTTGTTTGTCCTCAAACTACAATGACAGAATAAACTGAAGCAATATTCCAGCATGGGCCTGCCTAGTTACTGCATGTTTCTCCCATATCTAACCATAAAGCCTCTGGGACCAAACTGAGCACAAGACATCATCAATTTCTCTCTCTTAGTTGAAACCTCATAAAATAGTACCCCATGCAGACAACTAAATGACAGGGTTGGACTGAATGCTGAAAAGGGCTAGAACAGTTTGCTTGTAACAGATCATTGAACAAAACTAAAGTCATAAAATCATGTGTCAATGTAGGTTTTCTGTGATTCCTAACTTAGGAATGCTTCAGGGCTACAATGTGCAATACTGCTGAATGGGAGAACTGGCAAAGTTTTAAGTAGTCCAATAATAATAATATTAACCACAACCCGTTATTGATCCTCACGGTGAAATTCTTTTCACCGGCCCAATCTTTTGTCTACCCCAGCTCTCCATGACAAGTAGGTGAGAGCAAGTTTGGCAGCAAACAGCAGCCACCTGCAGCAGCACCCATGGAGCAGGGGGTTAAGGGTCTTGCTCAAGGGCTCACCCACATGATTAATGAGCCAACAATGGGTTCAAGCCAGTGACCATCCAATCACAGGCACACACGCTCACCCTGCTTAGCCAGACGTTGTCTCCTAACAAAAATCACCAACTCACTCAATCAGACAAACTTTGATAAAAATGCATTATAGGCTATTAATATACCAAATCACTACAGTTCCACAGATACATCGGAGTAAATAATTCAACTGGAAACTGTCAGTACCTCCATGAATACATACAATATAAATGCAAAATGAAGCGTGGTCACTTTCTGTGGACAGGCCATTCCTGTGAAACAGCCCCCAGAACTGATCTCCCCCCCACCCATTCACCGTGTCGTGCATCACCTGTCAAAAATGTTTCAATAGAATCATGCAACGCAACGAAAACTTAAAATGAAGAAAGACTGGGATTATTTAACCTGCTAGGACTCACGGGCTCACAGCGGGCAGTGTCCATCTGTTCCAACATAATGATAAAATCAGTGTACTGACACCACTGAAACTTTGTTCAGTCTCTGACAGGCCCTCAAATTTATGGTAATACAAACATCAGCCACCTTCTCATTATGCTCGAAAACTGCTCTGCAGAACAAAACTCCTGGGTTTTTGAATGAGCTCTATTCAGAACTACAATAGATACTTTTCCCCAAAGGAACTTTTTTCTGGAACCGGAACTTTTGTCAGAAATCAGGGAACTTCGGTTGAGCTCCATCACTATAACTTAACCCCACAGTAGTTCTGGAAGCATATTTTAATTCCTACTCAGGACTAGGTAGCTTTTGTTTGACCACAAACTACTTAGGTGGGGCTTATAATGATGAACTTGGTGATTCGCTTACCTCAAGTACCAGTGCGAACCTCGAAATGCAGGGAAAACAGAAACAGTGCAGGAGAGATTGTCCCTCAGTTACATTTATTACATTAATGAATACTACAGCATCTGAAAATACCCATGCTTAATTTGCATAAAAGGTCACAGTTCCTGGTGAGAAAGCTGCACACACAAGGTGACCAGGAACTACAAAAAGTTCCCGGTAGCGACAACCCAGAAAATAGGTGCTGAACTTTGTTGGGAAAGTTCCTTATCACGCATAGAGATAGTTCCATTCCCACCACTGTTTCCAGGGCCAGAGCGCTGCGGCACTTTGACTCAGAAATGGGAGCATTTACAGTTCTGGATCAATCAGAGCGCACATGTACTGAGAAAAAAAACTGTAATATCAGAATGAGAAATGGAGGAAACGACAGTTAATCCACTGACACAGGACAGGACACTGAAGGGGGAAAAAAAGTATGCTCAGCACTTTCCAAATCATTTTACATAAAATGAACATGTTTCATAAATTATGCATTTCCATTTTTAGCACTTTGCAATCCAAGTGTTTTTAAAGCTAGCCAATGACTTATGTATAAACAGTGCACACTAAGATGCATAGGAACATCGATTATTTGGGTTAAAAAATCAAGTTTGTGAAGCTATGAAATGTCCTTTAAAGCAATACATAATAACTGCATCCAACACCCATCACAGCTGTTCTCTGTCTACCCCTATTACATTACAGCCTTAAAGCAAGCTGTTGCTTGGCCAAAAACAAACCCAGCCTAACCCTTCCAAACAGTCATACGTTTACATTTGTTTCACTAGCACATGCATCCTAACAGATTGCATTGATATGCCTGTAAATTCTATTGGAGCAACTCAATATCTTGTTTATGGATGATACACATGGGCCTCATGGGTCCTGCACCGCATGCTGCCGGCATATTATGAGTCTATCCTTAATTATTACTTTAACCGCTGAATGCCACGTTATGTTGCACAGCAGTACAAGACTCACTATCAAGCTATATCAGTAGCAATCTCACAAAAAACCCACATGCAGGTCCTAAGTCCTTTATGTCATTGAGAGGTAGGGTAAAACCGGACGGCACCAAAAGTCAAAATCTGCTTACAGTGTCATCGCTAGGACAGAAACAAGTGTATGAAAATGTCAGTGAGGCCCTTCCTCAAATTACTACGGTGTGTGACTTGACTAATCGTATGATTTTCCACATGCTTAACACGAATCATCATGTGACACCCCTCCAAGCTCCATTTTGCCCCTCCTTGCAGTTTTGCGTTCTTTTGGCTTGACATCACACATATCACATGTGGCAGACATAAAATCCTAAGGGGGCAAAGGACTCTCTCAGCGGTATGTCCTAAGGGCAAACGTGATGCCGACCTCCCTTTAAGAGCAACAAGCACACTAAATTATGATCAACTAAAAATGCCTTTACTGCATGGTACATGTGCAGACATGTTCAGAAATGCATTTTAGGCCATGGCAAGCAACCTTGCAGACAGTCTAAGACTTTAAACAGTGGGTAACTTGGCTGAGTAAAAAGATTAAAGTTTCTAAAATGAAACTATGTGTTAACCCTTAATGAAAGATAGGGTCAGATCACCCACATCTGGGATACCTCCCAAAATCTCTTAAAGCAGGCAGAAACAATCCACAGCAGGACAATCTCCAACCCACACTCCCACAAAAGCCTGGTGCCTGTCATATCTTAACACAGACCCTCATGTTATGAGGTCAGGGTGTGTTTCCATACAGAAGCCAAACACTATGAGCACCATAAACAGGATTTCCATATATAAAAAAAATGGATGGGACATCTTAAACAATAAAAGCAAAACATATATCATCAAAAACATAATATAAAACATTTTATTACCATTTAAATATGCAACAGCAGAAAAACACGTATAACCCACACTAGGTAAAACATCCAAAAAAGGAAAGGTTTTATTTAGACAGACTGTTTCATTTTGATATGGAAGAAACACTCTGACAAGTCAGCTGAATTCAGAAAAACTTGCTCACCATCACTGCTGGAAATATCAAGACAGTAAATTTCAGGTAAAGTATGATGGGATAACAGTCTTGATGCATGAATAAACTAGTCTATGTTTTAATGTGAACAGCTACTGATTAAAGGAAAGCCAGATATAACCATGCTTACAATCATCATGCAGTTGTTTCCTGCATCAGTTTGTCACAGTGACTCGACTGTATTTCCTCATTTGACTCCCATCATTCAAACACAACTGCAGCATACAGGCGAACGTGCACGGTTGACCTCCTACGAGAACTGGCTTATTCTGGATTTAGCTTCTGACGGTGCAGAGGCCCAGTGTCACGTCACTCCGGTTATCCTTCAGTTACTGAAGGCTACCCGGCATTAAAATTCACTGTCGGCTGACTCGGGAATCTGATGTCATGATTCAATCTGTGAATCATTAAATGTTTCATCGAATTTTAGGTAGTATGTTTGTGAAAAAGTGATTTTTATTTATTTGAAACGTGTGTAATCCAGGGACATTTCTCTTGGTTTCAAACATGAGAAGGCAGCTATTAGCATTTATTTAATAACTGGCTCTTTCAAAAGCCATAAATAAACTTAAGCTGTGCGGCTATGTTTTTTCGATAACTTCTACCACTGCGCTAAATTGGGCTACGGTTTAGCTCGATCAGTTCGCTCTCCTTTATTGTGCATTAATAATAAATATCAAAGGTAAAATTCGCACGATTAGGGCAGTATCATATTGTAACAGTAATGGTGAAGGCTACTGAGTCTACATAATAGGGCACTAAGTCCTGCAATCTAAAATGCGTTTATAAACTCTTATAATAAACTTATGAGGAGCCCGTAAAATCTACGGCCTTCGGCTGACTCGTAAAACGTGACCTGTGTGAATACGTATTTGGGGCGCTCGAATCAATTTGAAGGCTTAGAAAATATTCTTGTACTCCCGTATGCTACAATATCTACTTAAGTTTTTTTATAGGGTGTCATTTTCCAACCGTTTACTCAAAACTTCTATGTGGTTCAATGAAACTGTCACAAAACGACACTATTGAGGATTTTATATTAAAATATACTCACAAGACACAGAGCGCGTAGGCGCCGGTTACACTCTCGCTGTCCCGCACGAGGAAACTCCCGTCTCGTGCGGCGCGAGCCAGCAGCTCCTCCGCCGCCGCGCGACTCAGATCCCGCTGGTACCACAACGGGAGCGCGCCGCCCGGGAGCATTGCGGCCGGACCCGGGAGAAGCCCGCACCCACCTCCCGTACAGCTCAAGCAAAGAGCCGGAGCCGCCGAGGGCTGGATCGGCGTCCGGAGAATCCAAAAAGAAAATGGCAACTAACTTTTTTTCGTTGTTGCAGCGGAGTTCCTGAAAGTTCGCCGCCAAGGACCTACTGCTCCCTTTTCCCACGGAAATAATGCAGCCAGCCAGCTAACAAGCTATGCAAATACAGTGCAAACACCGAAGCATTAAAATGAGCTTTCATATAAGATGCACCGTAGTCAGCTAAATCCAAGCAAGCTGGCTCGTGCCTCCTAAATGAGATCCATTAAATTAAAAGAATGACGAGCAGATCGGTTGCCTATTGCAATACATTTATTAATTTCTGTCGAAACTAAACATTCGTCGACTGAAAATAAAAATGAGAACTATCTGAGGCAATGCTTTCTTCATATGTTGGATACAACTTGATACATTTATCTCAAGCATAGTGTCAGATCTTTCGCGATTTATAAATCCCACACTCCCAGCGATCACTCAAATGGAAGGATTGTCTCCCGTTTTTCAGCATTGGAAATTCTGAAGCTCTTATGGTGAGTTGCGTCCAAAGCCTTCGGAGGTTTACCCAGCAAAAGCCCGGAAAACGCTCTAGGTTTCCATCGTCAGAATTTAACACCAAATTAATAGCAAAGTTAAGCATATTCAGTTTTACATAGCGAACCGCGGTATACGAAATCGATGCCTTTCCCAATTAAATCTGCATTAGTAAAAAGGCTGATACTATCGCAGCGAGCGGCTACTGCCGACATGAAAACGACTGTTTATCTTCCTGAAGTGAAGCTCCTGTATAAATGTAAAAAAAAGTGGTCCGTTCTGAAATTTAAACGGTCGTTGCTGCCCAAGTATTGAACGTGCCTTCATTTAAAAGTCCGTTAAAGAATAAATTTTGCTTTTCCTACTAAATCCTACCCTCCACGTCTACTTTAGAGCTTGCTCCCTTCAATTACGTTTCAAATTAAAAAAAAAGTTGCTGAGAAACTTCCTGTTCGGTCACTGGGTTTTTCGATCTGGGCAATTAAAGAGCCAGATCACTCCCCTCCCCAAGGTTCGCCTGATTTACCGAAATATTACGCATCCCTTAATTATGTTTTACATTACTGACCATAAAATAAACACTTTGTTGCTATTGCGTAGCTTCAATCTGTTACTTCCTAATTGTTATTGTAGACAATTACCATTCAACAGCTCATATACTAAGTTATGTTCACTGTCAAGTAAAATGTTATGCATTTACCTACAGCGTACACTGTACACTGAAAATCAATTTTAGAGAAGTTCCATGTAATGGTGTTCTGTTTTCTGTAGTGAGCTTAAGGGGTAAAGTAAGACAAATACACTGTGAAAGTTAAACCCCAAAATAGTGAGAACATTTTAACACAACACTGCCATTTTGCTTAGTCTGTGCGCCATCATACAGTAAAAAATATCAGCGGTAAGCAGCCATAATAAAGAAACTAATGATTCCTTATTCTGATGGTATACCATGCTCAGATGTGACAAGATAAAAGTCAGGGAATGCCCTTTTACAGACGTCGTGCAGAGGGACCGTTCTGGTTTGCTCTCACTAGGCCACACCCACATCCTGCCAGCATTCTGTGGGCCTCAGAAATCACAGGTGAAAGTGTGACATGATCTGAACACAATGAGCTCACTGCTTGTCCACCAAACTATGTCACTTGTGCAGTCATTAAAGAGCACTTTGAGAACAGGGAATAAAAACAACGAGATCGCCAATTATGGAATGTGGAGACGTCTTTTTCCAGCGTCGACGCAGCATCGGTAACAGGGTTCCCCGCTGTTTCCACAAAAGAGACTGCGAGTAGAAACTGGAACCTAGTAATTATCCATTTAGGCCACTGGCTTCTCACACACGGAAAAGCTTTTTTTTATATAATTTTTTTGTCCTGCACAGTACCAGATGTTGTAATTCAGTTTTAATGGTACAATTGGAAAGATGATAAACTAATTAGACATCTCAGTGGGATTTCAGGAGCTAGATAAGACTTCGTTGATCCCGCACCAGAGAAATTTACTTGTCGCAACACCCTAAAAATAAACAAATCAAAGAAGAGACCAACCGAGACGATACAATAAGACAACTGTGCATACAATCACACATATTGCACTTATGATGTGGCAGTGGCATAAATGAATGACACATATCAAAGAAGCTAAGAGACTAAGCAGAGTAAGAGGCTCAGGAATTTAATTATATGTCTCTCCCTGAAGCGAATGTGGACATTGCTCACGATATAATCTCACCCCACGCAGGAATTCTGTGAATGAGGTGTTAACAGTTCGATACACTGGCAAATTTAAAGCGGTAAGGTCAGGAAAGACAGATATCTTGAATCATTTAATACATTTAATAAAGTTTGTACATGGAAGATGTTGAAAAAGTGAGACACTGCATGATTCTGTTTGATTTACGGATGAAGAATTTTACTTAGAGAAACAGTGTCAGTGATAACGCTGCGAACGGGAGGGCAGTGGTGGCCACTGGGATCGGCGAGACGTTTCTGATGTAATATTCAGCCACCTGCTTGTTGGGGTTTGTTCCTCCACTGAACCACATCTGCATGCACCTGCCGCTGCTCTTCGTGTAGGTGCTGTACTCGTACGAGTTGGACCAGATCTTCTCGCACAGGTCCCGAGCCGTGGGGAACACGACGCTGAACGGCCGGCAATCGGAACCAGAGGGACACCTATTCCTACCTGCGGATCCAAACAGAACTTATGGCCTTTTCTCTTTTCAAGGAGTACACTTCAGAATTACGGCCCCCTTAAAGGAAGTCGCCAATCACCAACGGCGGGGTTTCCCCATCTGGTGCTCGGGGATCCCCCCCCCAGTGTCTCCATGTTTCTGCTTCCCGCTGGGAGGGAGCGAAAACGTGGAGTCTCCGGGGGGGCCCTGAGGACCGGGTTGGGAAACACTGACTTATGTGAATCATTGTGACGCGTGAATGGATGGCAGCATAGTGAACCTGTGCTCCAGTCCCAGCCCAGGTGCCAGTTCTCCTTGCAGGTGAGGTCGTCCTTACAGTCTGCCCACCAAGTCTCGCAGTCCTCCCGGCATAGAGGCACGTTCAGTATCCGCTCCTTCCGCCAGCTCTGATCGACCTTGTGGGGAATAAGGAAATTAAGCAAGTGATTCTCCATATAGCATCATCCTTTTCTCAGTGATGATCATCTTCACCTTTTAAATTCCAAATTTAGTGCGCTTGAGCCATCCAGTCGCACCCCATGTTCTGACATCAGAACAGCAGACATTAAGGGCCAGTGTGTGGTTCTCTGTTAGAAGTCGGGGGCTAAGCTTGCAGGCTTTTTGCTGCTCTGATTGATCAGGCTGGCAGAGTGTTTCCTAAAGGCCCATCTATACTCGCCCTTTACTTCTCACAGTGAGAAAAAAAGGGGATATTTGAAAAACAAATTCTGAGGTTCTGTTTGGGAGCCCCTGGGGACTGGATTGAGAAACACTGCTGTATAATATCCATGTATTTTCCAACTCCTTACATAGGAACATACATATTTAAAAGGCCTCTGTAGTACAAGATGCAGAGCGGACCGTCCCTGCATTTACTGCGCTGGATCTGCGTGAATCTCCTGCTCTTGACCTCTCACACACATTTATTTTTTTAATTCTCTGCTTTACCTCACATTTCACATATCAATCCAAACCTTTATATGTTACTTTCAGTGGGTACTTCAGACACAATGGTTATATCACCACCTGCTGGATCAATCTCGAATGATTCCGTGTTACCGTCGCTATCAGCCACCTACCATCTGAATCCAAGGCCCCAGGTGAGGAGAGCACTCGTAGAAGCAGGTGTCCTGGATGAAATGCTTCTTGCAGGCCTCTGA
Organism: Pollimyrus isidori; assembly: GCA_019775955.2. Lineage (NCBI taxonomy): Eukaryota > Metazoa > Chordata > Actinopteri > Osteoglossiformes > Mormyridae > Pollimyrus > Pollimyrus isidori. The sequence continues at coordinate 2,940,779 of JABFDZ020000040.1, read as the reverse complement.
CATGATCCCGCAGTGGTTCCACTCGAAGTTGTACAGGTAGGAGTTGTCACTGTGAGCCTGTTCACTGGTGTTGGCTGTGCAGCAGGCATTATCCTTCCAGGGTGAGCACTGAAGACGACAATAACCAAAGAGGAGATGGCCACAGGACACGACAAGGAACCACGTTTTCACAATGTATCCGATATTCCCAATAAACAAGCAAACAGAAACCGAGAGAGGAAAATAAACGGTTACACACGGAAAGGTAAGAAGGCCTAGAAGTCACCCTTATCGTGCACTCGGGACAGTCACATGACGACGTGCTCTGGCTGACACTAAACGCCATATACAGAATTCCAGGCCACCGATCTGAAGCACCCAATATAAAATCCAAGCAATATTTATTCCTTAAACAAACTTTTAGAAAAAAGAAACGTGTTCCTCTGTAATATATTTAAACTACTGATATTTGCATAGCTTTGCATTGTGAGTTGCAAAATATAAAATGAGGTATAACATTTGTACCCATAATGAATGCGGGCCGAACAGTAAAAGCTTTTATGTCAGGCCTCGTGCACTGCGGCATCTTGGGACAGTCACATGACGTCGGGCCTCGTGCACTGCGGCATCTCGGGACAGTCACATGACGTCGGGCCTCGTGCACTGCGGCATCTCGGGACAGTCACATGATCTCGGGCCTCGTGCACTGCGGCATCTCGGGACAGTCACATAACGTTGGGCCTCGCGCACTGCGGCATCTCGGGACAGTCACATAACGTTGGGCCTCGTGCACTGCGGCATCTCGGGACAGTCACAT
>JABFDZ020000040.1:2917910-2930173 GCA_019775955.2 Pollimyrus isidori | reverse complement strand
TGCTCTGATTGAATATTGAATTGCCAATTGCAAAATGAATTGCCATTTGAATTTTTGTGCTTATAATCTTCCATAGTTCGGGAACAAGTTGCAGTGGAACATATTTGGCCAAGGAAACCCGAAAGCGCTCATTACCGGCAGGCAGCCGTTCTGTACGTCTTCACAAAGATTTCGGCACGGCCAGACCGGCTCCATGATATCCGGTAAACACACGGGAGCGAAGAGGGAGCACAAGAACTTCTTAGTCTCTGGGTGGCACTTTTTAGAAACCAACGGAGCCCAGGATCCCGACTGCTGTTGAACTTCTTTCATGGTGTCGTGGCCCAAAAGGTTCGGAAGTCGCATATCTTTGTACCCAACGTCATGACACAAGCTCAGTGTATTAGGAATAGGTTTGCACTCCGATTGTAAAGCGCGGAATGCAGCAGCGGACACGGATTGAATTATGATGCCAGTTGCGAAAACTGTGAAAAATGGCAAACCTGCGGTCTGTACCCTTAACAGCGAAGCCATCATTTAAAATTTACAGTCCAACATAAACTACCAACAGAAACCAATCCAATTTTTTTTCTCGTTTGTAAATTTCTTATAAAATCCAGTTCAGATGCCTTAAATTTCTTGCACTATATCAATGTCGACGAGCGACCTAAAACATCTCTTTATCTATGGGTATTTTAGCGACACTGCCACTGTAGATTATGTCTTAATAGCAGTGGGGTGCTTAGTTAAAGGCTGAAGCGCATCCTGTTTCGCAGACAATACAAAACACGCAAGTTTATTGAGGGTTATAAATGTTCCCTATAATTAGAACTTAAGTGATTCTGTGCAACGGCGTGATTTCTTTGAACTTTCCGTGATTTTTGCTTTGTAGTAGTGTAAAGTAGGCTGACGCCAAGCAGTAACGACATTTCGAAACAAGCGGCGGGCGACGAACTGTCATTTATACACGCACCCAATGCTTAACTGCCTATAGGCTGAAATGACGCCCCGAATGACGCCCCTTAGGAGTCCAGCATAGTTCGTCTTCGCTTGGTATCACGTGATAGGAGTCTGTAAACTGAATATGCGCAGCTTCAAACAAGCCGGATGTCACGTGCTTTTGTCTTTAAACAGCTGTCATGTGACTAGGATCCTTCGTTGGATAAGATAAGGAAGGAAACAAGACTAGGGAAAGAAAACCGTTCCCCTCCGTGAGCTTCGGAGTGGAATTTATTTTTGTCTTCATTTCGGATAACACGACAGAAAAGTAGAAAGCTGGATATTTGGCTCGTTTTGCCTGGCAGAGAGCCGAGAACTCCTAGCGGAGATCATGGGTTGCTGTTACAGCAGCGAGACGGAGGCCACGGAACAGGTAGCGCCGACTAGTTAGCCAGCCTGCTAATTCGCGTTCAGGGTTGTGTTGCACTTTACTATTCACTGAATTGCGTCTTGATGGGTTGCAAAGAGTAAAACTAATTAATAAAGAGTGCTATTTGGTTGGCACCCCATGTCGTAATAAAACAACGAAGTTAGAGCTGTGTTATTAGTTGTCTTCCTTGTTGTGTTTGTTAGCTGGTTAGCTACAGGCCTAGGCGCAGTCAAAGTTTCGAGATTGCTCTTCAACTATTTGAGCAATTCAGTGCGCCAGACTGCATTTTATAAAAATTGCTGGGCTTTTTGATCAATGATCGATACGTAATTTGTTTTGCTTGTTTTGTTGTATCATGTGTCCTATTTTATATTTGTTAAAAAGGCATAAATTTTTGGGCAAGGTTAACTTAACTTGGTCTGTAATTCCATGTTTTGCATTAACCTGTACATGTGACAATTAATTACGGATCGTCTCGAAACCCCAGATACGAATGTGCTGAATGTCCTATCTTTGCTGAGGTGATACTGGTCACTGCACTCTTGCCTATATTTTCTTGGCGTCATGGCTGCCCTTTAACATGTGTTGAATTATTAGATTAAAGACAAGTTGATGCAATTGGTTTCGAATGCACTGTCGACTTTTGACAATCCAGATTGAGGTATGTAATTACAACATTCTCGAAAAGCAGCCATTCCATGTCGCCCTGTATGCTCTCTGCGGGGATCTATGGTTGGATTATTTTACTTGCATGTTCACACTTCAGCGCCAATTTTTATGCCTCCGTAACAAGGGGCAGACTGATAAGGGCACTTTATGTCCCAATTTCCCAGGATAGAGATGAAAGGAAACCGCTGATCCCCCATCCAAACCCGGACAGCAAACCGTCCAATGGAACAGAGCGAAACTGCGCCAGCCTGCCTTCGGCGCGAACAGACGAGCAAGCTCTCCTGTCGTCTATCCTCACCAAGACAGCGCTGTACGGTCAAACGCGGAACTATAACAAGAGGAACTCCGATGACTCTTATTCCGTTGGTTGCACATTTTACTGACTCAGTGTCTGTCCCTCTTTGACTGGCAGGAATATAATTGATGTCTCGGCTGCAGACTCCCAAGGAATGGAGCAGCACGAATACATGGATAAAGCACGGCAGTATAGGTAGGCAAGTCGTTGTCCTATTTTATATTTATGGAAAAAAAGGGGAGTGGGAGATTCTCTCACATGTATGACTGAGCACTCAAGCTTGCCCTCAAACAGTTTAGAACAATAGCGGTATATTTTTTTTAAATTTCTGATATTACATTTCAGTAGAATGTCTCACTTGTTTTGCAGTACGAAACTGGCAGTGCTGAGTAATACATTGTCACTGAAGAAACCCCCACCGCTTCCTGCCCTCACCAGTCAGCCCCATCAGGTGCTTGCAGGTGATCTCGTGCCATATTCAGACATGCAGCAGGTGAGGGCAGCAGCGTCAGATTCCATGAGACTCATTTATAACCCATTCCAGGGTTAAATGGCTGTTTTAAAGGTGCATTGAAATGCGATTTGGATAAGAGACTTTAAGTTTTTTTTGTATCCTTTCCCCAGGTTTCGAAGATAGCGGCCTATGCATACAGTGCAATTTCACAGATCAAGGTGGATGCAAAGGAAGAATTGGTTGTCCAGTTTGCAATCCCCTGATTTCTTCCTTGCTACTTTTTTGTCCTCCCAGCATCCTCTGCTGCCCCCTCCATGTGCTCAAGTTGTCAGCACTGCCACTAAATGAACAGCAACAGCTGAAGACTTGGAAACCAAACATCCCGACTCTATCAACTTGTACCTAACATATCTGTTAAATCATAAATAACCTGTCTCTCCCCCAGAAGCTTGCATTGAATTTTAATGTTCAAAACACAATGAAGGCATGTTTTTTTTTTTTTTTTTAAATATATAAACTAGAACATTAAGATCAGTTAAGGTTGATAATAAAATATTCTAGACAAGACTATCCAACAGACTGAAACTTGTTGGTTTGAACTTTAATTGGTGTTGGAAGGTTACCTTGCCCTACACTAATGTTGGTTTACTACCATCTGTGTGGCAGTAACTGAAAAACGGCTTTTTTTTCCGTGGTTTAACATGCTATGGTGACGTTGGCGAAAGCTGACTCTTTCCCCGCAAGTCCAAGGCTTTGAATCCATCAGTGTTGTTTTCTGCCTCTAACCAATTGCAGAACACTATTCACACTACGGTCACAATTCTGATTTTTTTTGAGGGGGGGGCGGCAAACCTCACCTCTCAGCCCAGCACTGGGAGGAAAGTAAAAAGATAAATTTTCTTCCCCTGTCTCTGTGGTTTACAGGCATTGCATACAATTCTTCCAAATGGTTAACCTGATCAGTGACCGCTTGCAGAATGAAATTGTAAATATGTTCTTGATTCCTTAAAAGAAAAATAGTAAAGGGCACTATTGTGCTTCCTGGTTGGGAGTGTTTGATTTGGTTGGTGCTTTTTGTGAAAGTGTCTGCTCAGATCAAACTGTTGGAGGGCCCCGAAGTTCACGCTCACGGTTTTAATTTGATAAAGATTTTTCACCTGGTCCATTTTATTTTTAACCAGAGTAGAAAGAATTTAAAAAATGACATTATAAAATGCATTTCAGCAAGTTCTATGGTTTCCCAATTGACTGGTAATTAAGTAACGCTGTTGTAATTATTTCTTTTTATTTATGCTGCTGTTTGGTTTGAGTGCAAGCGGATACCTAGTGCAAAGGCAAACACATTTGTGTGATTTTAAAGGGATTTACTGTGGGGCTGTGAACTTTGACATTTTGCTTCTTGCCGTGTGCTAATATTTGTTTGTTATTCAATTGTCTCTTACCATCTGAATTGTTAACTTCATAGGCTAGTACCAAAAACCGTTTATGTTAATATCATTTTTCAGTTTACCGTATGTATTAAAATATTTCAGAAACGTCGTGTCTGGATTTTTAAATGCTTTGATGATATGGAACATATGGAATGGAGACCATTTTTACTCATTCGTCGAACATCCATCTGTCGTGGGACTTTCATGACACTGTTGTACTATATGATTGTTAGAATAAGGGGAAAATAAGGTAGGTGAAGATGATGAATGATGTGGTTCATATGGATAAACTTAAAGTTGAGGCTTTTCATTAACTTGCGCCTTCATGATGCGTTCATAGAATGTTCAAGCGACAGAAAGGAGTTTCCTCTGCGGGGTGTCTGGGCTCAGCCGTACAAACGGGGGGGGGAGCTCTGCCGTTCGGAGGGGGCTGCGGGTGGGGCTGCCCCTGCCCTGCGGGGTGTCTGGGCTCAGCCGTACAAATGGGGGGGGAGCTCCTCCTCCCCATCCAAAGGAGCCAGTTGAGGTGGTCTCGGATGCCTTCTACGTGGCTCCCAGGGGAGGTGTTCTGGGCGTGTGCTAAGACTGCTGCCCCTGCAGCCCAACCCTGGATAAGCAGCGGATGATGGATGGAACATTCATTGTCCCGTCATAATGCATTCATAAGCGCCATGTGAGTATACTCTCATTCCATCAATAATACTTTAAATGGGCATCACAGCAGTAATATTCATTAATAATAAACATGATCATTGTATAATTGGTAGCGCAGTGGTTATTCACAGCAAGAAGGGCCTGGGTTCAGTCCTGTGGAATTCCTGGGGTTTTTTGCTGGGGCTCTGCTGTCCTCCCACAGTCCAAAAGCGTGCAGGATAGGTTAATTGGTCCTGTAGTTGAGTGTGTGTGTCCTGCGGTGTTGGCAACTGCCCAGGGTTCATTCCCAGGATAGGCTTCCGTCCCCCTTGTGGCCCCAGTTGGCATTAAGAGGTTACTGAATGGTTAATGAATAATTATTGTATAATCTTTTTAATAATATGTATTCTATTCATATAAATTAAAGCTATCAAGGTTTTTCAGGATGTTAAAGTATACTTACATGATGCTTATGAATGCACTGTGAGTGCATTAAGATTTATGAATAAATTGAATGTTCTACAAATGGATTATAAAGCCATCATGGTAACACTTTAGTTGAGGGGGCACAAATAATATAGTAGTACATAGTTACTTAAATAATTAGTTAACCAGTAACCAAGTGTTAATTACGTACCGATCCAATGTTCATTCATCAGTAATCAGTCATGATGGTTCATGTATTTCATGCAAGAACTATATTAGTTCATGATTTGTTCTTGAGTAGTATCGAGTAACTAACGTTATTTGTGCCCCCTCAACTAAAGTGTTACCGGCATCATGAATATAGAGTTGATGTGAAGCAGGGGTCTCAGACTCCAGTCCTGGGGGGCCGCAGCCCTGTATAATTAGCACAAGGAGGTGAATCAGGTGTGTTAAATGAGGGGAAACCCACAAACGTGCAGGGCTCCGGCCCCCCAGGACTGCAGTTTGAGACCCCTGATGTAAAGCGTTACATACTTTTCTCATCTCAATTAACACAAGAGTGATGGACCTGAAGATGGGAATCGTGATGATTTCAGGCCTTTATTAGTTACGTGACAGAATACAAAATGCCCCCCTGGTTAAGCGTGCATCAAAAGGTCATCCTATGGTTACAAACGGCATAGTTTCTTCCTCAGTTTGGGTTTTTCTTAGTCTTACTCGAGGTGATTTTTTTATGCCAGATCTGAGACATAATCCTTTCCTGCTTGGTTACTGCACTGAAATCCATAGACTTCAGATGTGGCAGCACTGAAATCACATAATCTCTAAAACCAAGAAGCAAAATGGACATGAGTGAGGAATCTGACACACGTGTAACGTTTGACAGTCTGGCAAAAGGCATGTTGTGGTCAAAACAAATTCTTACTCACTGCGTTAAAGTTTTTTCTGCTCCAATTTGAGCACAACTGTATGATGTTTCTATATAATATTAACTCCAGCACCGGCCAGTGTTAATGGCAGCTATTTCTATTAACTATGCCATGACAAATGAGCCGGGCTTGTTAAACAGTGTCTTTTCTTACCTGTAAGTCTTCTCATTCTCAACCGAGTTTCCATGCAGTGTCAATGTGTGGAGGAAAGGCAGCATTGCTAGCTTGTCCACTTCAGAGAGCTTGCAAATGTGGTTGCCATGCAGATACAAGACCCTCAGTTCACGCAGCTCAGTCAATGCCTGGTAAAGAGAACTGACAGATTCTGATCTAACCTAATAAAAATGTTACTTAAACATCTACAGAATCTACTTCACCTTAATTCACGCAATTCATGCTACCATTAATAAAATGTCACGTACACCAATGTCAACGGCTGATAATTCAGTGGTGTTTTACCCAGCTAATCTGTGTAACATCCTACTGCCATAATTCATTCATTCTCCTACAAAATAAACTCATGCCTAGTCATTGGTGTGTGAACGTACACAAGGTCTCTACTCACTTTATCAATTCGAGATATGTGATTGAAGGACAGGTCGAGCCAAGCCAGATGAGAGGGATCGCTAAGAAGGGAGTTGATGGTGAGAGTAAAACCAGCTAAATCTGAGATTAAGTTATTGTTTAGTCTCAAAGCTTGACTGCAGAACTTATTGTTGGCATTCCGCTTCAAGGGTCGCAAACCTTCATTTGGTTCTTTGTGCAGCACATCTGCAGGGCAGAAAAATGCATCAGGACAGGAGAGAAAAAGAACAATCAACACTTTTTACAGCCACTCATCCATTATGAGTCTAACCAGTAAAGCACAGGGTAGCGAGCATGGTGTACAGGTATGAGAACTATTTCCCATACATCCATCTTGCAATGGCTTATTCTGGTTATCAAATCCAACAATTTTGGACGTTAACACTGGTTACCTGCTATAGACCCAATACATTTGAATGACAGATCTACTGGTGCTTCGCACATTTTCCTGGATGGGGAAACCTGAATGCAAACAAGAAAAACAAAATAAAATAACTTCAGAACGCTAACATGACGAACGACACACAGTGTATGAACAGTGAGAATATCTACCCGTTTCTGCGAAACCTCCATGCCTTGAAATACCTTTCATCAATGAACACATGGAGCAACCACAATAAGAGGACGCTTTTTTATATAGCAAATACATCCAGGTAATGTCTCAAACATTTAGCCTGATGTGGCGTCGTTTTATGTATCAAACCTTATACAGTATCTGCGAACCACAACAGACGGTTCCCAAGGTGATATTTGAGTTCTGGGAATTGTAGTGAAGCTTTCCCAGTCGCACATAGCTGTGTCAGAAGAACGTGTTTAATTGACGAAAAAACAACTTGTACGTCATTCGGTCCTTCTTCCACAAATCGTCGAAAATACAATCACGTGACATTATAGAATATAAATATATTATAGTATTAGCCATCTCCTGCTTGTCCTGTTACTACATCGTTCAAATTTGGGCGAATCAGAATGAAGCCACGTCATATAGCGGACACCAACAGTTTTTCAAAAAGCGACCAATCATATAGATCGGTCGTCGAGCACAACCAATCGCGTTCGGGAAAACACCAGCAATGAAATTTTAAAATCGAAGTTAGTTTGGTGAGCTTAGTGTTGTACATCGAGGACGAAATATTGTTTTTTTTTTTAGCGTACTGGTGGTAAGTCATGATATGAAAATAACTAATCTAAACTTAAAGAGAACATCTGATGGTCTGCGCTTGATTTTAAATGTACGATATACTTATTTATTATCAAGAATACAAGGTAACTAAATATGTTTCGCTAATAGTTATTAGCTAAGCGACTGTGCTAATGCGTGAAGTTAGTCACGGTTGTCAAAGAACGCTGCTGTAGATGGTACGGAAATAATCTTACTGGTTCGATGATGGCAACTTTTGGCATAAGTTGTTATGTAACCCCCGTTAAGCCTCCAATGTATGAGAGTGTTTGTTTGCAATTTTGTGTTTTTAAGTCGAAACCCAAGATGGCTCTTCATAGAAAAAAGGAGGAGGCTTTATTGAACTGGGTAAGTTTTTATATGTCGTGAAAGTTCCATCTTTGCAATACGACTATACGTTTGTATAACTTGCCGAAAAAATGTCTTGCCATTTTCTTTTCACGTTTTCTCATTCTTTTTTCAATGTCTCTTTTACAGATAAACAGTCTCCATTTGGACAATCCAATAGATCACATATTCCTCTTACAAGATGGTGTCATTCTGGTGAAACTCGTACATAAATTGTGAGTAGGTATAACCAATAAGCATTATTTTGTTACGGTACATGTTTAAGACAATGTGGTATATCGGTGTACATTCCAACAGAAAGAGGGAAGAATCAGGAGTGGATGCTGTCTTGGAGCTGCCCCTGCAGGGAAGATTAGATTTCATTTCTGCATTTCTACAAAGTAAGGGCCACATGTCAAACATTGTGGTTGTTCATTGCTTGCTAGTTGTGTAATTTTTGTTTGTGTAGTCACATATATGCCTAAAAACTTATCTGCACTCTAGGGGATTGCAAATACAAAGCTGACAGAGGTAGCATTGTATCCTGGGACAACATTCTAAGGAGCATTAACCTTGATGTTGAGCTGTCAAAGGTAATCTCTCTGTGGACTGATATATATTTTTTTTTCCCAGTTGTGATGTGTTCAGTAGTGGTTATCTGGATGCATGATTTTGCAGGTGGTCGTTCTGCTGTTGTACCATTCTGTCATGAACGGATTGCTGGAACTGGACAAGCTGGCCTATGACATGGAGGTAATATGGCCCATTTGTTAAGAAGACTTCCGTCTCCTCAGGGCAGTACTGTGACCCAGGCTGCTGTCTTCTGCGTGCCTTTTCTCGTAGGTGGAGCTGGCTGATGTCCTTCGCTTTGTTCTGAACAATGAAGACAGCCTTTACCTTAGTGATACTTTGGAGAAAATTCTCAAAAAACAGTGTGAGTAGCTTCATGTGTAGAACAGCTATGATTCTTTGTGTACAATGTGCACGTTTAGCCTTTTCAAATACATTTATTTCAGTGGGTGGGATATTTTTACATTTACAGTGTATCTAACTGGTAATATTTTTCCTGTCTCTAGCAATTCTTCATTTCTCCGGTGCATCCAGTTCGAGTCTCAGTGACGAGGATTCGCCTGTTTTCTCCAGACAACGGAGGCCAGAAGTTCAGTTCCTGGAGCTGAAGACTGTGGCATCAAGTTCTGTTGGGTAACGTTTTGCCTTTTACCTTCTGTTTTAGTCATTTTATGGCTTGATACAGTGCGTCAATAAGGCTGCAACAAACAACTATTTTGATAGCTAATTAATCTAACGGTTATTGAAACTCTTATTTGGTATCCGCTATTGGCTTTTAAATTCAGCTTGAGGTCGTTTCATGTGTTTGCTAACAATCAAGACAACAAAGCTGAAAAAGTTTCTTCAAACAGTTCATTCCTTTTATTACAAAGGATTTTTTAAAAATCCAGTATCCATTCATCCTGCCAATTTAAAACCAAGGATAAGCAATGTAGCAGCAATCAAGTATATACCAAAACAATTTAAGTTTTCCCTAAATCAAGTAAACTGAACAATCCTTTGAAATTTAAATGTTTAATGTTCACACTTAGGATGTAAATGTGCATTCTGTGCTTTGTGCGTTCTGCTGTCCATCTACACTCCATTGCAACTAAACTTTACAAACACAGTTCTGTATTGAAATGGAGGGAAGCCAGCATGTAAGGATGTTTAAGGCAAAAGTACAGAAGCGGTTGCACATACACATGCTGAATCGGTGCACGCACACAACGTTCAACACATGACATCAGTATAACAGTATAGGCGATAAAAAGCAATCTCTCCCTCTGTCGGTATGCCTGTCACTTTGTCTCCCACACAAACACTTACTGTCAACACAATGACAGTAGTAACTTGTGGGACACTGTATATGATTTTGAGAGCCACTAACCATATGTGGGAGACTCCTGGAAGTTCCCGGAGAGGTAGGATGTCTTGTTGACAATCTCCATATTACTAATTCCATAAATTATGACTTAAACTTCAAGATAATACCAAACATTTTTTATTTTATCGGAATGTCAAGATGTTAGACTGACTTAAGAACTTAAGATGGCCATTTTGACCCACTAACGACCAAGATGATGGGGGTGCACTACAGCTCCAGCAAATCCCTCTTGATTTTGTCTGACATAGAAACATCTGCAACAGTGAACTCGCTTCAGATGTCGTTAGGTGTAATGCTGGATTATCCAACTCCATTAACAATTCAAGAGAATATGCATTTCAAAATAGATGTTACAGCAACATGTATCAGTAACGAAGTATGATGGCTGTCTAGTATAACCAGCATAGCTAACTTTCCGCAACACGTCCGTTTAATTCGGAGAGCTGACATGCTTACTCTTCAGATGCTCTGTTGTAGAGGATTTGTTCCCATGTCAGATAATGTTAGCTTTACAAATTGTGCAGCTGAATCTTTCCTTTTTGGAGTTGTGTGAAATGGCCCCAACACTTCAGGTTTGTTTTCCAAGCTGCCATCACGCTCTGGCTAACTTCTCTCTAGTGAGCAGTAATATCGAAACATTTTGAGTTTGTGCTAGAAACACGCGCGATAACATCAACAGCTAATCAACTATTAAATTATTTGGCTAATTTGGTAATCAGTCGAATAATTGTTGCACCTCCAGCATAAAGTATTCGTCTGGTGTCTTCCTGGTTTTGTAGATTTTTCTGCTTCATGGCAAACTGCGACCCTTGCTTTAAACTTTGTGTTTTGCACCCTCCCACTCACAGAGGTACTTCTTGTTTTTGCAGGTCACCCATACAGGATGTACTAAACACACCTCAGTTTCGGTTTAGGAAACTGGAGAAGCGGTTGGTCCAGGAAAGGGAGATGAGGGATGAGTTGGAACGAGAGTTGGCCAGCAAGAGTCAGAGCATCACAGAGAGGGGTATGGTTCTGTGATGCTTTACCTCGTGCTAGTGGGCATGTAAACGTTGTGGAGATGACTGGCTTGTCTTCACATTAGGGCTGTTGTCAGAATGTGATTGGTCTAGTATGTGTGTTCAGGACTTATTCAGTGCCTCTGAGCGTCTTGACATGTAATATCTACCAACCCTTGGAAATATCCGGAATATTGCTGGTAGTTTGTATACTGGCATGTGCAGGATACTTCAAGGCAGGACCCCTGGGGATTGTGCTTGATCTCTTCCATCACAGAGATGCAGATTTCCCAGCTTCAACACAGAGTCCAGAGAATGATGAGGGACATGGAGGAGCAAGAGCAACAGCCTAAGGAGATTGAGCAGCTGCAGAGAAAAAACGAAAGGTGAGGAGAGGCTGGAGACCTGGAAAGGGTGCAGCAGTGAGGAAGTGAGAAATGTGTGGGCCAGTCTGGGTAACCTGGGCTTCATCTGCAGGCTCTTGATTCGGTTGCATGATGTTCTGAAGCAGTGCCATGAACTGAAAATGAACAAGACTCAAATGGAGAGGAAGATCGATGACTTAACAGAAGAAAATGGAATTCTTTCTGTCCAGGTAAAACATGCAGAGCAATCCTTCACTGACTGGGGCCTGATCGCACATTTCTTCAAATATCACAAACTTCATTCATAAGTTATTTCTTATATTTTGTCATTACACATCTTTATTTTAACGAATATTGTAAATGTCAGATTTTTAAGGTTTTTGTAATTTGACATGAAAGTATAGACATTGCAAAATGCAGTTTGGAACACTTGCAGAAACATAATAAAAGTGCATAGTAAGCGATGCTGGCAGTTTGTTTTGATCCTAGATGACTCCACCAACAGTCAGTCTTGGCTACATGAAGATGACTAAATGTCGTAGATGGGACATTCAGTTGGATAAATAAGAAAAACCGAACTCATGTCACTATTTCTGGCTCCTGTCATTGAATATGTAGCAACTTTCATGTGTATGAATGAGCCATTGGGGGGGGGCGCCGCCGCCCCCCGGGGGGGGGGGGGGGGGGG